>CM060935.1:656485663-657085663 GCA_030765085.1 Allium cepa | reverse complement strand
CAGATCGTCCCAGATCATCGGCAATCGTCGATAAACCCAAAATCAAACAACCCAGGATAACTCATCAATTTCCCAACTAAAAATCATGATACTCCCATCATAATTCATCATTTTATTTTATGAATCAGATTTTATGACCAAAGATTTAATTTAGCTCGATCAATTTTTAACCCATGTTTTAATATTCACTATATTTTAAAAAAATTTGAGATAAAAACATAATATAACTTCCTGGGTCCATTTTTATAATTAATATCACATTGTTATACACATTTTCTTTTAAGAAATCAATGTCTGAAATTGAATACATGAGAAGATAAAAATTTTAAAGGCTTATTTCAGTCCTGTATAAATAACAGAGACCAAACTTCATATGTACACAGTCACTTCATATATACATACATGCATTCACATCCAGATACATATACAGACAATATTTCCACACAAATTCTATCACAAGCATTTAATTATAATCACAAGTTTAAACTTTTTTAGATAAAGGTTTACTCACCTCACATGATAAAATAGAGAACAGAGGAGTAGATTCTTGTTTCCAGGCTAATGTTTGATTTTGAACTTCTTCTGTTTTGGTGAATTTGAATCTAGCTGTTGTCTTCATTATGATTTGTGTAACCTCAGGTTGTTTGAAGATTTGGAACTGATGTTGTATTTAGCCGTTGATTTCTTTTCTCTGATTTTGGATTTCTAATTTTATTTTTCTTTCTTTGATTTTTGTATTAGTTTTTAGCTGAAGAAGAGAAGAAGAATTTAAAACTGAGAATGAAAACAACTTTCTCCTTTATATTTTATAATCTATAAATTTTAATTATCAAAGGAAAAGTTATTGCCATTTGTCCTTATGTTTGTTACTTAGCTTACACATGTTCACATTTTTTTTACAAATGTCTTAAAACCACCTTGATATGTTTACACATGTTTAAGATCTCATTTATTTAATTATCTAACTATTTAAGTTTATATATTTATGCATTATGTTTTAAATGTATATTATAATTATCTTTATATAAATAAGCTTTTAAATCTTATATAAAATACAAATGTGAATTTATGTAAATATCTATTTATAAATTATTTATGTTTTTGATCAATTAATGTATTATATGTCTGTATATTTTATTTTAACTTTTATGTATTTACAAACCTAATGGTCTCATGTTTAAATTTTTAAAAAGAAACAATATTTAAAACAAAAGAAAATGAAATTTTAATTAAATCTTATTTAAAATAAAACTATTATACTTTTTAGATAAATAAATATTTACTTTAAGTGCTTTGAAAATAATGATAAACCTTTTAAATAGCTTTTTAAAATTATTATATTGAATTTTTAAAACATAACTTCAAATAGTAATATATACATACATATATATCACAATTTTGAAAACAAATCCTTTTATTAGATTTAAAACGAAAGACTCCCTATTTATAACATATATACATATATATACATCATAAATGGAATATATTTTTATTTAGTTTTGAAAGATTAAATTTTACCAATTAAATATTATTGTCCTTTAAAAAGATAAATTTTACCAAATTAAGTATTTATAAAGGAAAATCATTAAACTAATATTGTCAAATTCAACAATTATATCAGGAGATTATCTAATACATATTTATTTTAGTATTTATAGTTTAGTATCTATTATAGTTCAAATTCATCTACATACACATCTAAATATAAATATTATCATCATATTTATTTGTTCAATCTATAAATCAGTATTTTCCATTAGTTAAATCAGATACTTATACAATTATCGGATGCCCAAAAATCTGGGTTATCACATTCCTCCCCCTTTAAATCTTTTCGTCTCGAAAAGGAATGAATCTAGAATTTATTCAATAACTTAGAATCAGATAAATTTCTTTGATCATTTTTTTAAAACACCTTAAAAATCTGTATAATATTACTAAAATGGTTTTTATAAATATACTTTTATAACTCGATGTTTCAACAAGTCCGTCCTCGTTCTCACAGAAATTCTGTTATACGTTGATCAGGCTTAAGACTGAAAATCTATAAATACTTGGTAAACCCGTTTTCAACACCCAGTGGAAATGTTTGGAAAATAATTTTATTGAAAATGTAGAAAATATTTTTGATAATAGAGGGAATATTTTTGGTGAGAATGCTCTGAATATCATCACCCCCATCCACGGTCGCAGTTAACCCGATGGTTACGTTGCCATCCCGGCAAAATCCATAGATAACTGTATGAACTCCGCGCCCCTCGATTACACCATGGAACCCGCTACAGATCGCAGTTACATCCTGGGTTACGTTGCCATCACAGCAAAAGTCCATGTAACTGTAGGCATCAGCGCTCTCGAATTTCGCTGCCAAAAAATGAAACTTCTCCACTCCCACATAGGTCGTAGACTACATCAGTTAAGTTCCAATGTAGCCTTAGGCTCTCACGGCCTCTCGAATTTTGCTATGTCTTCATAGATCGCAGTCTATCAATGTAAAATCAAATGTAGACTGTTGGCTCTCAGCAGCACACACGACTTTCGCTATATTACCATAGGTCGCAGTCTACCGATGTAAAATCAAACGTAGATTGTTGGCTCTCAGCGCCACACGACTTTCGCTATGGTTTGTAGTAGATCGCAGTGACATCGAGCTACACTGTCGTCACAACATAACCCAATGTCTCTGTAGGCATCAGCGCCCTCGACTTTCGCTATCCACTACACATAATCCTAAGGAACTAGTTTGTCCGGACTCCTCACAGGATCAACTTTAGAATCCCCCTTAGGATTCAAGGCAGTACCACCCCGTGGCACTCCTGAGAAGTTCATTTCAAGAGAGCGCCTTTTTCCCCAGAGCCAATCTCAAAACATTTATACTATACTCTTATAGTATCTTTCAAATCATACCCTTGATGATTTTCATTAAAATCTCCTTTACACAAAATCGATTCCCAAAATCGATAATTCTCAAACTAGGCTATCCAAATTTCCAAAATCGATTGTCCCAAAAATCAAAAGCCTTTCCAGGTCCACAGGTACAAAAACGTTTCCTTAAAATCATTCTCGTAAGATCCTTCGTATATATATAGAACTTTAAAAATCTTTGGATCACTTCAAACTTGTATAAATTCCCTTTTTATACTTCAAATACTTTCAAAAATCCTTTTCTTCTGGCTATAGATTCAACAAGGGGAGCTTATCAATTACATATATAACTTTGTTTAATATTCAAACTTGATTACTCTATGAAGTCACTTACCATATTACTCACTCCCATAGAGTAAATTTCTACCATAGAAATATCCAATTTCCATTTTTATTTCATCAAATACTTCACAAAATATACTTTTCATTTCCAAGAACCATTTTACAGTTCTTATCCATAAATTTTCAATATCACTTTCATTCAAACCTGTATGATGTACTATATCATCCGCACGCAATATCAATCTGATCGCTTACTCGATCACACAATTTCTCTTCCGAACTAGTATCGTCCAGCAGAGTTCGTAGTGCGGACTCAGATCTGGTTTCTTGATCAGAAACCGTCATTCTCCTTGCATTGCCATAACTATGATAGAGAATATCCATAACCTAATCAACAATCCATATCCAAGTTCGTCGTCGAAAATCTAGTGAAAAATCCCAACTCGGATCGATATACTATCTCGAAATTCTGTGCTCGAATCTGGATCAAATCACTATGTGAATAGAATAATATACGTACATCCTACGCATTTATCTTCATTGATCATTAGCTAAAACAATTCCCTTTCTGTTCACATATTCACAGTTGCTTCAATTCCATTTGGATTATCTCTTTAATCCTTATCTCAATTGGTAATTAATCATAAATAGTTTGCACTCTGACCAACTTATATTTAGAAAATAATTTAAAAAGTTTAAAATAGATAAGTAGTTGAAAAATAATTATTGATTGTAAAATAGCTGTAAAATAGTTAAGTAATTGTAGAATAGTTAGAAAATAGTCAAGTAGTTATAGAATATTTAGGTAATTGCAAAATAGTTGTAAAATAGTTATTAGTTAATAAGTATTTGAAAAATAGTAATTAGCTTATAAAACCGTTGTAAAATAGTTAAATAGTTCCAAAAATAATTATAAAATAAGAATAAGATAGTTTGGATTTAAAAAGAAAGGTTATACATATAAATAACTTGGAAAAAATAGGTTTTATATCAAAACAATATATTTTAAAAATAGCCCAGAGCCAAACTGTTCAATTCCCAATCTCCATTCCCATCGATTCAATTTAAATTTCCACTTCCATTTAAATTGACTCAATTCCAATTAAATAACTTCAATTTCCCTTGAAATTGATTTAACCCCAATTCAAGTTGAATTAACCTCAATTTCTTTCCAAATTCAAATCAAATTCCATTTGAATTTTAAACCTATTCAACTTTAATCACAATTCCAAATTATTCAAATAAATTTGGACTAATTTCAAACCGAACCCACTTCAATTTCTAATTATTTTTAATATTATGTATATCCATACATATATACATATTTATTTCCTAGTCCATTAAGTCATGTTTTAAAATTTAAACCACCTTTGGTTTTAATTCAAAACAGTTTTCTTTAAATCTTTCAAACAACTCTTATTTTAAAATAAGATCACATTCTAAATATTCTGAATAATACTATTTATTATTTCTCTTAACATTTTAAATTTTTTTCAAATGTCTTAGACTTAGGATTCAAAACTTCACAATGTAAACCATTTTAATTTACAAGTCATGCTTATCTAGATTGTTACTTTCTTAACACATTTCATTTTGCTTTATCAATGTTTACTAGAAACAAACATCCCATTATTAAACATAATAACTGTTCCATATTCTAGTTTGAAATCAATTCAAATTCATCTTGTTGGTATAGTTCATTTTATCCAATTCCTATTTGTATTTGTGTGCGTGTATATATTATATTACTTAATTCTTATCCAATTTCAATATCCAACAACCAATTATTGCTTTATATATAAAATATAAGCTTTTATGAAAATCATTCATTAAAACCATTTTTAAAACCTTTACATAAGAAAATAACAAGTACGCTCTTATACACACACACACACACACATATACATACTCTCAACTCATTTTAGGGTACCACTGACCCTATCTTAATGAGTAAACCTACCAGAGCCAAGGTTCTCGCTTAACCTTCAGCTCTGGTACCAAATGTAACGGCTCGAAATTTTCGATCCTAAAATTTCAGATAGTTGGGAATAGATGAAAAGAGATAGAAAAAGAAACAGAAATGAAACACAGAATCTCACATTCGCAGCGAATCAAAATAGAATATCCAATAAAATAACAGTTATACAAGGAAAACTATATCAATAAATTTACATTGTTAATACATCAGAGTTACAATATTTCACAATCACTGGACGGTTAAAATAACCTGTCCTAGATAAATGACAATATATCACAGCGGAATACACTCCATACGTTCCTGCCATCCAACTCGCCTCCTGAGCTCCAGAACGTCCTTACTTGAAAATCTGTAATACTCGATCTGACTCGAGCATTACATCAAAGTAACACTTGGATCAGGCTGGAAACCAACGTGAGTAAACCCATGCAATTTGAAATACTAAGCTTTAAAACACAATTGAAATCCCAGGTAACTCGTACCTTACTACGACTTCATATCTGGTTATGGTTAACACTTATTTCACAAATCAATCCCTAAGTAACTTTACTTAGTTTCAAAGGTCCATAATATTCCATTCCAGCCTATTTATCTCACATATCAAATCTTTATAAAATTATTGTAGATTAAAAATCGAAGTGGTTTCAGGTATTTACTAATACCCGACACCGGTCTCTTCGAATCTCATGTCATCTTAACCCAAGTTATTAAATTAAATACAATTCAACTTTAAATACAGGATGTCATCTTTACAAGTAATTCACCAATGATATATAATCGCATTACACAGTTTAATCCAATCATATTATATCACATAGCATCACAAATCACATATCAAAGATATCAACTAATCTAAGGCATACAATATCATCCAGTCATTCATAAGCAAGATTAATTTGTCATTCCATTTCCAATTAATTTAAAATAAATTAAATTAATTATATCCCTTACTAAAAATCCTGCTTACTTAACCATTACTTAATTTCAAACCAATTAATTAATCACCCTTTAATTATCCATCTTAATTAATCATCCTTGATTAATTATTCTTTAATTACATTAAGTAATTAACCCTTAATTAATTACACAAATTAATCATCCTTAACCATTTACAGCAATTAACCTTTAATTACTTTCATTAATTAATTAATTAATAATTAATTACATTAATTAATGATCCTTAACTAATTGCTTCTATTAATTAATTAACTATAATTAATTACATATCCTTAATTAATTACATTAATTAATTAAATTTTAATTAATCACTTCCATTAATCAACCTTGATTAATTTCATTAATTATATTAATTAATGATCCTCTAATTACTTCATTAATTAATTATCCTTCTAATTAATTAAATAATTAATCTTTAATTAACCACTCTCATTAATTAGCCTTAATTAATCATAAACAGTAATTAACCATCTTGTAAGTACTTAGCTTAATTAATTAACTTCTTAATTAATTAATCCTTTGATTAATTACACTGATTTATTTATCCTTAATTACTTCCATTTAATTACTTTCATATAGTAACGATCCTCTAATTACTTCATTAAGTGATTACCTTTAATTAATCACGTTCAGTAATTATCCATTAATTACTTCATTAAGTAATTATACTTAATTGGTTATATTAAGTAATTATTTTTAATTAATTAACTAATTAATTAACTTAATTACATTAATTAATTGATTATCACTTAATCACTAGTTAATGATTCTTTACTTAATTGCATTCATTAACTATCATTAAGTAATTATTCTTAATTACAATAAGTAATTTTACTTTTAATTTATTTTACTAATTAATTCCTCTTAATTAATCTCAAACTTTACTAGTTAAAGTTAAATTCTTAGTTTATATCAAATACTTATTTCCATCATTAAACTTCATTAGAACCCATTTAGAAATTAATTTACACAATTTACTTTCAAAACAAACAATTTAACATTAAATTTTGGCATTTAAAATCCTTGAAACTAATTATTTTTAAAACTTCAAACTTTTTTCACTTTGGTTTTAAACTTGAAATATTTGCAAACTCAAAATTCTTTGTTTTTAAACCTTGAGTATTTTCTGTAAAAATCTTAAAACCTGCTCATAACAAAACAACCCGAGCAAAAACCCTCAATACCCGATCAAAACACGAGGTTCCCACTACCACTTCTACTTTGAGTCGAACCCCAAATATCCCGAGCTTATACCCGAGCATCACCTCATCTTCCCGATCTTATACCTCACCAGGCATCTACATGCACATGTGCACGTGCACGTCAACAAGGCCGACTCCGATGCCACGACAGTGTTACCATCCAGTCGACGATCAACTCATCGACTCATTCCAGCACCAATTCCAACCAACTCCCTTCCAAACCAAAATCGAACCCAAAGACCAAAACTGGAACTCACCCCGACCTGAAAAATCACCTCCAGTCACCACCTCCTACCACCGGGGCACATGCCCATCAACCAAAAGTTACGCCACTACCATCTGCTTTGTTTACCTCCATCGCGTCTGGCCCGATGCGTCACCGACGTCGAAAAATGCTCGACATCCTCCTCGACAAAACTCGGAACAAAACCCTACATTGACGATCTCTAGCCTCCCTGGCCATTGATAAATCGCCTCGCCAATTTTCCTCCATTCGTGGACAACCCAGCCAACTCCAATCCTAACCCCAAGTCTCAGATCATCCCAGATCGTCGGCAATTGCTAATAAACCCAAATCGAACAATCCAGGATAACTCATTAATTTCCCAACTAAAAATCATGATACTCCCATCATAATTCGTCATTCTGTTTTATGAATCAGATTTTATAACCAAAGATTTAATTTAGCTCGATCAATTTTTAACCCATGTTTTAATATTCACTGTATTTTATAAATTTTTGAGATAAAAACATAATATAACTTCCTGAGTCCATTTTTATAATTAATATCACATTGTTATGCAATTTTCTTTTAAGAAATCAATGTCTGAAATCAAATACATGAGAAGATAAAAATTTTAAAGGCTTATTTCAATCCTGTATAAATAACAGAGACCAAACTTCATATATACACAGTCACTTCATATATACATACATGCATTCACATTCAGATACATATACAAACAATATTTCCACACAAATTCTATCACAAGCATTTAATTATAATCACAAGTTTAAACTGTTTTGAGATAAAGGTTTACTCACCTGAAAGGATAAAATAGAGAATAGAAGAGCAGATTCTTGTTTCCAGACTGATGTTTGATTTTGAACTTCTTTTATTTTGGTGAATTTGAATCTAGCTGTTGATCTTCATTATGATTTGTATGACTCAGGTTGTTTGAAGATTTGGAACTGATGTTGTATTTAGCCTTTGATTTCTTTTCTCTGATTTTGGATTTCCAGTTTTATTTTTCTTTCTTTGATTTTTGTAAAAGTTTTTAGTTGAAGAAGAGAAGAAGAATTTAGAATTGAGAATGAAAACAGTTTTCTCCTTTATATTTTATAATTTATAAATTTTAGTTATCAAAGGAAAAGTTATTGCCATTTGTCCTTAGGTTTGTTACTTAGCTTACACATGTTCACATTTTTTTTACAAATGTCTTAAAACCACCTTAATATGTTTACACATGTTTAAGATCACATTTATTTATTTATCTAACTATTTAAGTTTATATATTTATGCATTATGTTTTAAATGTATATTATAATTATCTTTATATAAATAAGTTTTTAAATCTTATATAAAATACAAATGTGAATTTATGTAAATATCTATTTATAAATTATTTATGTTTTTGAATCAATTAATGTATTATATGTTTGTAGATTTTATTTTAACTTTTATGAATTTACAAACCAAATGGTCTCATGTTTAAATTTTTAAAAAGAAAGAATATTTAAAACAAAAGAAAATGAATTTTTAATTTAATCTTATTTAAACCAAAACTATTATACTTTTTAGATAAATAAATATTTATTTTAAGTGCTTTGAAAATATTGATAAACCTTTTAAATAGCTTTTGAAAATTATTATATTGAATTTTTAAAACATAACTGAAAATCATAATATATACATATACATATACATATATATATATATATATATATATTACAATTTGGAAAACAAATCCTTTTAGTAGATTTAAAACCAAAGACTCCCTATTTATAACATATATACATATATATACATTATAAATAGAATATATTTTATTTTGTTTTGAAAGAATAAATTTTACCAATTAAATATTATTATCTTTTGAAAAGATAAATTTTACCAAATTAAGTATTTATAAAGGAAAATCATTAAACTAATATTGTCAAATTCAATAATTATATCAAGTGATTATCTAATACATATTTATCCAGACATTTATGATTTAGAATTTATTATAGTTCAAATTCATCTACATACACATCCAGATATAAATATTATCATCAGGTTTATTTGTTCAATCTATAAATCGGTATTTTCCTTTAGTTAAATCAGATAATTATCCAATTATCAGATGCCTAAAAATCCGGGTTATCACAAATTAATTAACTATCAATTACTTATCTATTCAAATTTAATTATCCATAATTACTTTCATTAAGTAATTATCCCATTGGTTAATTATCCTCAATTAATTAACCTTTAATTATTAATTAATTTTAACCTTTGATTACCAATCAAATTAATTAACCCTTAACTAATTAATCCTTTAATTACTTACATGAAGTAATTATCATTTAGATAATTAATATCTAATTACTTACACTAATTAATCTCTAATTACCAATTAATTAACCTCTAATTAATTAATCCTTAATCAATAATTTATTAATTTCTATTTAGTCCATTTAATTAATCTTTAATCACCAAAGGCCTTAATTAACTTTAAGATAACCCATTTATCTTTCTTGATTACTTAATTATCATTAACATATAAATTTAAATCACTTTAATTAATTAACCACTTAATTACGTTTAAAATTAAGTTTAAAATAACTTAAGAATTTAACTTAATAAATTTAAGTTAAACAAAACATTCCACTTTTCTTAAAACCAAATTATTAGAACATTATCATATTATTGTTTAAGGAAATAGATTTAAACTTGATTTTTTTTAAGTTTTAAAACTTGTCATTATTTAAATTTTAAACCATTTAACCTTTCTTTGGGTTCAACCTGGCTCTTACCTGAGTCCTACCCCGAGAGTTTCTTAAAAAAAAATTAGTTAATAAAACTTGCTTAAAAACTCAGTTGATACTTTCTTAAATTTTAAACTTTGAGAATTGTTAAACATACCAAAGCAAACCCGAGGAAATAAACTAAATTCCCGAGCCCAAACTCAATTTTCCAGAGCCACTCACTCCAACATTTTGCTTCGAGACAAAACCCACTTGACTTAGTGACATGACCCAAACAACTCCTTCTTCCCGAAGCTCTAGCACACTGCTGTCAACAGATACAAAATGACCCATGTGCACGTGCACACCACTTCGCCAACACCCTAATCAACATCGCCGTCACCTACAAGTCGATGGCGACCTTTGCTGATGATCCAACCATTCAGTTACGAAGATTCGACTGAAATTAGAAAACGAACAAATTCGAAACCCATCAGTAAATACCTGATCACCAAAACCCCCACGCGACGCCTAACTCCGACCACCGACGACCACGCCCTTATGCCCAGACATTCGCCTCACTACCACACTTCCTTTCCCCCATGCCTAGTCCATTCCGATGCCGTCACGAACTTGAAATCTCCGAACAAATATCCACCACCAAACCAAGGCCCTAAACCCTAGTATGGCCTTGCCACGCCACTACGACGACTGAAAAATCGAATTGCCATTTTTCCTACGATCGCCACCCTTCCAGCCTCCTCTGACCTCAATCCCGAAACCCAAAGATCCCGCGTTTGCCACCAATAGCTCCAAGACCACATTTTGTTCAACTAGAAAATTCTTCCCAATCCCAAACTTAAAAATCGTAATATCTATATCATAATTCTTAATTTCTACGATCGAATCAGGTTATACAATCGAAACAAGAATTCCTGACATTTGATTTTCTGACTAGAGTTGATTTCCACTGTAAATTTTCATTTCGACAAAATTAATTCATATATATAAATACTTGAAACCATTTTAAAAATTGAATCTAATACAGAAAAACAATTTCTTTTCAAAGATCATAACACAAAACTTTTTATATAAGGAGATATAAATTATTGAACTTGATTTAGTTGATTTGAAATAAACAGAGAGCAGTTTATTCATACACAGGTATGTATGTATATATATACACACAGGGATTCAACTACACTCCAACAAAATTTCATTTATGCAAACATCATTCACATTATAACCTCGAGAATTTTCACATGCATCAGAAAAAATCAAATTAAGCTTTTTAACTAGATGTTTACTCATAGTAATAAAACAGAGAAGCCTGTTTTGATGAATCTGGAAACTGATTTTGATGGTTGATTTGAATCTTGAATCTGATCTTCTTAATGTATAAGTTGAATTTGAATCTTTACTAAGTTGATCTTGCTCTTGAATCAGGTATGTTTGCTCAGGTTTGTTAAAAAAAAAGTTGTTGTTTTTAATTTTCTTCTGTTTTGTATAGGCTACTGATCTCACTAGTTACAGGCTTTTGTTGTTCTTAGTTTGAAAATAAGATAGAAAAGGAATAGAGAAAAGGAGATAGATGTATTTATAGCTTAATTTATGATTTACAAAAATAAAATAAAATAAAAAATGGTGACACTTGTTTAATTTGCAAGCTAATAACCTTACACTTCTTATAATGCATAGAGAATTTGTTACATTTGTAATATTGTGTATATATATATAACTTCCAATTGTAATTTCCATTTGTTAATATGTTTATATATATATATATATATATATTAGTATTATATTTTAATTTTAGTTTTATATTTACTATTTAGTTTAATATATTTCTTTTATCTATATTTCTAAAATCCTTTAAAGAAAATAATATAAAACTAATTATATACTAATGAAAAATCAAATGTACATATTTTTTTTAAATCCAATTTATTTTGAGATATTTATCTTTTTGAATTCCAAATCTCAAATTCAAATTTAATTTAAAAATCAACTCATATAAATAAATATTTTTAAACTAACACATATTTAATTTGTTTGAAAATAATAGTTTTGCCAATTATAATTAATTACATTAGGAGATTATCAAATAAATATTTATCTAGATATTTATAATTCAACTTTAATTATATTTTCAAATTCACTTACATATCCAGATATCTTTTATTATCAGAATTTTTATCTGTTCAATTGAATAAACCAGTTAATTATCCAATTATCAGATGTCCAAAATACGGGTTATCACATTCCTTCCCCTTTAAATCTTTTCGTCCACAAAAAGGAACGAAGCCAAAATTTTATTAAAATGATTATTATCAGCTTATATTGCTCTTTGACCATTTTCAACAATAAACCCTTTATTTAAGAATTTTTAAAACACTTTAAAATCTATATAATATTACCAAAATTGTTCTATAAAAATACTTTTTATAACTTGATGTTTCCACAGTCCATCCTCATTCTTATAGAAATTCGGTCATGCGTTGATCAGGGGTAGGAATGAAAATCTATAAGTTCTTGGTAAACCCTTTTTCAACGCCCAGTGAAAATACTTGGGAAAACATTTTATTGAAAATATAGAAAACATTTTTGAAAATAGAGGAAATATCTTTGGTGAGAATGCTCTGGAAATCATCACCCCCTCTATGGTCGCAGTTAACCCGATGGTTACGTTGACATCCCGACAAAATCCATAGATAACTATAGGCACTCCGCGCCCCTTGATTAGCCATGGAACATGCCACAGATTACAGTTACATCCCGGGTTACGTTGCCATCACGGCAAAAGTCCATGTAACTGTAGGCATCAGCGCCCTCGATTTTCGCTGCCTAATGAAATTTCACCACTCTCACATAGGTCACAGACTACATCAGTCAAGTCCCAATGTAGCCTTAGGCTCTCATGGCCTCTCGACTTTTGCTATGTCTCCATAGATCGCAGTCTACCGATGTTATATTGCCATCATGGCAAAATCAAACGTAAACTGTTGGCTCTCACAGCACACACGACTTCCGCTATGGTCCGTAGTAGGTCGCGGTGACATCGAGTTACACTGTCGTCACAGCATAACCCAAATGTCTCTGTAGGCATCAACACCCTCGACTTTCGCTACCCACATTAAAAAATCATCAGGAACTTCAGTTTGTCCAGACTTCCTCCCAGGATTCAATTTAGATGCTCCCCCTTAGGGCTCGAGGCAGAACCACCCCGTGGATTTCCTATGAAGTTCATTTCAATGGGAGCGCCTTTTTCTCTAGTGACAATCTCAAAGCAATTTATACTATACACTTATAGTATCTTTCAAATCATACCCTTTATGATTTACATAAATCTTCTTTACACAAAATTGATATCTCAAATCGATAGTTTCAAACTTGGCTTTCCAAATTCCCAAAATTTGATTTTCCCAAAAATAAAAAGCCTTTTCCAAATCCATAGGTTCCAAAACACTTTTCTAAAATCATTCTCATAAATCATACATACATATATATATATATACATACATATATATAACTTATCCTTTCCAACTTGAAAAGAAATCTTTGAATCACTTACATAGATTTCCCCCTTTTATACTTTAAATATTTTCAAAAACCCTTTCTTCTGGTTATAGATTCAACATAGAGGGAGCTTATCATATATAACAAACAAATATATATAACTTTACTATGCAAAATCAACATTCAAATTTGATTTTCTTTTATAAAGTTACTTACCATATCACTTACTTTTCATAAAGTGAATTTCAAAAGATATCCCATCCCACCTTTATTCATATATATTTCTCAAAACATATTTCAAAAATCATTTCCATTTCTTTCAAAATTTCAATATCAATTTCATTTTGTTAGGGATGCGGATTAAGGATCTTAAGGCAGAAATAACACTAGAGGGGGGTGAATAGTGTTTTAAAGAATATATGAAATATATGACTAAATTAAAACTTTCAACACAAATCTAAACAGAATTCTAACACAGAATGATCACAGAACATATAACAAATGCAAATAGTAAAGTAAAGCAAGTAAAAGGAAAGAACACACCGGATTTTATGCTGGTTCGGAATCCTCCTACATCCAGTCCTGCACCAAGGCAATATCCTTGTACAGATTTTTATAAGCCAATATCCAAATTACAACCCTCAATTTCTAAGGCCTTGAGGAACCCTCCTATCTCCGATTCTGGGGTAAACTCTCTTGATTTACTGGACACAAGATCACCCTAATACTTTCTAATAACAATCCTTTTGAATGGATAGACTCTATGAACTTTTTGAATACAAATTAATCCTATAACTCTGAATAGCACTTTGATCTTTAGTAGAATGATGGAGAATCAAATAGAGAGTATCTAAATGATTTCCTATTGAGAATTTGGCAGAATGATGGCACGATCTTGAAAATATGAAGTTTTATGGATATGGAATGGTGGAGAAGAAAGAGTGAAGAAAAATAAGAAAGTAGTTATTAAAAAATTCGTTTTGGAAGCCTTTATATAGATGCTCAACAGTCATAACCATTGGCTAAAGGTTTTTGAACGAATGGACACTTCTTTTGAAATTTGAATTTTGAATCCAACTATCATCATGTCGACATGGGGTATCCCCATATGTCGACATTCCTCAGTTCAAAATTGTAGAGATGTTGTTTTGTAAAAGCATTTGAATTTAAAACAAGTTGAAACTTCTTTGAAGCAAAGTAAAGTGTTTAAACAATATTTTGAGATAGAGAATGAATATAAAACATTATTTTAAATATATATATATATATAATTGATATAGACCGTCAATTATATAAGTAATATTTAAAATCAGAATAAGTTTTGATGTTTTAAAAATAGAAGTTTTAAAAATCAAAATGGAGGAATATTTCAAGGCTAAAACAAAGTTTGAAAACATTTTTGAAAACATGATTTTGAAAGCTAAAACATTTTGAAAAATCTATTCAAACTGAAATTGCAAGAACCTTCCTACAGAGCTCCTCCATAGGACTCGAGAACTTGTACAAAGTAGTTTAAATGATTTTGATTTTCGTGGGTTTGTAAGCCACTTGTCGTAGGTTTGTAAGCTACTTGTCATGGGTTTGTAAGCCACTGGTTTCGATAGAAATTGGGTTCCATCCCAAAAGAAAATTGGAAGAAAGATGAGAGTGCTATTATGAAGTTTTAACAAAATACTAGACACTTATCTTGAGATCTTGAAATCTTGATTCTCTAGAGTCTTGAATCTTGAATCTCTAATCTTCATCTTGATGCTTGTGTCTTTATACTGATCAGTCTTCAATAATACCTGCATATACTTCCTATATACATACATACATACATACATACATATATATATATATATATATGAAAATGGTAGTATATATTTTATAAAGTAAAGTATAATAACTATATAAGGTTGTTGTCATCAAAACATCATCAACTCAGTTCCTAACAATCTCCCCCTTTTTGATGATGACAACCTTTATTTATAAAATATTCTTACCATACCATAACTCTCCATAACTCCCCCTTACTCCATGACTTCTTCTTAAAACTACAACTTCCATTTATTCCATGACTCCCCCTTACACCAAGCACATATATTTTTATAACTTTCTCCCCCTTTGTCATCAACAAAAAGGAATAAAAAGATTTACCTGTTCTAAAGTATATATAGAATAAAAGTGTAAAGTGAACGTGTAAGAGATCAAGTGTGTGTGCATATATATAAGTGTAACTTGACAATCAAATCAATATCATACATAGCAAACCAATCATGTATAGTATATGAAGTTATATACAAACCAAATCCAAATCAAACTTAAGTAAATAATTCAAACAAATCCTAATCAAATCTAAATCAAATCAAATCAAACATACATAATGATCAGACATTCCTTAGGACATCCACCCATCCATCTTCTCCAAAGATAGGATCAGTTTTGATAACATCCCAATTATCTTTGTCGAGAGTGACTGGTGGATTTGCTTCGGGTTCGTCTTTGCTAAGGCTTGAGATCATCCAACGAAGTGCGTCGAAGTGTTTCTCTTGCTCTTTGATCATCTGCATTTGGCTTAATTCTAAGTGCCTTTGATTTCTAAGTATAAAAGAAAGAATATTCTTGAAAGAAGTAAGAATTTCTTCAAGATTTTCACTTAAATTCTTAATTGGAGAAGCCATAATTTAAGAAATAGGTTGAAGTATGAGAGGAGATGAATAGAAATGGAGGTAGAGAAGTTTTTCTGGAAGAAATAGGTATTTATAGGAGTTATTGGCCGTTCAAAATGAATTGTCACTTGGTAGTTACAAGAATTTGAAGTTAGAAATCGTAACTACTTTTTTTGACTGTTATATGTCGACATGGGGGGATGGGGTATGTCGACATGGTCTAGACAGAATGACCAAGTTGAGTTATTTTTTATTTTTAAGTTTATTTTTATACTAGTGGACTTATATAAACTTAAAATAAATAACTAACAGAGATATATAAAGCTGGAAAACAGAGAATGAGATAGCATTACTTATATTAGTTAACATTACATAATCTTAACTAAAAAAGTAGAAAATACAAAGATAGATAAACGATAGCTAGAGAAATAATGGCTAGGATTAGTTTGATGAAGATGATGATGAGGACAAGCCAAGTTTCCTGCCTATCTTTCCAAAGAACTTGTCGATCTTGGTAGAGATTTTATCCATTTTCTTGCTAATAGATCTCTTAAGAACCTTTTGGTTTTGGGCAAGTATCTTTTGTTCTTGAGTATGGTTTTGTTGGACGGATTGGCGGGGGTAAGTGGATACTCTATACTTTCCAAAGATGTTTCTTCATCTTCCTCTTCTTCTTCAATTTCCATTCCTTCCCCTTCTTCTTCCTCTTCTTCTTCTTCCATCTCTTCATGAGCAAGTCTCTCTTCCTTTTCGACAAGTGTTTCATATGGTTGAAACATGAGTGGGGTTTTCATAAGAGAAATGTTCCCATGATTGAACACTTTTCTACTTACAAACTCTTCCTTTTTGACATCCACACCAAAATAATTGAAAATCCGAGTAAGGTAAATTCCATGATAAAGAGTGTTTTCTCCCATATTAAAATTTTTGGGTCTTAACTCATCCAAAATAGTTTGTGCCCAATTAATATCATATTTTCCAAAAATAGCAAAAAGAGCTTTACACACTTTTGAGGTGGGATTATTGTAGTTTCCCGACCTAGGAATGATTGTGTGTTGAATAAGAAGGTTGACAATTCTAGCTTTTGGGCGGAAAAACTCTTAAAATCCATGTGGTCATCGCTTTCAAAAATGTGATGAAAAGTCTCTCGATCGGTTTCATTGATTTGAAATTCCGAGAGATTCATACCGGTAGATTTGCAACCCAAAATAGTACCCAAAATATCGGAATCCAAAACAATTAGTGTTCCTTTAACACTACTCCAAATTTGATCTTCATTTCCATTATAAAATCCACGATTTAGGTTTGCATAAAACATTTTGACGAGGTTTGGATAACAAACGAAATCATTTTGCTTGTTATCAATCAACCTAAGAATGGAGTTTTCTTTAAAAAGTTGATCGATTTCATTAGAAGAAAAATCATCAAAAATGGCAAATTTTCCCGTATTGACTTTACCATAGTTTACATAGTTTATGTAAGCTTTGATAGCCTCCGGGTCATTGAAAAGATCATTTTTGATGGATTTGGGCAGCCTCATAGTTGATGGGTTACTTGAGGAAGCCATTGATGAGTGTTTGAGAGGAGTAGAAGATAATGAAGAAAGTTTGAATTATGAGAATAAAGTGAAAAGAGATGATAAGAGAAGTATATTAAATAGATTCTCTAAAGTCATGTTCGCTGGTCAAGAGGTGTCTTTTCAGAATTTTGAAGTAAGTGAAAAGGAGGAGGGAAATTCAAAAGTTTGAATTCAAATTTTGAAATGAAATTTCTGAGAGGCATGTCGACATGGGGTATCCTGGCATGTCGACATGTACCTGTTGAATTTGAAAAGTGGTGTCTATTCCTAAAATCTAAGAAATTCCTAAAATCATAAGACAACTAATCTATATTCTATATCTATATAGAATTCCAGTAATAATATTAAATATAATAATATTAAAATATTTTATTATTTGAAATATTGTTAAAATAATATTATTTTGAATTTAAAAATTCAAATTTCAAAGGGTGATTTTGAATTTAAAAATTCAAGGAATTGCAAACAAAATCAAAGCAAGCAAGCATCCAATAAAATTAAAATAAATGTGTACCTATTTTTAGATCCAAACTTCGATCGTCTTCTGATTCGAGAATAGCCGTGAAGCACAGATTTGAATTATTAGTTTTCTTCTCGTCATCACTGGATGAATCTGAATCGTCAAGAGTTGCTGCATATGCCTTCTTTCTTTTCTTTGGTTGCTCGTTGTTTGGTTGAAATGTCTGTTTTTCTGGATATGGACAATCCATCTTGTAGTGCCCTGTTTTGTTGCAGTTATAACATCTATCATTATTGTTGTTGTTGTAGTTCTCCGAAGTATTTCTGGAATTTCTTTGATCATTTCTTTTAAAGTTATTCATCTTTCTATACTTCAGAAATTTGGTCATGAAAGCAATTTCTTCATCACTCTCTTGTTCTGAATCTCCAGTTGTTGCTTTGAATGCGATCGATTTCTTTTCCGTTGCCTTAGATTCTTTTCTCCCTTGTAGTTGAACTTCATAAGACATTAGATTACCGATTAACTCTTCGATCTTCATTTGACTAACATCATTTGCCTCTTCAATAGTAAGTGTCTTTTGATCCCATTATGGAGTGAGTGAATTGAGTATTTTTCTTCCTTGATCTTCTTCTGAGAAACCCTTTCCTAAAGCAATCAATGAGTGTACAATGTCTTGAAATCGACAATACATGTCGGAAATAGACTCATTTTCATGCATTTTAAACAATTGAAACTGGTTAGTTAATATGGAAATTTTAGTCTGTTTAACTTTGCTTGTTCCTTCATGAGTTACTTGCAAAGTTTTCCAGATTTCAAATGCAGACTTACAAACAGAGACTCTATTAAACTCATTCCTATCTAGTGAACAAAATAGTATATTCATAGCCTTAGAATCGTTTTATGCAACTGTCTTTTGCTCAGTAGTCCACTGGGCAAAATTTGTAGTTGGTTCAACTTATTCAATTTGTGTCATATTCCAAGTATCTAAACTTATGGATTGTAAATAAATTTTCATCCTACATTCCCAATATGCATAATTACTGCCATTAAAAAGTGGTGGTCTGACAGTAGACTGACCCTCTACAAATGAACTAGTGTTAGTGCTTGTGTTGACAGAAGTAGTGGTGACAGGAGTGACATTATTAGTGGATTGTGCCATTAAAATTTTTCAAAATTTCAGATTATGAAAATAATGAAAACCAATGCTCTGATACTAATTGTTGGGGATGCGGATTAAGGATCTTAAGGCAGAAATAACACTAGAGGGGGGGGGGGGTGAATAGTGTTTTAAAGAATATATGAAATATTTGACTAAATTAAAACTTTCAACACAAATCTAAACAGAATTCTAACACAGAATGATCACAGAACATATAACAAATGCAAATAGTAAAGTAAAGCAAGTAAAAGGAAAGAACACACCGGATTTTATACTGGTTCGGAATCCTCCTACATCCAGTCTTGCACCAAGGCAATATCCTTGTACCGATTTTTATAAGCCAATATCCAAATTACAACTCTCAATTTCTAAGGCCTTGAGGAACCCTCCTATCTCCGAGTCTGGGGTAAACTCTCTTGATTTACGGGACACAAGATCACCCCAATACTTTCTAATAACAATCCTTTTGAATGGATAGACTCTATGGACTTTTTGAATACAAATTAATCCTATAACTCTGAATAGCACTTTGATCTTTAGTAGAATGATGGAGAATCAAATAGAGAGAGTATCCAAATGATTTCCTATTGAGAATTTGGCAGAATGATGACACGATCTTGAAAATATGAAGTTTTATGGATATGGAATGGTGGAGAAGAAAGAGTGAAGAAAAATAAGAAAGTAGTTATTAAAAAATTCGTTTTGGAAGCCTTTATATAGATGCTCAACAGTCATAACCATTGGCTAAAGGTTTTTGAACGAATGGACACTTCTTTTGAAATTTGAATTTTGAATCCAATTGTCATCATGTCGACATGGGGTATCCCCATATGTCGACATCCCTCAGTTCAAAATTGTAGAGATGTTGTTTTGTAAAAGCATTTGAATTTAAAACAAGTTGAAACTTCTCTAAAGCAAAGTAAAGTGTTTAAACAATATTTTGAGATAGAGAATGAATATAAAATATTATTTTAAATATATATATAATTGATATAGACCGTCAACTGTATAAGTAATATTTAAAATCAGAATAAGTTTTGATGTTTTAAAAATAGAAGTTTTAAAAATCAGAATGGTGGAATATTTCAAGGCTAAAACAAAGTTTGAAAACATTTGTGAAAACATGATTTTGAAAGCTAAAACATTTTGAAAAACAGATTTAAAAACATTTTGAAAAATCTATTCAAACTGAAATTGCAAGAACCTTCCTACAGAGCTCCTCCATAGGACTCGAGAACTTGTACAAAGTAGTTTAAATGATTTTGATTTTCGTGGGTTTGTAAGCCACTTGTCGTAGGTTTGTAAGCTACTTGTCATGGGTTTGTAAGCCACTGGTTTCGATAGAAATTGGGTTCCATCCCAAAAGAAAATTGGAAGAAAGATGAGAGTGCTATTATGAAGTTTTAACAAAATACTAGACACTTATCTTGAGATCTTGAAATCTTGATTCTCTAGAGTCTTGAATCTTGAATCTCTAATCTTCATCTTGATGCTTGTGTCTTTATACTGATCAGTCTTCAATAATACCTGCATATACTTCCTATATACATACATACATACATACATACATACATATATATATATATATGAAAATGGTAGTATATATTTTATAAAGTAAAGTATAATAACTATATAAGGTTGTTGTCATCAAAACATCATCAACTCAGTTCCTAACAATCTCCCCCTTTTTGATGATGACAACCTTTATTTATAAAATATTCTTACCATACCATAACTCTCCATAACTCCCCCTTACTCCGTGACTTCTTCTTAAAACTACAACTTCCATTTATTCCATGACTCCCCCTTACACCAAGCACATATATTTTTATAACTTTCTCCCCCTTTGTCATCAACAAAAAGGAATAAAAAGATTTACCTGTTCTAAAGTATATATAGAATAAAAGTGTAAAGTGAACGTGTAAGAGATCAAGTGTGTGTGCATATATATAAGTGTAACTTGACAATCAAATCAATATCATACATAGCAAACCAATCATGTATAGTATATGAAGTTATATACAAACCAAATCCAAATCAAACTTAAGTAAATAATTCAATCAAATCCTAATCAAATCTAAATCAAATCAAATCAAACATACATAATGATCAGACATTCCTTAGGACATCCACCCATCCATCTTCTCCAAAGATAGGATCAGTTTTGATAACATCCCAATTATCTTTGTCGAGAGTGACTGGTGGATTTGCTTCGGGTTCGTCTTTGCTAAGGCTTGAGATCATCCAACGAAGTGCGTCGAAGTGTTTCTCTTGCTCTTTGATCATCTGCATTTGGCTTAATTCTAAGTGCCTTTGATTTCTAAGTATAAAAGAAAGAATATTCTTGAAAGAAGTAAGAATTTCTTCAAGATTTTCACTTAAATTCTTAATTGGAGAAGCCATAATTTAAGAAATAGGTTGAAGTATGAGAGGAGATGAATAGAAATGGAGGTAGAGAAGTTTTTCTGCAAGAAATAGGTATTTATAGGAGTTATTGGCCGTTCAAAATGAATTGTCACTTGGTAGTTACAAGAATTTGAAGTTAGAAATCGTAACTACTTTTTTTGACTGTTATATGTCGACATGGGGGGATGGGGTATGTCGACATGGTCTAGACAGAATGACCAAGTTGAGTTATTTTTTATTTTTAAGTTTATTTTTATACTAGTGGACTTATATAAACTTAAAATAAATAACTAACAGAGATATATAAAGCTGGAAAACAGAGAATGAGATAGCATTACTTATATTAGTTAACATTACATAATCTTAACTAAAAAAGTAGAAAATACAAAGATAGATAAACGATAGCTAGAGAAATAATGGCTAGGATTAGTTTGATGAAGATGATGATGAGGACAAGCCAAGTTTCCTGCCTATCTTTCCAAAGAACTTGTCGATCTTGGTAGAGATTTTATCCATTTTCTTGCTAATAGATCTCTTAAGAACCTTTTGGTTTTGGGCAAGTATCTTTTGTTCTTGAGTATGGTTTTGTTGGACGGATTGGCGGGGGTAAGTGGATACTCTATACTTTCCAAAGATGTTTCTTCATCTTCCTCTTCTTCTTCAATTTCCATTCCTTCCCCTTCTTCTTCCTCTTCTTCTTCTTCCATCTCTTCATGAGCAAGTCTCTCTTCCTTTTCGACAAGTGTTTCATATGGTTGAAACATGAGTGGGGTTTTCATAAGAGAAATGTTCCCATGATTGAACACTTTTCTACTTACAAACTCTTCCTTTTTGACATCCACACCAAAATAATTGAAAATCCGAGTAAGGTAAATTCCATGATAAAGAGTGTTTTCTCCCATATTAAAATTTTTGGGTCTTAACTCATCCAAAATAGTTTGTGCCCAATTAATATCATATTTTCCAAAAATAGCAAAAAGAGCTTTACACACTTTTGAGGTGGGATTATTGTAGTTTCCCGACCTAGGAATGATTGTGTGTTGAATAAGAAGGTTGACAATTCTAGCTTTTGGGCGGAAAAACTCTTAAAATCCATGTGGTCATCGCTTTCAAAAATGTGATGAAAAGTCTCTCGATCGGTTTCATTGATTTGAAATTCCGAGAGATTCATACCGGTAGATTTGCAACCCAAAATAGTACCCAAAATATCGGAATCCAAAACAATTAGTGTTCCTTTAACACTACTCCAAATTTGATCTTCATTTCCATTATAAAATCCACGATTTAGGTTTGCATAAAACATTTTGACGAGGTTTGGATAACAAACGAAATCATTTTGCTTGTTATCAATCAACCTAAGAATGGAGTTTTCTTTAAAAAGTTGATCGATTTCATTAGAAGAAAAATCATCAAAAATGGCAAATTTTCCCGTATTGACTTTACCATAGTTTACATAGTTTATGTAAGCTTTGATAGCCTCCGGGTCATTGAAAAGATCATTTTTGATGGATTTGGGCAGCCTCATAGTTGATGGGTTACTTGAGGAAGCCATTGATGAGTGTTTGAGAGGAGTAGAAGATAATGAAGAAAGTTTGAATTATGAGAATAAAGTGAAAAGAGATGATAAGAGAAGTATATTAAATAGATTCTCTAAAGTCATGTTCGCTGGTCAAGAGGTGTCTTTTCAGAATTTTGAAGTAAGTGAAAAGGAGGAGGGAAATTCAAAAGTTTGAATTCAAATTTTGAAATGAAATTTCTGAGAGGCATGTCGACATGGGGTATCCTGGCATGTCGACATGTACCTGTTGAATTTGAAAAGTGGTGTCTATTCCTAAAATCTAAGAAATTCCTAAAATCATAAGACAACTAATCTATATTCTATATCTATATAGAATTCCAGTAATAATATTAAATATAATAATATTAAAATATTTTATTATTTGAAATATTGTTAAAATAATATTATTTTGAATTTAAAAATTCAAATTTCAAAGGGTGATTTTGAATTTAAAAATTCAAGGAATCGCAAACAAAATCAAAGCAAGCAAGCATCCAATAAAATTAAAATAAATGTGTACCTATTTTTAGATCCAAACTTCGATCGTCTTCTGATTCGAGAATAGCCGTGAAGCACAGATTTGAATTATTAGTTTTCTTCTCGTCATCACTGGATGAATCTGAATCGTCAAGAGTTGCTGCATATGCCTTCTTTCTTTTCTTTGGTTGCTCGTTGTTTGGTTGAAATGTCTGTTTGTCTGGATATGGACAATCCATCTTGTAGTGCCCTGTTTTGTTGCAGTTATAACATCTATCATTATTGTTGTTGTTGTAGTTCTCCGAAGTATTTCTGGAATTTCTTTGATCATTTCTTTTAAAGTTATTCATCTTTCTATACTTCAAAAATTTGGTCATGAAAGCAATTTCTTCATCACTCTCTTGTTCTGAATCTCCAGTTGTTGCTTTGAATGCGATCGATTTCTTTTCCGTTGCCTTAGATTCTTTTCTCCCTTGTAGTTGAACTTCATAAGACATTAGATTACCGATTAACTCTTCGATCTTCATTTGACTAACATCATTTGCCTCTTCAATAGTAAGTGTCTTTTGATCCCATTATGGAGTGAGTGAATTGAGTATTTTTCTTCCTTGATCTTCTTCTGAGAAACCCTTTCCTAAAGCAATCAATGAGTGTACAATGTCTTGAAATCGACAATACATGTCAGAAATAGACTCATTTTCATGCATTTTAAACAATTGAAACTGGTTAGTTAATATGGAAATTTTAGTCTGTTTAACTTTGCTTGTTCCTTCATGAGTTACTTGCAAAGTTTTCCAGATTTCAAATGCAGACTTACAAACAGAGACTCTATTAAACTCATTCCTATCTAGTGAACAAAATAGTATATTCATAGCCTTAGAATCGTTTTATGCAACTGTCTTTTGCTCAGTAGTCCACTGGGCAAAATTTGTAGTTGGTTCAACTTATTCAATTTGTGTCATATTCCAAGTATCTAAACTTATGGATTGTAAATAAATTTTCATCCTACATTCCCAATATGCATAATTACTGCCATTAAAAAGTGGTGGTCTGACAGTAGACTGACCCTCTACAAATGAACTAGTGTTAGTGCTTGTGTTGACAGAAGTAGTGGTGACAGGAGTGACATTATTAGTGGATTGTGCCATTAAAATTTTTCAAAATTTCAGATTATGAAAATAATGAAAACCAATGCTCTGATACTAATTGTTGGGGATGCGGATTAAGGATCTTAAGGCAGAAATAACACTAGAGGGGGGGTGAATAGTGTTTTAAAGAATATATGAAATATTTGACTAAATTAAAACTTTCAACACAAATCTAAACAGAATTCTAACACAGAATGATCACAGAACATATAACAAATGCAAATAGTAAAGTAAAGCAAGTAAAAGGAAAGAACACACCGGATTTTATACTGGTTCGGAATCCTCCTACATCCAGTCTTGCACCAAGGCAATATCCTTGTACCGATTTTTATAAGCCAATATCCAAATTACAACTCTCAATTTCTAAGGCCTTGAGGAACCCTCCTATCTCCGAGTCTGGGGTAAACTCTCTTGATTTACGGGACACAAGATCACCCCAATACTTTCTAATAACAATCCTTTTGAATGGATAGACTCTATGGACTTTTTGAATACAAATTAATCCTATAACTCTGAATAGCACTTTGATCTTTAGTAGAATGATGGAGAATCAAATAGAGAGAGTATCCAAATGATTTCCTATTGAGAATTTGGCAGAATGATGACACGATCTTGAAAATATGAAGTTTTATGGATATGGAATGGTGGAGAAGAAAGAGTGAAGAAAAATAAGAAAGTAGTTATTAAAAAATTCGTTTTGGAAGCCTTTATATAGATGCTCAACAGTCATAACCATTGGCTAAAGGTTTTTGAACGAATGGACACTTCTTTTGAAATTTGAATTTTGAATCCAATTGTCATCATGTCGACATGGGGTATCCCCATATGTCGACATCCCTCAGTTCAAAATTGTAGAGATGTTGTTTTGTAAAAGCATTTGAATTTAAAACAAGTTGAAACTTCTCTAAAGCAAAGTAAAGTGTTTAAACAATATTTTGAGATAGAGAATGAATATAAAATATTATTTTAAATATATATATAATTGATATAGACCGTCAACTGTATAAGTAATATTTAAAATCAGAATAAGTTTTGATGTTTTAAAAATAGAAGTTTTAAAAATCAGAATGGTGGAATATTTCAAGGCTAAAACAAAGTTTGAAAACATTTGTGAAAACATGATTTTGAAAGCTAAAACATTTTGAAAAACAGATTTAAAAACATTTTGAAAAATCTATTCAAACTGAAATTGCAAGAACCTTCCTACAGAGCTCCTCCATAGGACTCGAGAACTTGTACAAAGTAGTTTAAATGATTTTGATTTTCGTGGGTTTGTAATCCACTTGTCGTAGGTTTGTAAGCTGCTTGTCGTGGGTTTGTAAGCCACTGGTTTCAATAGAAATTGGGTTCCATCCCAAAAGAAAATTGGAAGAAAGATGAGAGTGCTATTATGAAGTTTTAACAAAATACTAGACACTTATCTTGAGATCTTGAAATCTTGATTCTCTAGAGTCTTGAATCTTGAATCTCTAATCTTCATCTTGATGCTTGTGTCTTTATACTGATCAGTCTTCAATAATACCTGCATATACTTCCTATATACATACATACATACATACATACATATATATATATATATGAAAATGGTAGTATATATTTTATAAAGTAAAGTATAATAACTATATAAGGTTGTTGTCATCAAAACATCATCAACTCAGTTCCTAACAATCTCCCCCTTTTTGATGATGACAACCTTTATTTATAAAATATTCTTACCATACCATAACTCTCCATAACTCCCCCTTACTCCGTGACTTCTTCTTAAAACTACAACTTCCATTTATTCCATGACTCCCCCTTACACCAAGCACATATATTTTTATAACTTTCTCCCCCTTTGTCATCAACAAAAAGGAATAAAAAGATTTACCTGTTCTAAAGTATATATAGAATAAAAGTGTAAAGTGAACGTGTAAGAGATCAAGTGTGTGTGCATATATATAAGTGTAACTTGACAATCAAATCAATATCATACATAGCAAACCAATCATGTATAGTATATGAAGTTATATACAGACCAAATCCAAATCCAAATCAAACTTAAGTAAATAATTCAATCAAATCCTAATCAAATCTAAATCAAATCAAATCAAACATACATAATGATCAGACATTCCTTAGGACATCCACCCATCCATCTTCTCCAAAGATAGGATCAGTTTTGATAACATCCCAATTATCTTTGTCGAGAGTGACTGGTGGATTTGCTTCGGGTTCGTCTTTGCTAAGGCTTGAGATCATCCAACGAAGTGCGTCGAAGTGTTTCTCTTGCTCTTTGATCATCTGCATTTGGCTTAATTCTAAGTGCCTTTGATTTCTAAGTATAAAAGAAAGAATATTCTTGAAAGAAGTAAGAATTTCTTCAAGATTTTCACTTAAATTCTTAATTGGAGAAGCCATAATTTAAGAAATAGGTTGAAGTATGAGAGGAGATGAATAGAAATGGAGGTAGAGAAGTTTTTCTGGAAGAAATAGGTATTTATAGGAGTTATTGGCCGTTCAAAATGAATTGTCACTTGGTAGTTACAAGAATTTGAAGTTAGAAATCGTAACTACTTTTTTTGATTGTTATATGTCGACATGGGGGGATGGGGTATGTCGACATGGTCTAGACAGAATGACCAAGTTGAGTTATTTTTTATTTTTAAGTTTATTTTTATACTAGTGGACTTATATAAACTTAAAATAAATAACTAACAGAGATATATAAAGCTGGAAAACAGAGAATGAGATAGCATTACTTATATTAGTTAACATTACATAATCTTAACTAAAAAAGTAGAAAATACAAAGATAGATAAACGATAGCTAGAGAAATAATGGCTAGGATTAGTTTGATGAAGATGATGATGAGGACAGGCCAAGTTTCCTGCCTATCTTTCCAAAGAACTTGTCGATCTTGGTAGAGATTTTATCCATTTTCTTGCTAATAGATCTCTTAAGAACCTTTTGGTTTTGGGCAAGTATCTTTTGGTTCTCGAGTATGGTTTTGTTGGACGGATTGGCGGGGGTAAGTGGATACTCTATACTTTCCAAAGATGTTTCTTCATCTTCCTCTTCTTCTTAAATTTCCATTCCTTCCCCTTCTTCTTCTTCCTCTTCTTCTTCTTCCATCTCTTCATGAGCAAGTCTCTCTTCCTTTTCGGCAAGTGTTTCATATGGTTGAAACATGAGTGAGATTTTCATAAGAGAAATGTTCCCTTGATTGAACACTTTTCTACTTACAAACTCTTCCTTTTAACATCCACACCAAAATAATTGAAAATCCGAGTAAGGTAAATTCCATGATAAAGAGTGTTTTCTCCCATATTAAAATTTTTGGGTCTTAACTCATCCAAAATAGTTTGTGCCCAATTAATATCATATTTTCCAAAAATAGCAAAAAGAGCTTTACACACTTTTGAGGTAGGATTATTGTAGTTTCCCGACCTAGGAATGATTGTGTGTTGAATAAGAAGGTTGACAATTCTTGCTTTTGGGCGGAAAAAGCGATTCTTAAAATCCATGTGGTCATCGCTTTCAAAAATGTGATGAAAAGTCTCTCGATCGGTTTCATTGATTTGAAATTCCGAGAGATTCATACCGGTAGATTTGCAACCCAAAATAGTACCCAAAATATCGGAATCCAAAACAATAAGTGTTCCTTTAACACTACTCCAAATTTGATGTTCATTTCCATTATAAAATCCACGATTTAGGTTTGCATAAAACATTTTGACAAGGTTTGGATAACAAACGAAATCATTTTGCTTGTTACCAATCAAGCTAAGGTTACCAATCAAGCTAAGAATGGAGTTTTCTTCAAAAAGTTGATCGATTTCATAAGAAGAAAAATCATCAAAAATGGCAAATTTTCCCGTATTGACTTTACCATAGTTTACATAGTTTATGTAAGCTTTGATAGCCTCCGGGTCATTGAAAAGATCATTTTTGATGGATTTGGGCAGCCTCATAGTTGATGGGTTACTTGAGGAAGCCAGTGATGAGTGTTTGAGAGGAGTAGAAGATAATGAAGAAAGTTTGAATTATGAGAATAAAGTGAAAAGAGATGATAAGAGAAGTATATTAAATAGATTCTCTAAAGTCATGTTCTCTGGTCAAGAGGTGTCTTTTCAGAATTTTGAAGTAAGTGAAAAGGTTGAGGGAAATTCAAAAGTTTGAATTCAAATTTTGAAATGAAATTTCTGAGAGGCATGTCGACATGGGGTATCCTGGCATGTCGACATGTACCTGTTGAATTTGAAAAGAGGTGTCTACTCCTAAAATCTAAGAAATTCCTAAAATCTTAAGACAACTAATCTATATTCTATATCTATATATAATTCCAGTAATAATATTAAATATAATAATATTAAAATATTTTAATATTTGAAATATTATTAAAATAATATTATTTTGAATTTAAAAATTCAAATTTCAAAGGGTGATTTTGAATTTAAAAATTCAAGGAATTGCAAACAAAATCAAAGCAAGCAAGCATCCAATAAAATTAAAATAAATGTGTACCTATTTTTAGATCCAAACTTCGATCGTCTTCTGATTTGAGAATAGCCGTGAAGCACAGATTTGAATTATCAGTTTTCTTCTCGTCATCACTGGATGAATCTGAATCGTCAAGAGTTGCTGCATATGCCTTCTTTCTTTTCTATGGTTGCTCGTTGTTTGGTTGAAATGTCTGTTTGTTTGGATATGGACAATCCATCTTGTAGTGCCCTGTTTTGTTGCAGTTATAACATCTATCATTATTGTTGTTGTTGTAGTTCTCCGAAGTATTTCTGGAATTTCTTTGATCATTTCTTTTAAAGTTATTCATCTTTCTATACTTCAGAAATTTGGTCATGAAAGCAATTTCTTCATCACTCTCTTGTTCTGAATCGCCAGTTGTTGCTTTGAATGGATCGATTTCTTTTCCGTTGCCTTAGATTCTTTTCTCCCTTGTAGTTGAACTTCATAAGACATTAGATTACCGATTAACTCTTCGATCTTCATTTGACTAACATCATTTGCCTCTTCAAAAGTAAGTGTCTTTTGATCCCATTCTGGAGTGAGTGAATTGAGTATTTTTCTGACTTGATCTTCTTCTGAGAAACCCTTTCCTAAAGCAATCAATGAGTGTACAATGTCTTGAAATCGACAATACATGTCGAAAATAGACTCATTTTCATGCATTTTAAACAATTGAAACTGGTTAGTTAATATGGAAATTTTAGTCTGTTTAACTTTGCTTGTTCCTTCATGAGTTACTTGCAAAGTTTTCCAGATTTCAAATGCAGACTTACAAACAGAGACTCTATTAAACTCATTCCTATCTAGTGAACAAAATAGTATATTCATAGCCTTAGAATCGTTTTGTGCAACTGTCTTTTGCTCAGTAGTCCACTGGGCAAAATTTGTAGTTGGTTCAACATATTCAATTTGTGTCATATTCCAAGTATCTAAACTTATGGATTGTAAATAAATTTTCATCCTACATGCCCAATATGCATAATTACTGCCATTAAAAAGTGGTGGGCTGACAGTAGACCGACCCTCTACAAATGAACTAGTGTTAGTGCTTGTGTTGACAGAAGTAGTGGTGACAGGAGTGACATTATTAGTGGATTGTGCCATTAAAAATTTTCAAAATTTCAGATTATGAAAATAATTAAAGCCAATGCTCTGATACCAATTGTTGGGGATGCAGATTAAGGATCTTAAGGCAGAAATAACACTAGAGGGGGGGTGAATAGTGTTTTAAAGAATATATGAAATATATGACTAAATTAAAACTTTCAACACAAATCTAAACAGAATTCTAACACAGAATGATCACAGAACATATAACAAATGCAAATAGTAAAGTAAAGCAAGTAAAAGGAAAGAACACACCGGATTGGCTAAAGGTTTTTGAACGAATGGACACTTCTTTTGAAATTTGAATTTTGAATCCAACTGTCATCATGTCGACATGGGGTATCCCCATATGTCGACATCCCTCAGTTCAAAATTGTAGAGACGTTATTTTGTAAAAGCATTTGAATTTAAAACAAGTTGAAACTTCTCTGAAGCAAAGTAAAGTGTTTAAACAATATTTTGAGATAGAGAATGAATATAAAACATTATTTTAAATATATATATAATTGATATAGACCGTCAATTATATAAGTAATATTTAAAATCAGAATAAGTTTTGATGTTTTAAAAATAGAAGTTTTAAAAATCAAAATGGAGGAATATTTCAAGGCTAAAACAAAGTTTGAAAACATTTTTGAAAACATGATTTTGAAAGCTAAAACATTTTGAAAAATAGATTTAAAAACATTTTGAAAAATCTATTCAAACTGAAATTGCAAGAACCTTCCTACAGAGCTCCTCCATAGGACTCGAGAACTTGTACAAAGTAGTTTAAATGATTTTGATTTTCGTGGGTTTGTAAGCCACTTGTCGTAGGTTTGTAAGCTACTTGTCGTGGGTTTGTAAGCCACTTGTTTCGATAGAAATTGGGTTCCATCCCAAAAGAAAATTGGAAGAAAGATGAGAGTGCTATTATGAAGTTTTAACAAAATACTATACACTTATCTTGAGATCTTGAAATCTTGATTCTCTAGAGTCTTGAATCTTGAATCTCTAATCTTCATCTTGATGCTTGAGTCTTCATACTGATCAGTCTTCAATAATACCTGCATATACTTCCTATATATATATATATATATATATATATATATATATATGAAAATGTTAGTATATATTTTATAAAGTAAAGTATAATAACTATATAAGGTTGTTGTCATCAAAACATCATCAACTCAGTTCCTAACACATTTAAGCACGTACGATGTACATATACCATCCGTACGCAATTTCAAATCTGATCGCTAAATCGATCACACAATTTCACTTTCGAACTGGTATTATCCACCCGACTTCCTAGTGCGGACTCAGATCTGGTGTCTTGATCAGAAACCGTCATTCTCCTTGCATAGTCATGCCTATGATATAGAATTCCCACAATCAATCAAAAATCCATATCCAACGTTCGTCGTCGAAAATCGAGTGAAAAATCCTAACTCAGATCGATATACTATCTCGAAATTCTGTATTCAAATTTGGATCAAATCATTATACGAATAGAAAATATATGTGCATCCTACATATTTATCTTTATTGATCATTAGCTAAATCAATTCTCTTTTCTATTCACCTTAATTTTGATTCTACTGACTCATCCACAATTGCTCCCAATTTCCATTTAGGTTAACAATTCAATTCTTTCTCAATTGGTATTCAATTTTAGACAGTTTGCACTCTGACCAACTTATATTAAGAAAGTAGCTTGAAATTTTTTAAAATAGATAAGCAGTTGTAAAATAGTTCTTAATTGCAAATAGTAGTAAAGTAGTTAAGTAATTTTAAAATAGTTGTAAAGTAGTTAAATAATTGTAAAATAGTTGGATAGTTGCAAAATAGTTGTAAAATAGTAATTAGTTTGTAAGTAGTTGTAAAATAGTGATTAATTTGCAAAACAGATGTAAAATAGAAATTAGTTTTCAAAATAATTGTAAAATAAGTATAAGATAGTTTGGGTTTTAAAAGAATGGTTGTATAGTAAATAGCTAGGAAAATAGATTTAAAACAGTTTATATTAAACAATTTATTTGAAAAAAATAGTTCGGAGCCAAACTATTCAGTTCTCAATCTCCATTTCCAAACAATTTCCAATTTCCACTTCCATTTAAATTAATTCAATTTCAATTCAATTTAAATTAACCTCAATTCTATCCCAAATTCAAATCTACTCCCATTTGAATTTAAACTTATTCAACTTCAATTTCTCTTCGAATTAATTCAATTCAAATTTCCCATTTTAATTTTATGCTTATCCATCTTCAATCACAATTCCAGTTAATTCAAATCAAATTCATGTTGAACTAATTTAATCCAAATCTCAACTTTAAATCATCTCGAATTATATAAATTCGAGTTAAATTTTAAATGCTGTTTTAATTCCTTAAATCAAATTAACCTTTACTTCTAAATTAACAGCCTGAATCTTTAAACCATTTAATTCTGAGTCCAAATTTCAAAATTCCATTTAAATTATCTTTACTTAACTTATTTCAAAGTTCAAATAAGAGTTCAAAAACAATTTAATCTTCAGAATCCACTTTATTATCCAATTTTAACTTCAAACTTCGAAACTGACTCTCAAACAATTTCAATTTGCAAGATCATCTTAAACATTCAAATCTTAATGTGCAAAGAGATTTCCTTTTTATAATTACAATTTCACTTCAAAAATCTAATAATTCTGATATAAGGTGTTATTTCCATTTTATTTCAGTAATGGTTGTATATTACCTCAATCCATTTCTTATTTCATTTAAAATAATCCAATTCCCGGTTTCATAGACTATTAATAACAACAAGATGATATCAGGATAAGTCAAAATAAATAAATATCCAAATTATTTAAAACATTCATCAATAGCATTTAATTCCAATTTCCAGATCTCAAACCCATTTTGAGATCACACATATTCTCAATTCAAATCAACCATTTAACTTTCTAGGTTAAATCTCAATTTCATCTTGAAATCTCCAATCCAGGTTGTTTGTTCTAAACTTATTTAACTTCCCCTAAGTTGAATTCAATTCAATTTAATCCAGTCAAATTTACCCAATTCGAATTCCCATTTCAAATTCTAAACTTCATATTAATAATCTTCCCACTTATAAGTTCATAAACTTATCACTTTAGTTTTCATATCACATTCCAAGGAAAAAAATTAAAACTCAACACTTAGAGTTTATTTCAAATCATCTTTGATCTTATGTATATCCCACATGTATGCATATCCATTTCTTTTTAAATTTTCAAACAACTTTTGTTTGAAATAGGACCCTTTCATTCAAATAATACTATTTATTATTTCTTTTAGCACTTTGAAACAAATCCCAAATTTTCTAGACTTAGATTTAAAACTTCACAATTTAAATTATCTTCAATTCCAATTTATAAGTTAAACTCACCTAAATGTTTGCTTCCCTAAAACATTTCATTTTGCTTAATCATTAACAAATATTTCATTATTAAACATAATAACCATTTATGATAATAACCAAGATTATCATATATGGATACCAATTCATTATTATCTTATTCTGAAAACACTTCTACAAATCCAGAATTTTATTTTCTAGTTTGAATCCATTTCTAGCTTATCTTATTTATATTGTTCATATTATCCCATTCCCATTTGGTTGTAATTCATTTACCACTTAATTCTTATTATTTTATTTAATTCCAATAATCAACAACCAACTCCTTTAATATATTTAATAATTAGAAAAATTATTTCTCTATATATCAAAAGATAAAATTATATAAAAATCATTTTCAAAACCATTTTTAAAATCATTATATAAGAAAATAACAAGTATGCTCTCTCTCTCTCACACACACACTCAACTCGTTCTAGGGTATTGCTGACGCTATCCTTAATGAGTGACCCAATAGAGCCAAGGTTCTCACTTAACCTTCTGCTCTGATACCAAATGTAACAGCGTGAAATTTCAACCTCGAAGATTCGACACAAATACGCTCACGGTAAAAGTGCCAAGCAATCAAATGCCGGAAATTTAAAATTGTTAAAGAAAAGAAGAAGAAGGTAGAAAAGAACAGAAACAACAGCATCTCACATTCGCAGCGGATCAAATATAATATCAAATAATAGCATTTATACAAAGAAAGCTGTAATTGCTAGATTAAATACAATTCATCAAAGTTACAACCAATTCAAGGTATTCAATATCATTCAATCATTCATAAGCAAGATTAATTGGTCACATCATTCCTAATTAATAAATTAAATTAATTACTTCAATCACCTTTAAATCCTACTTACTTAACATTAATTAATTACAAACCAATTAATTAACTGTCCATTAATTATCCATTCAAATTTAATTATCCATAATTACTTTCATTAAGTAATTATTCAATTGGTTAATTATCCTCAATTAATTAACCTTTAATTATTAATTAATTTTAACCTTTGATTACCAATGAAATTAATTAACCCTTAACAAATTAATCCTTTACTTACATGAAGTAATTATCATTTAAGTAATTAACATCTAATTACTTACATTAATTAATCTCTAATTAATTATCCTTAATCAATAATTTATTAATTTCTCTTTAGCCCATTTAATTAATCTTTAATCACCAAAGGCCTTAATTAACTTTAAGATAACCCATTTATCTTTATTGATTACTTAGTTATCATTAACATATAAATTTAAATCATTTTAATTGACTACTTAATTACATTTAAAATTAAGTTTAAAATAACTTAAGAAATTAACTTAATAAATTTAAGTTAAACAAAACATTCCACTTTTCTTAAAACCAAATGTTTAGAACGTTATTATATTATTGTTTAAGGAAATAGATTTAAACTGGATTTATTTTAAGTTTTAAAACTTGTCATTATTTATTTTTTAAAACCGTTTAACCTTTCTTCGGGTTCAACCTAGCTCTTACCCGAGTCTTGCCCCGAGAGTTTCGTAAAAAATACTTAGTTAATAAAACTTGCTTAAAAACTCAGTTGATACTTTCTTAAATTTTAAACTTTGAGAATTGTTATACATACCAAAGCAAACCTGAGGAAATCAATTAAATTCCCGAACCCAAACTCAATTTTCTCGAGCCACTCACTCCAACATTTTGCTTCGAGACAAAACCCTCTTGACTTCGAGACATGACCCGAGCAACTCCTTCTTCCGGAAGCTGTAACACACTGCTGTCAACAGATGCAGAATGACCCATATGCACATGCACACCACTTCACCAACACCCTGATCAACATCGCCATCACCTACAAGTCGATGGCGACCTTTGCCGTTGATCCGGCCATTCAATTACGAAGATTCGACTAAAATTTGAAAATGAGCAAGTTCGAAACCCATCAGTAAATACCTGATCACCAAAACCCCCACACGATGCCTAACTCCGACCACCGGTGACCTCACTCCTATGCCCAGACATTCGCCTCGCTTCCACACTTCCTTTCCCCTACGCCTAGTCCATTCCGATGCTGTCACGAACTCGAAATCTCCGAACAAATATCCATGACCAAACCAAGGCCCTAAACCCTAGTATGGCCTCGTCGCGCCACTAAAATGACTGAAAAATCGAATTGCCATTTTTCCTACGATCGTCACCCTTCCAACGTCCACTGACCTCAATCCCGAAACCTAAAGATTTCAAGTTCGCCGCCAATAGCTCCACGACCACATTCCGTTCAACTAGAAAATTCTACCCGATCCCAAACTTAAAATTCTTAATATCTATATCATAATTCTTCATTTCTAATATCGAATTAGGTTATACAATCAAAACAAGAATTCCTGACATTTGATTTTCTGATTAGAGTTGATTACCACTGTAAATTTTCATTTCGACAAAATTACTTCATATATATATGTATATATATACTTGAAACGATTTTAAAAATTGAATCTGATACAGACAAATAATTTCTTTTCAAAGATCGTAACACAAAACTTTTTATATAAGGAGATATAAATTAATGAACTTGATTTAGTTGATTTGAAATAAACAGAGAGCAGTTTATTCATACACAGGCATGCATGTATATATACACACAGGGATTCAACTACACTCCAATAAAATTTCATTTATGCAAACATCATTCACATTATAACCCCAAGAATTTTCACATGCATCAGAAAAGAAAAATCAAATTAAGCTTTTTAAATAGATGTTTACTCACAGTTATAAAACAAAGAAGCCTGTTTTGATGAATCTGGAAACTGATTTTGATGGTCGATTTGAATCTTGAATCTGATCTTCTTAATGTATAAGTTGAATTTGAATCTTTGCTGAGTTAATCTTGCTCTTGAATCAGGTATGTTTGCTCAGGTTTGTTGAAAAAAGTTGTTGTTTTTAATTTTCTTCTGTTTTGTATAGGGTACCGATCTCACTGGTTAGAGGCTTTTGTTATTCTTAGTTTGAAAAGAAGATAGAAAAGGAATAGAGAAAAGGAGATAGATATATTTATAGCTTAATTTATAATTTATAAAAATAAAAAAAAATAAAAAAAATGGTGACACTTGTTTAATTTGCATGCTAATAACCTTACACCTGTTATAATGCATAGAAAATTTGTTTACATTTGTAATTTATTATATATATATAACTTCCATTTGTAATTTCCATTTGCCAATATGTTTATATATATATATATATATATATATATTAGTATTATATTTTAAATTTAGTTTTATATTTACTATTTAGTTTAATATATTTCTTTTATCTATATTTCTAAAATCTTTTAAAGAAAATAATATAAAACTAATTATATACTAATAAAAAATCAAATGTACATATTTTTTAAATCCAATTTATTTTGATATATTTACCCTTTTGAATTCCAAATCTCAAATTCAAATTTAATTTAAAAATCAACTTATATAAATATATTTTTAAACCAACACATATTTAATTTGTTTGAAAATAGTAATTTTTCCAATTTAAAATAATTATATTAGGAGATTATCAAATAATATTTATTCAGATATTTATATCTCAACTTTTATTATATTTTCAAATTCATTTACATATCCAGATATCTTTTATTATTAGAATTTTTATCTGTTCAATTGAATAAACCAGTTAATTATCCAATTATTAGATGTCCAAAATACGGGTTATAACATCATATCATCATTTATCTATATCTTCAACATTTTTATTTCAAGCATCTTCAGAATAAATTTAAGGATTAAGTTTATAATCGAGTACAAATATATAGAGGAATTAAGGTCTTTTTGGAGCAAGCAATCAAAGAGGGGATATGCCAATGGGTGGAGCAGCCGACGGCGTGGAGATTACGTCGACTATAATACAATCCCCTATACCCAGATTAACAAAGAATATTATGGAAATAATATTGTATATAAACCTAGAGAATGGGATGAATGGTGTAACAACCTGCATTTTAATGGTTGTGTATTTAAATATTAATTTAAATATCGAATCCTAATCAATAGAAGGTCTAAGATTTGATTTTTCTCATACCGTCAAATTAGGATGCGAGACCATTTCCATTGAGTCCGGATCGACATTGTAATTAAAATGAGTATAAATATTGCTATATTTGGTGTCATGGTATTTTTGTGATTTATTGTTACACGATTACGTGCAGCCAAGTACATTCGGATTTTAACTGACGACTTATGTTTTTAGGATGAGGACTTCCTTATGAAAGTATATGGTTGAGAAATGCTTGCAATTGGGCACTCCGATGGCTAAAAATGACCTATAAATGCATAAGATTATCATCCCAGTGCACCGTCTCAGATAGCGACGTAATTTATGTCATCGGGATAAAAAAAATAAGGTGGCATGCACTGAGGAGTTTTATAAAGATCCAACATACTGTGTGGTCGAGCTTGAAACATGCGGTGATTTATTTGGAAACTTGTATAAGGCACACGTACACACAAAACACACACACACACACACACACACACACACACACACACACACATATATATATATATATATATATATATATATATCCATAGTATCACCCCGCTCCTTTTTCTCTCTCTTCCTTTTACCACTCCAGATAATATCTGAAGTGAGTTAGTTACGGGTTTTGAATCTACCTAGATTCTAAGAGCTCCAAGCATTGTCAGATCCATTGAGCTCGTAGTGTGATGGAGATCGCATCCATGGTGGATTTGTCATGTGCGATGAAGTTTTGGGTCATCGATGTACATTGGCCATGGATTACGATTGAGGCTCATCGTTGATTGAAATGGTGTTGAGTGAATTGGAGAGCACAAGTGTTCTCCTCGTAATGGCATTCATTCTCTAGCACCAACAACCGGAGCTTCTAGGCATGTAAATCAGGACATTTGGCTTATTGCGTAGGGAGGCAGAAGGTCGCGTATCTTGCTTCTGGTAGCCGAGCTTGAGATGTCCAATTCCGTTATGGAGAGCATGCGATGAGGGGTGTGTAGTGATCGACTCTTCGTCGATTTATGGAGTATTGGTCAAGAATGGGGGAGGAAGACGTGCATGCATGTGTGTGCATAGTGTATCACTGTTTAGGGAAGAGGAGATGGGGATTAAGGTAATATATTTAATTATCTTTAATTAATCTTGTTCTGTATTTAATTTGTATCTCTTGCGTACGAGGTCCAATTCAGGCATAGTCTTCATCATTGCACTCGTAGAGAGATTTTCTTCGACTTGGTGTAGGGTTGGACTAGATTCAACACTTGAGAAATTACAGTTTAGGTGAGCGGAATTATAACTCTAAATTTATGTTTCGATATAAATCCTCATAATTACATTTATTAAAAAGTATTACCTAGATAAGGTAGAATAATATATATACATGTATATAGACAATTATTCCTTATGTTTGAATAGATTGGTTTGAGTTGATATTCGGATAATTGATTAAAATCCCGTGCATATAAGTATTGTGTCCTATTCGTATTAAATAGAGTTAGATGACATTGATATTAATTTATAACATGGTTATAAATTAATTAATCTCTAATGTTGGAGTAGTATTAGTGATAGAAAAACTATTGTACATTTTATCATAGATATTTGAGATAGTTAATTAAGGTACCATATATATATATAATTATTATGTTTTATTCGTATTGAATAGAGTTAGAAGGACTTTAGATTATCTTAACATAGTCATAAATTAACTAAACTCTAATTTAAAGTTATATTGGTATTAGAAATATTATTATATTTTTGATTGCTAATCAGAAATTAGAAGTATAACCTTTAAAATAAGCCGTAAGGATAAAATAATGATTTAAGTGGGTTAAACATATATTAAAAATGACTTTGAAGTTTATCTAACCATGGTATTGGTTTAGGGTGCATTCTTGACGAACAGTACTAGTGCACTTGAAAAGGAAATTTAAGTGGGGTATTTGAGCGGGAAAGTTGGTTGAACTGGTCATGCGTTTGACTGCAAACAGGGTATTTGAGTCGAGAATCCGAGCGAAGTATTTGAAATGTATATTTTATAATAAAATTGATTTATATTTAAATAATTAATTGTTTGTTTTTAGTGAATAATATGCATCAATAATTTTGAAAATAAATAAATAAATTGTAAAATCATAAATCGCTCGAATTCAGTTCAAACCAACTCCATAATGTAAAGCACTTTGATATGATCGCAACGCAAAAAATGCATCTCAAACGGATGTCATTTTCACAAGTCGTTAATTTTAGAAATTTATAAAAATTTAATTTAAATTTAATTAAACATACATTAACACAAACGCATCAAAATTTTGATTTCATCCCAATGGGCCATTTGCCCCGTTATCGTTCCTCAAGCGTCGGACATGTCCGACCTATCATGAACGGTAACAGGACTAATTTACTTGCTGAATGTACCCTTATTATAGTGTAAATAATTAATTAACTGACTAGTGAATTTCTATGAAGGTGATTTGATAAGTTATAAATTATAAAGAAGTACTTTATTATTTAATAGGGCTTGATTAAGGTTATAAAATCCCAAACATTGTAATAACGTGATTTATTAACTTCAGACTCTAAGGAATTGTTTTAAATATATGTATATACAAATATACATAGAAATTATATACATGAGCTATATAATATTTTGAGGCCTTATTGATAGTTAAAATTAATTTAAATAGAATAATTAAGTGAAAATGAGCTATAATATGATTGATACGCAAGTGCATTATTTTATATAAGTTTAAGACTTCTATAGAATAATACGAAGAAGATATAATTGTTAGATTGGTTACTTAAATAAGATCCATTTTGCTTTATTGTTTATATGGTTGTTTGTGTGAATTGTTATTAATATTGAGATGATTGATTTGTTGCTTTGGTTGTGTATTTCTTTTGTGTATATAAATATGCATGATATGTGTTTATTAGTTTCATATCATTGGATCGGTTATATATATATATATAACACTACATATACTTACATATTTATATATGCATATTGTTTATGTGATTTATATATGTATATACATAGCTATGGTATGTCTAACTTGAGGCTACTGGAAGATGCACATAATATTATATATTTATTAATATGCGGTTTAAAGTATTTATATATAGTTCGGTATGTTCGACTTGGGGCTACTGGCAGATAGGCAGAATATTATACAAATTTTTTAATATGTAGTTTAAACCATTTATGTATAGTTTTAGTATGTCCAACTTTGGGCTACTGATTGGTGCAAGGAATCCATTGTACCATTGAGACGCATGACTTATAGATGCGGTTCTAGAGCAGGGGCGGATAGAGATTGGGATGCCAATCTAGAGTAGGTTGTATCTTATTGCATTGTATAGACCAGTGTTGCGACAGGACCTACATGCCAACTTCTTTTGAGGTTTCGATTTTTAAAGGAGTTCATAATATAGTTGTGGCTCCCGATAGGTCCCTTTTGTAGCTAATGACAATTCGGTGAGATTTATCGATACGCAATTTAAGCATATGTATAGTTTCGGTATGCCCAATTTAGGGTTACCAAACAGTGGACGAAATATATTGTGTAGATATATAAATATGTGGTTTAAGTGATTTATATTTGTGTGTGTATATATATATTTATACATGCACAGTTTGGTCAATTTATATGTGTTGGTTTGGTATGCCTCTGGGTAGTGTGAGGCACTTCACGAACGAATCACAATCCATATCGGGACAACAATACTTCGGTGTTATATGTACGTGTGAGAAGGGTGTACGTGAGGTAGATTGAATTTGGATTGTCCATGTATAGAAAATTGGATGATATCGGTTTTGAAAAAGGAATCTATTTTACCATTGAGATGTATGACCTACAGACTATTGCAGAGCAAGGTGTAGGAGATTGAGATGCCAATCTAGAGTAGGTCATAAACCGTTGCATTGTACAGAAATGTGCTGTGATAGAAGATACATGCCAACTTCTTTTGAGGTTCAGGGGAGTCCATAATATAGTTGTGGCTCTCGATAGGTCTCTTTGGTGGCTAATGGCGATTCAAGACGTGTATTAGCCATACATATCCATATTCCGTTTTTGGATATGGAGATGCTATATTAATAACATCGCTATATCGCTGTATTTGTTTTGCATTTCAAATGCTTTGATAGGGATCACTGAATCGATTGGTGTCCATAGCGGACTACACCTATCAGTAATTATGAGTATCAACTTATTCTTTGTGTGACTCTTATCATTATGATTGTGCATGTTATATTAGTTGGTTGATTATTATTATTGAACATTGTGTGTTAGACTTACATTATGATATTTATATAACTCTTGCGTTGGTACATTGAGTTACCTCTATCATAGTATGTCGTTACATTAAAGTCACATTATATTAGTTGTGCCGACTCATTGATTATAAGAGAGAATGGTTATGGTATAATTATGTACCTTTGAATTGGATTTACTTGTCTATGGGAAGTCGGGATTATCCTTGAGACGTGTTTGTGTAGAGGACCGACTGTATTTTAGTAGTTTCCTATTTATTTGTATCTGGTTTTGATATATGGTACTTTGAGATAGTTCCTCTCATACCAGGCTTTATGTTTGACCTGCATTTTGTCTTAATGTATTTATGTCACGACCACTCTTGGATACTCGATTCAGTAACTTAGGAGCCTTGTGCTTTTGGGGTTACGCTTTCAAGGCAGCTAAAGAATTATGGAGGCGAAGGCGATACTTTTGGATATATACTTGTTATTATGGTAGTACATAATAGATATGATGTTTATACATGAGACTTGTTGTATATGATATTGTATTCTGACTTTTTGCATCAATATTTATTTACCAGCTTCCATCGCTACAGTCTCTTATATATTGTTTATCCTGTTATGTTCATGTATATTTAGTATATTATCTATCATCATTCCATTGTGAGATTTTATCACTGCGTCTTGATTTGATGTTTTTTAAATTTTACCCCAATAAGCTATCTTTTGTTGTATTCGAGGGTTAGATGTTGTCATTTGATATTGATTCAGGATATTACAAAGGGTGAGTCAGCATAGTTGGTATCAGAGCTTAGGTTCAACACTTAGGACCTAATAGACCAGTTGAAGTTAAGCAACCTAATAGATGGAGATATGTTAAGAGATCATACTTGTATTTTTCTACTATATAGTATTGCATACACCATTTGTCTCCTGAACTTTGATTTATTCAGTCACTAGTGGCTAAGGTATCTTTGTTTAAGGCTATCTATATGAGCCGACGAAGTGCACGAGTGACTGCAAATTAGGCAGCCTGAGGTACTTGATTGGTTCAGAGGCAGTTTGGATATCTCAAGGGATATATCGCCACCTACGGACATTCCAGTAGCTACGGTAGATGTTGTAGGGGGTGTAGTGACCGAAAGAACTACCATGCAAACTCGATGCACGAACTTTTGAGTTGAGTGGGGTCGGTCGATGAAGTGTGACTTGGATTTGCATCCAAGTAGGATTTAATGGATGCCTAGTAATGAGCAAAGATCGAATGAATGACTTATATATATTTTGCGTAGAGTCATTCATGTTAGAAGTTGTTTGTTCTTATGTTAACTAAACTTTGGTGGTGGGATTAATCCATGAACCAAAGAGATTTCTAGGGATCGGTCCATTTAGGAACCCATTTCTAATTTGAGCGTGGAGTTTCTAGGCGATTTCAGTAGTTGGGCAAAGATTTTTCACTCGATTATTAAAGGCGAGCACTTGAGTTAGGTTCTTGAAATGACTTAGAGATTCTATAGTGCGATCCTAGTCCTGCGAGGAAATTTCGATGGTCGAACCAAGGCATAGATTAGAGTTCGCATGAGAGGTGTCACATGGATGATCCTAGTTTAACAAAAAACCTTGCAAGCAAACAATGGATCAAATCGGGTATCGTATTTATTTTGAGTGGTTTGTATTTGTTGTAAAGCTATTCAAAGTAAAGTATAGTTAAGATTGCTTGAGATAGTATGAGGCAGGACTTATCGACTAGTTTTCTGATGATTTAGATAATCATTTAAGTGACGATATGATACTTGCTTGGATGAGCATCGTAGTGCAATTAGTATATCATCCTTATAATCATTGTGCGGTTGAGGTAAGTTTGAACCCGAGCAAGCCCAAGCATTTGTAGAATCATTTAATAATGATTTAATTACTAAATTTTTCTCTTTCGAGAAAGAATTCTGTTCAGAAGGAGAGGAAAGTTATGACTTAAATTGATGGGTTGATTCGAGAGTTTTGAGGATTAACGGTCCAGGATATCATATGAGTTTTCCTATCTAGAGCGGATGGTGTGATAGTCTTTCATATATTGTATTCATGAAATGGAGTTGCACCAGTTAAGCATTAAGGTTTTCTTGCATGTCGAACAGAATCAAAGGAGTTTACATCTTGATATCCACGTTATGACTATTATGGGTTATTGTGCGTGTTGTTATGGACTCCTTTGAAATGATTGGAAATTTGTATGGCAATTGTTTTTGACTGCTTATTGTTGCTTGATTTTGATTGATTGTTTATTTTATTTTTTTGATTGCTTATTGAGTGTTTGCAGTTCCTTATTGATTGTTTGCAATTGCTTATTGATTGATTTTATTTTTGTTGGTTGATTATTAATTGATCGTTTATTTTTATTAGTTGATTGTTGATTGACTTTTTTTCTTGTTACTTGCTCATCATTGGTTGTTATTGCTTATTGTTACTTGTTGATCGGTCATTGTTGATTGTTATTGCCAGCATATTGTTACTTGTTGATCGGTCATTGTTGATTGTTATTGCCAGCATATTGTTTGAATTCTGTTTGTATAAGTGTGTAACTCTACTGACGTCATTGTGATGAGTCGACTAGAGAAAGCGGTAAGTGAATCAGATGTGGCTTTAGAGCTTGATGGCCTATTCATTTTTGAGATACGCTATGTGGCTTCAAACCAATAAGGTAAAGCTTGTCCATTTTCGGTGGAGCTTTGTACTAGTATGGCACCAATTACAGAAGAATTTTTTTGTTTTCCTTTCTGTTTTGTTAAAATACAAGAAAGCATAGTGTAGAGCTTGCTTTATTATTGCTTGTATTTTACTAGTATGCTTATTTTTTTGATAGTAACATGTTTATCAAAGACGCGCGTTACAATGAAGATGCATGTTGCATTAGGGATGCCAGTTGCGTAGTTTATTATAGCATTTTTATTTGAGATGTTTGTTGCATTGGAGAATCTTATTGCATTAGATGTGTTTGTTGCATAATTAGTTGTAATATATTTATTTGATATGCTTGTTGCATAGTTTGATATAGCAAATTTATTTGAGATGATTTCTATATATGATTTAGCATGTTTAAGTCCATTGTTTAATGTTGCAATTGTGTTTGATCATCTTTGTTGAGTACATATTAGGTACATAGAAGTAGTTATGTGCTTTTAGAACGCTTATTCACTCGGATTTGCATCTATATGGCATGCGCTTGCAAAGAGGTATGTAAGATATGTAGTGTAGATTGTATGGATACACACATACACATGCTCGTATGTCCTTAGAAATGAGATGCCTTAGATACACACACACAATTGCTAATCAGTTGATGGTTCGAGATCTGATTTTTCGCATGCGGTCAAGTTAGGACTCGAGACCACTTCCGTTGAGTCAGGATTAACGTTGCGAATTAAAATGAATATAAATATCACTATATTTTAGGTCATGATATTTTTATGCTTTATCTATTATTATATGTATTTTATAAAAATACGTGCACAGTCGAGTCTAAAGGGATCTCGATTGACGACTTCTGTTTCTAGGATGAGGACTTCATTATGAGATGTACGGTTGAATTTTTTTTAGTATTGGTCGCTCACATGGCCCAAAGGACTTAACTACATGAGATATCATCCTACGACACTATCTTGGATAGCGAGGAAATTTGAACCATCGGGACTGAAAAAGGAAGGTGATGTGCCCTAATGATTTTCATGATGATCCAATGTATCTTGTGATCGTACGAGCTCAAAACGTGGCGATTTATTTGAGAAATCAAATAAGATATACATACATATACATACATATATATCCACACTTTTGCCCCTGGATATCCCAGAATTTCAAGGAATTTAAAATGTGATAATCTCTTAATTAATTATTTAAAATTGGTAAAAATTATTATTTTCAAATATAAATAACCAATTAATTAATAATGAGATGTTTTTAAAAGTATAATTATAGATTGAAATTTAAAAAAGAATAATTATTTAGTTTGTATTATTGTATAAAAAAATTTTAAATATAGATTTTAAAGACTTATTATTTCAAATTTAATAAGTGTTATTTAAACATGTATATATGTGTGTATTTAAATTGATTTTAAATAGAATAAATTATTTACAATTAATAATGTATTTGTTTAAAATTGATATCTATGTTTATTTGAATTGATTTTAAATTGGATTTTAAATTGACTTTGAATTTGAATTTAAAAATTGATTTTAAAGGAATATATATATCTTAAAATAAAAGTAATAATATGGTTTGGATTAAAAATAAATGGATAAAGTTTTTATTTAAAAATAAGATTTGTTTTATATTATTCTCTTTAAAGAATTTATTTATAGAATTTCGAAAAAGTATTTATTTAATAGGAATAAATACAAAAGTTTTAAATTAGCATTTAAAAATGAGTTTAATATATTATATATGATTTTATTTAAAATATAATTGGTTTTTATTTTATTTTCTTTTAAAAGTTGTATTTATATAAAATTTAGAAATCATTTATAAATTTATAAATGTATTTGTTTACTAGGAAATTTAATAAGAAAAGCTTTTAAAATCCTTTTAAAAATAAATATAAATAAATAATGTCAAGTGTTAAAGTTATAAATCCCTTAAGTACATGTGTTAGCATATTAATATAAGTTAGAGGCAAGTGTCACATTTATTTTATTTTCTTTAAATTTTAACAAAATCTAAATTAACTTATATAAATATCTATCTTCCTCTTCATTTCCTTTTTCCTATCTTCATTTTTCTAAAAAAAAAAGAGAACAAACCTGTAAACTAATATCAAAACCAGAAAATGCATGAATAAAAAACCTGAAGCATTTTTAAGTCTGAAATCAATTCACTCAGACCAAAATACAAACCTGAAATCATTTTCAAGTTTAAAACCCTATAATCCTCTTTCATAAAACCTGTAACCATTTACATCTCAAAGCAGTTTTCAAAAACCCTGTTACTCATTTTCAAACCAAAATACAACCTGTAATTCATTCTTCAAGTTCAAAGGAAAACCAGAGAAATGTCATCAAGCCTGTAACCTTCATTCAAAACTCTGTAATATTCTTCAAACTAGAAGTTCAAGAAGCCTGTAATGTTTTATTTTCAAACTGGAATCAAGTTTGGAGTCATCATCATCTCAGTCAACTAAGTTTTTCACGTTTCAAGCATTCAAAGTTTTCTAGAATCAAAACAACAAAGCAATGCAAATTTTCAAATCCAGTTTCAAAAAGCTCTCTACATTTTTAAATGGTGAGTAAACATCTACTTAAAAATCCTAAGTGATATCGGATCTGTTGCTTGTTAGATTTCTATAATAGTTAATGTTTGCATGTTTATATATAAATGTATTATTTGTGTATATGAATGTATTCACGTGTGTGCATGTCTGGAATGAATTCATGTCTTCTCTGTTTCATATTACAGTGATTAAATTTAGTTAAAATTCCAATTTCTCTTCTTCTAATCTTTGTAGTGACAGTTTACAAACAATAAATGTCTATTTAGTCATAAATTCAAACTTAAAAATAAATTTGAGTTAAACATCTGAAAATTTATGTGGGAAAATGGAAAGGCAGTGGAAATCTTTAAATCATGTAAAAATCAAACTTTGCAAATTATTGTTTCAGGGTTATAACTCGAATCCATTTAGAAAGGTAGGATTTTTAAGACAAAAATCTCAATTTTTAATGAAGTATTGATTGTGTAATTTGGTGATGTCTGGAACTGGGATTTTGGGTGATTTCTGACGGTCACAAGGTCTGGGGTGGTCGAAATCATCACTGGAGGTGGAGGAGATAATAGTGGCTTGGGCAAAAATGGTAGAAAGGGTTTATGATCGCCGTGGCGTCGGCGGTGAGGTGATCTAGGTTGTAAACCTAATTTGGTTGAAGTCTGGAAATCGGATCGCTGCTACGTATCTGGTGTATCGAGTTCGAAGGGACCAATTGTAATGGCTTCGGGGATTATCGAAGGTGGTGTGTCTGTGGTGGCGCGTCGTCTGATGGTCGAAGATGCGAGTTCGTGATGACTTTGGCCATGGAGTTGGTTCCAATTTTCAACTGGATTGCTCACTCTAGATCGATGGCTTGTGCAAGTATTCTCGTGACCGTATTAGGTTGCATCATTGATAGGTGACGTGCTGGAGAGTTCGTCGATGGTCGAAGTGGATTCTGATGATGGTGCATGTGCATGAGATGGAGATCGTGTCAGTTGCTTGAGTTGTGAGTTGAGTTTGGTTTGCTCGAAGTATATCTCGAGTAGAAGGTTGAGTGACTCGAGTTGGAACTCGAGTGGGAACTCGTGTGGTTCCAAAGGGATTTGTTCCAGGTTTTAAATTCAAAATTTGAAAAACTAAAACAAAAATTTTAAATATAGGGGAACTCAGGTTGGACCTGAGTGGATTTGGGGTTGTCCTGATGCAAGTGTTGAATATTTTTTTTTTAAATTTTTTAAAATTTAAGTTTTGAAGTCTAAACTTTAATTTAATTTAAATCTTCTTATGTAAATTTACTTTATATAAAATAATTGTTTTCTTAGACAGTTTGTTAAGCGGTTTTGACATTTGTTTAACTTAAATTTTATTAAGCAAAGTTTTAAGTTGATTTAAAAGTTAAGTTAGAAATAAAATTTTAAAAGGTATTTGTAAAAGCAAGTTTTAAATTCAAATTTGAAACTAGTTTTAAAAACTATTACTTGATAATATTTTAAGTATCTAAAGGAAGCTTAGTTAACCTTAATTTTTCAAGTTAAAATAATTGTTTATTTTAAAACTTAATTATTGAATTAATCAAGTAAAGTTAATTATTAAGATAAAATGTTTTTAACGATAATTAAGTCATTAATTAAGATAATGTTTTATCTTAAGATAATTAAGGTTTAATGGATTGATATTAATTAAAATTAATTAAGGAAATTAGATATGCTTAGTTAATTTAATTAGTAATGATTAAGAATTAATGAAGGAATTAATTAAGAATAATTAATTTATTTAATTAATTAATTTATTTAATTTATTTAATTAATTTATTTAAAATGAATAATTAAGGGTTATAAGTTAATTAATTAGAGGTTAATTAATTTATAATTAAGAATTATTAATTAGATAATTAGAGATTATTAATTAATGATTAATTAAGTAATTAAGGTTAATTAATTGGTAATTAAAAAGGTACCTAATTTATAATTAATTTTTATCAATTAATAATTAGGCTTTATTAATTAATAATTAAGAAATTATTAATCTAAAATTAAAATTAAATAATAATTAATTAACTGTTATTTAGGGTTAATTAATTGTAATTAAGGATTGATTAATTAATTAATTAATTAAGGATTGATTAATTAATCAATTAAGGATTAACTAATTGATTATTAAGTTTTATTAATTGATAATTAAGGTTTATTAATTAATAATTAAAGAATAATTAATCTATAATTAAGGATTAATTTATTTATTTAAAGAGGTAGTCAAGGGATGAATTACCCAATTGTAATTAATCAAATGAATGTGATTAATTAATTGGTTGATTAATTAAGATAATCTTGATGATTTATTAAGTATGAATACTTAATGAGATTTAAATAGTATAATTACTTAGGATAAGTAATTAATGTATAATTACTGGGATGTAATTAATTAAAGGGAATTACTTAATGGAAAGTAATTAAAGAACAATTACTTAGTAGAAGTAATTAAGGATTAATTACTTGGTGTAATTAATCAAAGGATTAATATAATTAATTAATAAGTTAATTAATTAAGGTAAGTAATTACAGGATGGTAATTGCTATTTATGATTAATTTAAAGTTGATTAATGGAAGTAATTAATTAAGGATCATTAATTAATGTAATTAATGAGAGTACATAAGGATTGATTAATTAAGATTAATTAATCAATAATAAGTGACTAATTAATTGTAATTAATTAAGGGTTAATGTAATTAATTATAATTAATGAAGTAATTAAAGGTTAATTACTACAAATGGTTAAGAATAATTAGTTTGCGTAATTAATTAAGGGTTAATTACTTAACGTAATTTAAAGAATAATTAATCAAGGGTGATTAATTAAGATGGTGATTAATTAATTGGTTTGTAATTAATTAATGATTAAGTAAGCAAGAATTGTTAAGATGAAAGTAATTAATTTATTTTATTTTAAATTAATTATAGATGAAGTAATTAATTTAATTCATTTTAAATTAATTATAGATGTGTGATTAATAAATCATTTCTTATGGATGGCTGATTGATATTGAATGCCTTGATTATTTGATATCTCTGATGAGATATGTGTGATTTGTGATATGAGATGATTTGGTTGAATGGTGATGATATGAATTATCTATTTGTGTATATGTGAATTATCTATCTGTGTGAATATAGATAATGATTTGGATTGAATTGTTTTAACTTTAAAACAACTTGGACCTAAAAGATGGCATGTTGGATTTCGATGAGACCGGGATCGGGTTTCCAGATTTGGATATCCGAAAACCACATCGATCCAAATTAACGATAGGTCGTGAATCTCAAGTGAATATGAAGATTCAGAGTGCAAGGGTTATTGTCGTTAACTCTGAGGGTGATTCCAAAATGAGTGTAATGAGATAATGCATTTGGTTTCATTCGAACCCGGAATGAACTTGTATGGATTGAATACTTTCAGAACATCGTCAGGTGGATGATGAGCATTCTAAGGGATGTGTTCTATAAAGGTAATCGTAGCCTCAAGCCTCATCAATCGGGAATGGCTAAAACAGGGGAGGTGCAGCAAGGCTAAGTTGGTCATGCCCAAGTAGGACGAGATTTACCCCTGTGTAGATGTCCCTTTTTATTCGGCTGTGTGGGTGGTTGCTAGCTACAACCGCGGGGTTGTCTTGTTCGGAACTGTTCAGTAAGGAATGGTTCCGGCTTTGTGTTGCAGGGGATTAGGAGTAATCCTCGGTACTGTGATCTAGGCCCCGTACTGTGACGGGCGGTACCTCAGTAGCCCTGCCATTGATGGAAACCCATTCTTCCTACGTGCCCTTACGGTTTTGATTGTATACCTATGTAGCTGGAATTTAATAAATGTAACAATTTTGGCTATTTCTTATTTATTTGAAAACTCTAGACCCTATTATAATATCACATAATTTTCTATCAAATGTTTTGGTTAGCGCAAGGTAAAAACTTACCCATGTTTATGTGTAGGGAGTTTTACATGATACCTTTTCTTTCAAAAGGTTTTTCAAAGTTAAGCAACTTTAACCGTTTACTCATACCAGACCCATGTCTGACCAGGAGTTTATTATGTTTTCTTAAATTCTTCGGTGCTCAAATTTTTAGGAGTAGCCAAGGAATTCAGGTTAGGTTTGATGAATTCTGGAGGAGCAATGGAGCAGGAGGCTTCAGCATTTGCAGATATATATAGATGGTTCCGCTGTGTTGGTCTCTAAGTCGTTGTCTGTATTGTATATTGAGTTGTAATAACTAGACATGTGTTTATAACTGTCTAGTATGTGTTGTTTAAGCCGTGTAACTCTGATGTATATGATACTATGTAATATATTATGTGATTAATATAATTTATTCGTTCCGCTGTTGAGATTATGATGTTGTTTCTTTTTTTCTTCTCTATTTTTTCTCTTTTCTATCCCTTTTTTTCTTAAAAATGATGCATCTTTCTGTGGAGAGAAAGGCGGGTCGTTTCACTTGGTATCAGAGCATAGGTTGAGTGAATACCTAGGCTCTGGAGTGGTGTCTATCTTGAGAGAGCGTACTTATAATTTTTATATATAACTACATATATCTTTTTCTACCTGTCTGTTGGGTTACCTGATCGGGTTTTCCAACATAAGTTATAAAGGTAGATAGGGTAGTGGTGTGTGTAACACGGCTACCAATGGTTGGAGTTTGAATGTTTGAGGTTGGAAGAGTATTTTTCGAGACTGTAGATCTAATACTGTCTCGAGTTAGCTTTGCTATGGAGTAAGGATTTCATTAATCTCTGAAGGAAACATGTTAAGGTTCGAAGTTCATCTTTGAAGTGCAAGATTGATCGCACTCATGTGAGCGGATTTTTGAGAGTTTGGATCTGTCGGTTAGGCAGAAGCAAGTAATGATATCTTGGCAACCTCAAGAAGTAGCAGCTGCCTAGTGAGACGCAGCGACTATGGATGTTTCCAAAGATGTTTCTTTGGAATGAGTTTAAGGAAGTGTATCTGCATCGGTGATGAGACTGTGTTCCTGAAGGATGTTTGTGTTTGGGTGGGGCCCGAGTTTCTTGAGGAGATGTATGCCCATCTCAAGGTTCTGTGGAGCATTGTGTGATATGATTTTGAGGATCTAGGAATCTTTGGCATCTGTGGCAGCGTTGCAGCTCGGTGATGTTTGTGTGCCAACAGGAAGACCTTTTGGCTTAGAAGTTTATTAAAGGTGGAGTTCAGAAGCAGCAGAGTGGACCCGTTTCCTCGATGGATTGATCGAGGATAAGTTGTTCTGGTTTATAAAGAGAGAACAGTATCTGTGGATATTGGATTGGATAGGATCGCAAAAGTGACTTGCGATAGTTTGAGTGTTCTCTTGAGTTATAGAAGTTGTCAGAGATTTTTTCGGATATCTTCAGGGAAGTCAGAAGTTGTTTGCATTGCAGATTGAGTACTGTATCGATTTGGTTCATGGAGCTACCGATAATTCAGTTGGGTAGAAGGATGTCTCCTAGAGAAAGGATTTGGTGAAGCAGCTCAATATTTCTTGGAACTTCTGAGTTTTCTCTTTATGGATCAGTTGAACCTTATTTCCGGGGTGTGTTGTTTAGTCTATGCCCGTGTTCATTGATAGCATTCTCATCTGCTCCAGATCAGAGTTATGCAGCAGAAGCAAGGTGGCAGCTATTCAAGAATGGAAGCAACTGGAAGTTGTAGTGTTTGGATTGAGATTTTCTATAGGAAATTTTTCAGGATCTGAAGGCCAGATTGGCAAGTGCTCCTATTTTGTCTTTTCCGGATAGGAAAAGTAAGTGAAGTCTACTGATAATTATGGAATAGAGTTTGTGTTTTAGATTTTGGGTAGATCTTGAGAGGATCTTTTTTTTGGAGTATTTTTGATCTAGTTTGTTTTTAGAGACATCAGCGAAGGTTGAGCTGATCGAAAATGATCTGTAGGCAGCCCAAGATCATCAGAAGAGTTTTGTGGTTAAGAGACGGAATTTGGAATCCAAAGTTGGAGACTTTGTTTTTGTTAAGGTTTTCTCAGGTCAAGGGAGCAATAAGATTGGGTAAGACTGGGAAGTTAGCCCCGAGGTATATTGGATTCTTCTGTGTTTTTTTAAGGAATAAATGTTTGGCTTATAAGGGTTGAATTGCCAGTTTGGAAGACTGGGATTCAGGTATTTCACGTATCTCTAAGGGAGTACGTGTCTGGTCCATCACTGGTTTTGGAACTAGTAGTTCAGAAGGGTTTGGTTGTTGATCAGTCTTGTCTATGGTCTGGTCTCTTGTATAGATTGTAGATCTAGATAAGTAGAAGCTTAGTAGCTTAGTAATGTAGCTAGTTTGGATTTAGTAGAGCGAGTATCCCTGTGTCTGTACCTGGGAAACTCTGTATAACTTTAAGAAGCTTATCCGGATCTGTGTCCGGATAGCTAATGTGGTTTGTTGAATTGATTGTTTGGATGAAATTGTTTGATTGGTTGAAATTAAATAAAATTTTTGGATTATCTTTTGTTTTAAATTTCGAGGATGAAATTCTTTTAAGGGGGGAGGAATGTCATATCCTAGAATTTCAAGGAATTTAAAATGTGATAATCTCTTAATTAACTATTTAAAATTTGTAAAAACTATTATTTTCAAATATAAATAACCAATTAATTAATAATGAGATGTTTTTAAAAGTATAATTGTAGATTGATTTTTAAATAAGAATAATTATTTAGTTTGTATTATTGTATCAATAAATTTTAAATATAGATTTTAAATAGACTTATTATTTCAAATTTAATAAGTGTTATTTAAATATGTATATATGTGTGTATTTAAATTGATTTTAAATAGAATAAATTATTTAGAATTAATTATATGTTTGTTTAAAATTGATATCTATGTTTACTTGAATTGATTTTAAATTGAATTTTAAATTGACTTTGAATTTGAATTTAAAATTGAATTTAAAGGAATATATATATATTAAAATAAAAATAATAATATGGTTTGGATTTAAAATATATGGATAAATTTTTTATTTAAAAATACGATTTGTTTTATATTATTCTCTTTAAAGAAATTTATTTATAGAAATTTGGAAAAGTATTTATTTAATAGGAATAAATACAAAAGTTTTAAATTAGCATTTAAAAATGAATTTAATATATTATTTATGATTTTATTTAAAATATAATTGGTTTTTGTTTTATTTTATTTTAAAAGTTGTATTTATAAAAAATTTAGAAAGCATTTATAAATTTATGAATGTATTTGTTTACTAGGAAATTTAATAAGAAAAGCTTTTAAAATCCTTTTAAAAATAAATATAAATAAATAATGACAAATGTTAAAGTTATAAGCCTCTTAAGTACATGTGTTAACATATTAATATAAGTTGGAGACAAGTGTCACATTTATTTTATTTTCTTCAAATTTTAACAAAATCTAAATTAACTTATATAAATATCTATCTTCCTCTTCATTTCCTTTTTTCTATCTTCATTTTCTAAAAACAAAGAGAACAAACCTGTAAACTAATATCAAAACCAGAAAATGCATGAATCAAAAACCTGAAGTATTTTCAAGTCTGAAATCAATTCACTCAGACCAAAATACAAACCTGAAATCATTTTCAAGTTTAAAACCCTGTAATCCTCTTTCATCAAACCTGTAACCATTTATATCTCAAAGCAGTTTTCAAAAACCCTGTTACTCATTTTCAAACCAAAATACAACCTGTAATTCATTCCTCAAGTTCAAGGCAAACCAGAGAAATGTCATCAAGCCTCTAACCTTCATTTAAAACTCTGTAATTTCTCCAAACCAGAAGTTCAAGAAGCCTGTAATGTTTTATTTTCAAACTGGAATCAAGTTTGGAGTCATCATCATCTCAGTCAACTAAGCTTTTCAAGTGTCAAGCATTCAAAGTTTTCTGGAATCAAAACAACAAAGCAATGCAAATTATCAAATCCATTTTCAAAAAGCTCTCTGCATTTTTAAATGGTGAGTAAACATCTACTTAAAAATCCCATGTGATATCCGATCTGTTGCTTGTTAGATTTCTATAATAGTTGATGTTTGCATGTTTATGTATTGTCTGTGTATATGAATGTATTCATGTGTGTGCATGTCTGGAATGAATTCATGTCTTCTCTGTTTCATATTACAGAGATTAAATTTAGTTAAAATTCTAATTTCTCTTCTTCTAATCTTTGTAGTGACTTAGTTTACAAACAATAAATGTTTGTTTAGTCATAAATTCAAACTTAAAAATAAATTTGAGTTAAACATCTGAAAATTTATGTGGGAAAATGGAAAGGCAGTGGAAATCTTTAAATCATGTAAAAATCAAACTTTGCAAATTATTGTTTCAGGGTTATAACTCGAATCCATTTAGAAAGGTAGGATTTTTAAGACAAAAATCTCAATTTTTAATGAAGTATTGATTGTGTAATTTGGTGATGTCTGGAATTGGGATTTTGGGTGATTTTTGATGGTCACAGGGTCTGGGGTGGTCGGAATCATCACTGGAGGTGGAGGTGATACTAGTGATTCGGCCAAAAATGGCAGGAAGGGTTTATGATCGTCGTGGCGTCGGCGGTGAGGTGATCTAGGTTGTAAACCTAATAGGTTAAAAGGTACTTAATTTACAATTAAATTTTATTAATTAATAATTAGGCTTTATTAATTAATAATTAAGAAATTATCAATCAAAAACTAAAATTAATTAGGAATTAATTAACTGTTATTTAGGGTTAATTAATTGTAATTAAGGATTGATTAATTAATTAATTAATTAATTAATTAAGGATTGATTGATTAATTAATTAATTAAGGATTAATTAATTGGTTATTAAGTTTTATTAATTGATAATTAAGGTTTATTAATTAATAATTAAATAATAATTAATTTATAATTAAGGATTAATTAATTTATTTAAAGGGGTAATTAAGGGATGAATTAAAGAAATGGTTCCGGCTTTGTGTTGCAGGGGATTGGGAGTAATCCTCGGTATGGTGATCTAGGCCCCGTACTGTGACGAGCGGTACCCCAGTAGCCCTACCATTGATAACTCATTCTTCCTACGTGCCCTTACGGTTTTGATTGTATACCTATGTAGCTGGAATTTAATAAATGTAACAATTTCGTCTATTTCTTATTTACTTGAAAACTCTAGACCCTTTTATAATATCATAGACTTTCCTATCAAATGTTTTGGTTAGCGTAAGGTAAAAACTTACCCATGTTTACGTGTGGGGAGTCTTACGTGATACCTTTTCTTTCAAAAAGTTTTTCAAAGTTAAGCAACTTTAACCGTTTACTCACACTAGACCCATGTCTGACCCGGAGTTTATTCTGTTTTTCTTAAACTCTTGGGTACTCAAATTTTTACGAGTAGCCAAGGGATTCAGGTTAGGTTTGACGAATTCTGGAGGAGAAATAGAGCAAGTGGCTTCAGCGTTTGTAGATATATATAGATGGTTCCGCCGTGTTGGTCTCTGAGTCGTTGTCTATATTGTATATTGAGTTGTAATAACTAGACAGGTGTTTATAACTGTCTAGTATGTGTTGTTTAAGCTGTGTAACTCTGATGTATATGATACTATGTAATATATTATGTGATTAATATAATTTATTCATTCCGCAATTGAGATTCTGATGTTGTTTCTTTCTTTCTTCTCTATCTTTTCTCTTTTCTATCCCTTTCTTTCTTAAAAATGATGTGTCTTTCTATGGAGAGAAAGGCGGGTCGTTTCAACCTCGCTCCTTTCCCTCCCTCACTTTTCCCTCTCCAGATATAACTAAAGTGAGTTAGTAATAGATTTTGGGTCTACCCCTATTCCAAGAGCTCCAGGCCATGATAGACGACGTAGTCTGATCCGTTGAACTCGTAAGGAGATGGAGATTACATCCACGTTGGATTTTTTATTTGCGGCGATGTTTTGGGTCGTCTATGTATAGTAGCCATGGAATAGGGTTGAGAGTGAATTGGAGAGTTATTCTCCACGTAGCAGCATGCGTTCTTTAGCATCGATGGCTAAAGTTCCATTCTGGGCATGTGAATCACCGCATTTAGCCATTATAGGGGAGGCAGCAAGTCACATCTTGCTTCAAGGAGCTGAGCTTGAGATGTTTGGGTGTGTTGTGAAGAGCACATGATGAGGGATTCGTAGGGATCGACCATTCATCGATTCACAAAGTGTTGGTCGAGAATGAAGGAGGAGGTTGTGCATGGCGATGGGTTTTAAGTGCGTGGACAGTGTAACACTGTTTAAGGAAGAGGTGACAGAGGATTAAATTTAATAATATATATTTCAGCAACTTTAATTAATCTTGTTTTGTATTTAATTCGTATTTCTTGCATACAATGTCCAATTGAGACGAGGTCTTCGTTGTTGCACTCATAGAGAGATTAGTTATGACGTGGCATAAGGTTGGATTGGATTTAGACACTTTAGAAATTACAGTTCAAGTGAGTAGAATTATAACTCTGAATTTATAATTCAAGGTAAATCTCCATAATTATATATATTGAAAAATATTACCTTGAAGAGATAGAATAATATATACGGATAATTAGTTCCCATGTTTGAATGAATTGGTTTAAGAAGATATTTGGGATAAATGCTTAAAATTACATATGTATAAGTATTGTGTTCTATTCATTTTAAATAGAGTTGGATGGAGTTGATATTAATTTATACCATGGTTATAAATTAATTAAACTCTAATATTAGAGCAGTGTTAGTGATAGAAACATTATTATATATATTATCATAGATATTCGAGATAAATGATTAAGATTCCATATATATATATATATATATATATATATATATATAGTGTTCTATATGTATTGAATAGGGTTAGAAGGAGTTGAGATTAATTTATAACATGGATATAAATTAATCAAACTCTAATTTGTAGTTATATCGATAATAGAAATATTATTACTGGTCGAAAAGTAGAAATATGACCTTTAAGATAAGCTGTAAGGATAAAAGTAAATATTTAGGCAGGTTAACTTGTATTAGAAATGGTTTGGAAGTTAATCTGGCCTTGATATTGGTTTATTATAGTGTAAATTAATAATTAACTAACTAGTGAATTTTTATAAGAGTGATTTGAGAAGCTAGAATTACAAGAAGAATTATATTATTTAATAGGGCTTGATTAAGATTATAAAATCATGAACATTGTGATAACGTGATTTATTAACTTTAGACCCTAAGGAATGGTTAAGATATAAGTGTATAAATACATATAGAGATTATATACACGAGCTATATAATATTTTGAAGCTTTGTTGATAACTAAACTTAATATAAATAGAAGAATTAAGTTAAAATAAGCTATAGTATAATTGATAGGCAAGTGCATTATTTTATATAAGTTTGAGACTTCTGTAAAATAATACGAAGAAGATATAATTGTTAGATTGGTTACTTAAGTAAGATGCATTTTGTTGAATTTTTTATAAGGTTGTACGTATGAATTGTTATGGATATTAAGATGATAGATTTGTTACTTTGGTTGTGTATTTCCTTTATGTATGTAAGTGCGCATGATATGTGTTTATTAATTTAGTTAGACTAGTTATATATATTGGAATACACACACAGAGATATACATACACACACATATCCATACAATTTATGTGATTTATATATGCCTATATGTCTAAATATAGTTCTGGTATGTCCAACTTGGGACTACTGGGAGATGCATGAAATATTATATAAATAATGATATGTGATTTAAAGTGTTTATATATAGTTTCAATATGTCAGACTTAGAGCTAATGGAAGATGCATGGAATATTATATATATTTATTGATATACGGTTTAAAGCACTGATGTATAGTTTCCATATGTCCGACTTAGGGCTGTCGATTGGTGCAAGGAATCTATTGTACCATCGAGACGCATGAACTGTGGATGTAGTTCCAGAGAAGAGGCAAAGAGAGATTTAGACGCCAATCTAGAGTAGCTCATATACTGTTGTATTGTATGGACGGGTGTAGCGATAGGACCTACATGCCAACTTATTTTAAGGTATTGGTTTTTAGGGGAGTCCATAATATAGTTGTGGCTCTCGATAGGTCTATTTGGTAACTAATAGCACTTTGATGTGATTTATAGATTCGTAACTTAAGCGTATGTACTGTTTCGGTATCCTCGACTTGGGGTTATTGAATAGCGGATGAAAGATATTATGCAGATATATGTGGTTCAAGTGATATATACATGTGTGTGTGTCCTGACTTGGGGCAATCAGGTAGTTGGAGGCTCTTCAAGAACGAATCATGATCCACAATGGGATGATAATACTTTGGTATTGTGTATACGTCTGGGAATGGTGTATGTTGGGTAGATTGAATTCAGATTGTTTATCCATATACAATCAGATGATATTGGTTTTGAAAAAGGAATCCATTATATCATTGAGACACAGACCTGCAGATGCAATTCCGGAGCAGGGGTTGAGTGAATGGGACGCCAATCAAGAGTAAGTCATATGTTGTTGCATTATACTGATGAGTGCTAGGATAAGACCTACATTTCAACTTCTTTTGAGGTTCAGAGGAGTCCATAATATAGTTGTGGCTCTGATAGGTCTCTTTGATAGCTAATGAAAATTTTGGACGGGTATCAGTTATAGATGTCCGTATTTCAATTTTGTGTATGGAGATGCTATGTTATTAGCAACGCTATATCACTGTATTTATTTTGCATTTCAAATGCGCCGATATGGATCATTGAATCAGTTGATATCCATAGCGGACTCCACCCATCAACGATGATGGGTATCAACTTATTCTATGTGTATCTCTTATCATTATGATTTTCAATTTTACATTGATTAATTGATTATTATTATTAAACATTATATGTTAGACTTATATTGTGATGTTTATGTTACTCCTGCATTGGTACATTGGTTACTTCTATCATAGTACGTTGTTACATTTCAATCACATTATATTGGTCGTGCTGACTCATAGATTACATGAGAATGGTTATGGTACGATTCCCTACCTTTGAGTTAGGTTTACTTTACTTCTTTATGGACAGTCTGGATTATCCTTGAGCCATGTTTGCGGAGAGGACCGATTGTACTTTAGTAGTTTCCTATTTAGTTGTATATGGTTTTGATATACAATATTTTGAGATAGTTCTCCTCATATCAGGCTTTATGTCTGACATGCTTTTTCTCTTCGTCTGTTTATGTCATGATAAATCTCGGGTGCTCGATTGAGTAGTTTGGAAGCTGGATGCTTTTAGGGTTAAATTTTCAGATTAGCTAGAGTTTGGAGGCGAAGGTGATACTTTGGATACATACTTGATATTGTAGTGGTATATGGTCGGTATGCTATTTATATATGGGACTTGTTGTATCGGATATTGTATTCTAACTTTCTGTATTGATATTTATTTATCAATCATTTCCATCGATACAGTCTATTATATGTTGTTTATCATGTTATGTTCATGTAAATTCATTATATTATATTTTACCATTCTGATGTGGGATTATATAGTTGTGCCTTGGTTTAGTGTTTAGTTTTTTTATTTTATCTCGACAAACTGTCTTTTGTGGTTTCGGGAGTCAGACATTGTCACTTGATCTTGATTAAGGGTATTCGAAGCAAGGGTCATTGTAATTGGTGAATGAACTGATGTATTTATTCCCTTAGGCCAACATGAACGCGAATATACTAATGTCACTAGATAAAATTTTATTATCTAATCTTGACACAAAATAATAGTTCATGGTTTAGTTCCTCAAAACAAAAGGTACCAAAAACAAAAACAGAAATAAAATCATAATAGAATACTCTGTTTAATACAAACACATGCCTTCATAATAATACATCAAGTTGATAATTAGTTCGCTATCAAAATACAAATTATAAGAGGTCTTAATAGATGCATCATTGGATAATACAATACATTAGTACACAATAACAAAAATAATAATAGGAAGGAAAATCATGTATTCAGGTCTAGCTAACAGAAGCATCAAAAATGGCACAAGAAAATAACATAACTATCTGCAGATATTAATGTATGTTAAATCTCAACTATATATATATATATATATGAGAATTCTAGATTTTATATGAATACACACACATAATGAATACTCTGAATTTTAAAAAGATTCTTAATATATTCAATGAAGTTGGGCAACAGAGAGGAATGGAAAATGTTCATCTAACAACCACGCAATGATTTGTAAAATCTTTATTCTTGACAGATTTATGATATTCAAGCTATGTGTATATACAAATGCACGTGCACAATTAAGTTTCATATATATATACATATATATATATATATATACAAATTCATAACAGGTTTAAATTTTTATAATTACAACGAGGTGAGTAACGAGCTAAATCCGAAGTGTCAAGTCTCAGGATCACAAAAAAGAACAATTTCGCATCTTATAGTACTAATAATCAATGTGTATTGAATATTAACACTATAAGTTACTCATAATTCACAAAATTATGGATGATTCCACCGACCTCTCAACTACCACCAATAGTGTACATCGCTCTCCCAAACAAGGATGTAGTGGCATCCTAATATATAATAAAAGATGCACATAAACACCATAATTTCCCATGGGTTCTCCCATGGATTAAAAGTGATGTTTGAAAACATCACAAGCCTCTGTAGAAAGTCGTTGACTGGGATGTAGTAGTAAGATGCCGACCAATCAAGTCGCAGTCCCAAGTTAATTGGCTGATACCGAGAAGTTAGTTCATCTGCCATAAGAAGTCTCGTTACCCATAATTATTTATAGCTTAAAAATCCATGATCACATTTTCGTGTTAAGTGATATTAGAAAGCAATATGCATTAGTGATCCTAAAATATTACAATATATATAATCTCAAATTAAATGATATTAGAAAATACCATTATTAAATTTTGTTTGAAAATAAATGATATTGGAAAATATCACTTAATATTCAAAAATTAATGATATCTGATAATTTCATTATTAATTAACTCAAATTAAATGATATACGATGATATCATCACTATTTCACAAAATTAACAATATTTGAAAATATTTTTAATATAGAATTCACAACTAATGATATATAAAAAAGTACCACTGTGAATACTTCAAAGCTTGTGATATATTTGACTTTATATATATATATATATGCATGTGTGTGTGTATGTATGTATGTATGTATATGTATTTACGTATGTACAATCGTTAAAACTTCACATAAGCACGAAATAGAAATATGCTTTTTTTATGAGGCTATACTAAAATACCTTTTATTTTCAAATGTTAAATAATTCTTCGATGCAATTAATACAATGCTAATATCCCAAACCTTTAGGAAAGTAAGATTTACTATAATCAAGGCTTAATTTGGATAAATAATGAATGTAGATTAAATATTTCATGCCATCTAATTTCATGTTTAAGATTTATTCTATTTTCGCTGCTTTGTGTTTAGTAAGAAACGATTCTGGATTAGATCAAGTCCATGTGAGCATTAAATTTGATAAATAAATAATTGGTACTCCCCTTTTAAACAAAGTATAATCTGAATGAAATTGTACTTACGCAAATATATTATTTCGCAATAGAGGAAATATTGTTTTACTTCGTACTAAATTAAGAGCGAATAATAAATTTAAATTCTAACTATATAAAAAATAGGTTTGTGGCTAAAAGTTATTTTTATTATTCAAAGTAAAGCAGAATATATTTATGGATACCATTGAAATGGTTTTTGAATACTTGTTAAAATTTCAATATTCAACAAATCTTTTTAACTCCAATTATCCATTAAGATTTTTATAAGTAGTTAAAAATATATATTAAGTTTAAATGAAAATATCAATATCCTAAATGGATTTAATTAAAGATGAAATTAAGTTATACACACATATTTGTATACGTTTATTCATATATATACAAACAACAATGTTCTATTTTGAACATAGTAGTTCCACTAACAATTTTAAGTGCATAATACTACTTTGTTGATAATCAAATTCAGCATAAAATAATATATCCAAAATTTTCATACAAACATGCATGAATTCATATAGACATATAAATATCATCCATATTTTTCTTTCATCCAACTCAAATAATATTCAATAATTATCTTTTCTAGCATGTAATTAATGGATTAGATCCAAATAAATTACAGTTTAATTCATTTAATAACTGTAATTTCAACGTGCATGTAGTTTAATGATTTGTAAACGTGAATTAAATCAAAACGGAGATGATTTTATTGACATATATGTGACATGCCATTGTTCAAGGATTGAGTTTTGTGATTTAAGTAAGAGAGAAGGGTCTAACTCATATAAATGTGACACGCGATCAATTTAATGAAGTGCATTTGAAATAAATCAAAAGGAAGAGGCACATACATCATATAACTTCATCAAGGAATCGGTTAATAAATGGTTAATTATGTGAATTAAATAAAAAAGGATAGTATATCATCAAAAATATTTTAACAGTTGGGTTATGTGAATTAATTCAAAAAAGAATGGTTTAACTCGCCTAAATAAAAGCAAGATCGAACCGTGTTTAATGCTTCAGCCCTTTGTTGTACGTCCCTATTACAAATTGAATTCACTCTACAATTATAGCCACCTGTCTTCACCACAGTCGGGGTCGCCTGCTTCCGTTCGTATTCAGTCGCATTCCCTCACGCTCGCATAAATGATTTGCATCGTCACACATGCCTCAAACCCTGCAACCCCTTCTCATCACAAGCCCCCTTCCTTTAGCCATGTAGGTAGGTCATGACCTAGAAGAGGTGGGTTGGTTTGAAGCAATTGTCATGGTGATGGCGGCAGATTCTGGTGATGATATGTGAAGTTTTGATGAAGTATTGTGATGAGAATAGGACAATGTATATGAGTCGATATCAGAAATGCAAAGGTCAGTGAAGATATGGTTTTTTGTCAACTGTAGGAAAGGGATTTAAGCAAGAATTGAAGAAACAAATAAGCTTATGTATTGATTTGGAAATGAAATTCAAATTGCTAGTAATATGAAACAGGTACAAATTTTCAAGGATGAGCATGTACATAAAATTTCAAATAACGAGAGATTGATAAAGTAAGGAATATAAGAATTAACAAAAGATAGAGGGAAAAAATATAGGATAGAAATTGCAAATGCATGAATTAACAAGTAATGGAAAATTTGTAAGGCAATAGATAATGAAAAACAAGACATGGAATGGAAATAATGCATGATATTGACAACATAAAATTGCAAGGCAAGGATGAATAAGAACTAAATTGAAAGTGGGATTAAATTGTATCTAGCTACTGATTATTCTAAGTACAAGAAATCAAGAAGGTTGAACTAAGATAAAGATTGCAATAGAATTGTAAAACCGAAAACGAAAGTAAATTTGATGTCAGATTTCTCAACAACAATGACTAGTGCATGTTCCCCTATGTGTACAATTCATGCACTCATACAGATTGGGTCAATTGGAATAATTCAACCTAATTACAGTCTAGTTCAACACACAAAAACAGACCTACTTCACTTCACAATTCTCTACAAATACACACTACTCAACACAGACCTCATATTAGCCAGTATTAAATGTGCATGTGCACACATGCATGCACATGCACACAGTGATACACCCACATAACTCCCTCCTCAGGCCATGTTTTCAAAAACCAAAGCCTCTTACACCAACCTGACATCTACCCCTCACCTTTTGATGAACTGACCACTGTGCTCTAGTGAACTTGGCTGGAGTTTGTCTTCTTTTTCATTTTTTCCTTCAAACAACAACTTCTCATCTTTAAAACCATAATAATCATGGTCTGGTTGTTATATCTCCCTTCTTCTTCAAGAATGGACCTTGTCCCAGGGTCTAAGGTAGGGAATCTTATGATCATTGGTTAGTAATCCTCTCATGTGGCTTCCTCCTTAAACCTATCTTTCCATTTGGTTAAAATCTATACCACTACCTCATTATTCTTAGGGATTATCCTTCTATCAAAAATCCTTTCTAGTTGCTCCGCCATCTTTTCCACAAAGCTTGGAGCATCTTCTTATATTATCACTCCATTCCCACTCTTTTCTTCAGTTGAGATACATGAAACATTGGATGTATCTTTGCATAGCTTGTAGGCTACCTTTCCAATCTTTTCTATCACTTTGTATGGTACATTAAATTTTGGGGAAAGTTCGTATGTTTTCTGATTTATATCAGTGATTTTCTTATAAGGTTGAAGTTTTAAAAACACCCAATCTCCTTCTTCAAACTCCTTTTCTGTCTTTCTTAAGTATGCATACTTATTTGTCCTCCCTTGAGTTAGTATCCTTAAGTAATTCTAACATTATGTCCCCGGTGAACAACTGCTCCTTTACCTGCTCTACTTTGGTAGTGTTTGGTGCATAGGACAATAGGTTAGAATAGTTAATACCAGAAACAATTTTGAATAAAGTGGTATTAGTAGAGATTTTCCAAGTAGTGTTATATCAATATTCAACTAGAGATAACCAATATATCCATGCTTAAGGCTTACGACACACAAAGCACCTTAAATAACCTTTCAATATTTTGTTAACAACTTCAGTTCTCCATCACTTTGAGGGTGATAGGTTGAGCTGAACTTCAAACTAGTCCCTTGAAATCTAAAAATCTCTTGCTAAAATGACTGGTAAATTAAGTGTTCCTGTCACTAACAATGGTCTTAAGCATGCCATTTCGCTTGAAGACTCTATCAATAAACATTGTTGCTACCTCCTTTGTTGTACATGGGTGATGAAGAGGAAAAAATTGTGCATACTTGCTCTACCTACCCACAACCACAAATATGACAGTTTATGTGTAACTCTTGGGTAGGCAAGTAATAAAATCCATGGAAATATCTGTCCAAATCTTTCAAAGAATAGATAATGGTTGTAGCAGACGATGTAATTAAAATACTTTCACTCTTATTTCTTTGGCATTCATCACAAGATTTAACAAATTCCTCAATACTTCTTTTCATTTCCTTCCAACAAAACACTTGCTTCAATCTCTGCATAGTTCCCTTAATACCAGAATGGCCTCCTAAGGGAGTGAAATGATGTTCCTTAATCAGGGTTTGGGTCAGTAATGGGAGATGATGGTCTACTAGAATTCTACCTTTATGAAATATCAAATCTTCCACTATTTTATAATTGACTTCTGGGAGCTCTTTTATTTGAATATTTAGTTTTTGTTGTCGATATTATGTGGAGGTCTGTAAAGTGTTCTTCAACTCCTGTAACCAAGGTGTTTGCACCACTGAAACTGCTTGCAATTGATCCTCTTCCATTGATTCTTCTTCCCTCCTAGATAATGAATTAGCCACTATATTCTCTCTTCCACTTTTTTATTCCACTTTGCGGTCAAAACTATGAAGTTTTTCCAACCTTTTGTGTTAAAGGCCAGTGGATAATTTATGTGATAATAGAAATTTTAGGCTTTGATGATCAGTCTTGATAATAAATTTCCTCCCTATTAGATACTGTTCCAATTTTGTTGTTGCAATAATAATGGTTAGTAATTCCTTCTCATATGTAGATAGTGCTGGATTCCTCCTATGTGATGCTACTTAGATATGCCAATGGCCTACCATTTTATGTCAACACTGCTCCAACTCCTTGCCAACTTTCATTACACTATAAGGTAAAAGGTAGGTTAAAGTCGGGGATGGCTAAGATTGGTGGTGTGGTCAACAATGTTTGAGTTTTTCAAAGGCTTGCTTGGCTTCTTCACTCCACTTGAATGCATCCTTCTTTAACATTTCAATCAATGGTTTGGCAATCACTCCATGATTTGGAATGAACTTTCTATAATAATCAGTCAGCCCTTAAAATCCTCTCAAGGCCTTCAAATTCTTTGGTAACGACCATTCGACACTGCCTTCACTTTATTGGGGTGAATAGCAATGCCTTCATAGGAAATGACATGTCCAAGATATTGAATTGATCCTTTAGCAAAATGGCACTTAGATAATTTGATCACAAACTCATTGTGTTTCAAGATCTGAAAAGATAAGTTTAAATGTTCCAGGTACTCAGACCATGTCTGGTTGTATATCAGTATTTCATCAAAAAAACCAACATAAATTTTCTCAAGTGTGGCCTAAAAATATCATTCATCAGTGATTGGAAGGTAGATGGAGCATTTACTAATCCAAATTGCATTATTATGAACTCACCCATCACGGTTCTTGAAAGTAGTATTATGTATGTCCGGTTCATACATTCTACTCTGGCGGTATCCTGACCTCAAATCAAGCTTGGGAACAACCGGGATCCTTGAAGCTCATCAAAAGGTCCATCTATCAATGGTATTGGGAATTTATCTTTTAGGGTTTGGGAGTTTAGATCTTATAGTTAATGCAAAGCCTCCATGTCCCATCCTTCTTCCTCACCATCACCACCAGAGAAGAGTGTTTGTGTTAAAGTTAGGAACTACACTCTTCGGGCATGTATGAAGAGACTAAATTAAAGAATATAAATGGAAAATGAGGCATATCTAACAAACACACCAAAAACAGACGAACAGAAGTACGGAAATACAGAGATTTAGAGTGATTCGGCATTGTAGCCTATGTCCACTGTAGAAAGCTTGCTGTTTATTGATATTACTCGCTGGTTACAGATGTTTATGATAGTATAATTGAGATATAACAATGATTTCGGCAGAGTATCGGCATTCCAGCGTTCAAAAGTCCATTTTCTGAAGGTCTTGGATCCTATTTATAAGTGCAGGCTGCAAATATCTCACCCTAATCTCGAAAGACTCTTTCTCTCACGTGGGTTGGCCCACGTGATCAACCTCGGACATTTCACTCGATCCATGATCGATACACATCAAATTCGTATAGATCCAAATTGTGTCCTTTTGGGCCGAGATCGATCAGGTACATTCTTGAGGTAGTATGCAAGCTTCTGTAAAAATTTGGTGGCATATGGACTTGTAGATTTTGAGTTATGATCGATGTAAGTTTGTGTTTTCAATGTGTAGCCGAGCTCGAATCGATACGTTCGTATCGCTTCCAATCGCATCCATGGGACGCACATGATACAAACGTAGAAGTGGAGCTCGTATCCATGGAGCTCGTATGATACGAATGGAAGCTATACGAACGTATTGATATGAGCTCAGCTACACATTAAAAGCATAAACTTGCATCGATCATAATTCAAAATCTACAAGTCCAAATGCCACCAAAATTTCAGAGGAGTTTGCGTACTACCTCAATAATGTACCTGATCGATCTCAACCCAAAATGAAACAATTTGGATCGATACGAATTTGATGCGTATGGATCATGGATCAAGTCAAAATGTCCGGGATCGATCACGTGGCCCACCGACGTAAGAGAAGGAGTCTTCCGAGATTGGGCGTGATATGTGTAGCCTACACCTATATAGCAGTCTAAGGCCATCAGAAAATGGACCTTTGGATGCTATAACACTGATACTCTACCGAAATCATTGTTGTATCTCGATTGTACTATTGTAAACATCTGTAACCAACGAGTAATATCAATAAACAATAAATTTTCTATAGTAGACGTAGGCTACAATGTCGAACCACTCTAAATCTTTGTGTTTTCATACTTCTGTTCGTCTGTTTTTGTTGTGTTTGTCAGATCTGCCTCATTTTCCATTTATATTCTTCATTTAATCTCTTTAAATATGCCCAAAGAGTGTTGTGCCCAATTTTGACACAAACACTTTGGTGCTTCCACTGAGAGAACCCAGCTTTTCTCCTACTCTTTAGATCTCTAACCAATATCGGATTGCAAGAATCTAAGAAGAAGATCCAGATCTCATACTTAGAAGTTCTTCCATCCTATTAAGATTTGTATCAAGTCTAGGGGAGAGCTTTACCCTTCACCATGGTCACTACAAGGACAACCTCGACCGCGGCAGATCGGGAAGGAAGAGATAGACCGAATCCTACGCAGCTACCCGCCACAAGCCGGAACTCGGTTGGACCTTCAGATCCACAAGTCCCCATCACTAGGGAGGAATTCTAGATGTTGATGCAAGAACTGACCCAAAGTCGCCAGCAGACCTGTGCCAACATGGAGTTGACCAACCGATTGAATTAGGACAGATGAAAAAGATCCAAAAGGGATCAAGCTTCCTACTCATCTACTGAGAGCTCCGCTTCTTCCGATTACCATCACAAATCCACATGTCCACGACTAACTGGAAGCTACATGCAAGCTCCTAGACATTAGTGCACTCTGAATCTTGGACAAGCAGGACCTGGTCCATCTACTAGTCACCAGGTAGGCCCCTCCTCTCGAGGAGGGACAATTCCTTATCACATCACTAATAATCGTGCTACTATCGCCGCTATCGACTTGGAAGCTGACATTCGAGACCGAACATATTTGAACCTTCATCAACGCAATCATACTCTTAAACCCTATGTGCCCGAAGACTTAGAGCAAAGGAGGCGAGGTATGGACCGTCGACCGTGCTTAGGCCATCCTTGCATTATGGAACCTGACCACACCTTCGCCCAACATGCCTAGAATGTCCAAATGCCAGACATCCCGACCATGATCCGTCAAATGATTTGAGAAAGTCAAGTCCTCTCCAATGATGACTATGGAATCATTCGGAGTCATACATCCTTTACTAATGACATCCTTTATGCTGAACCGTCTCGTCAATTTAGAATTCCAACTTTACGTGTTTACGAAGGGAGTTCGAACTCTACCCAACACATTTTAAAGTACGAATGGTTAGTGAATGTCGCACGAGCCGACGATGTAGTCAAATGTAGAAGTTTTCCAATCTCTCTAAGGGGCATCACGATTATGTGGTTTATTAGCTTTCCACCCCGATCCGTTTCATGCTTTAATCAGTTAGCTACTAAATTCATCGAACAGTTTTGTATGCACATTACAAGACCTAAGGATGTGAACACCTTATCTAGCATCACTTAAGCTCTTGGAGAGACGTTCAGACGTTATTTGGAAAGGTTCCATGCCGCTTGCGTGGAGATTAGTAACCCTAATGATAATTCCATATTGATGGCACTTACTAAATGAATTGATCCTGATTTCAAATTTGGCAATTAGTTGGCTGGAAAACCCCCTGCGTTATTGGACCCTTTCTATTTCAAGGCAGTCCAATTCTTGAGGAGAGAAGATGTGAAATAGTCTAAGAAGAAGGATGATGTAGGGCCCAATGTGGAAGGAATCTAGAGTAATGTCGTTATGAAACAAATTGGTGAGATTTCTTGATAGGTGTAGTTGAATATACAGAATAAGTAGAATCAACAAAAAGGCGATGGAAGTCAGGGTAAGAAGCGAGATCAAAATCGCGAACCGCGACGTATAGCTCCCATGTTTAACACCTGTACTCCTTTGAATACATCCCTGGAAAATGTGTACTTTCAAACCTATAGTACTGGACAATATAAGAAGCCTGCTCCGAAGCAGTCGTCTGAAAAGTAGATTCAATCTTGAAAATTCTGTAGCTTACATGATTGTTATGGTCACAATACCAATGAATATCGCCATTTACAGGATATCATTGAGAAGTTAAGCCGAGATAGGAAGTTGGAACAATTTATTCGGGCACCGTAGGCTGGAGTTGCGCCCCCATTAAATCAGAATCAAGTACTAAATTAGACTAGGCCGGAGGAACCCATGTGTACTGGCGGGAGGTTAGTGATTAACACAGTTAGTGGTGGTCCTCATCCAGCAGATCGGAGCTGGAGGGAAATGAAGTCGTATGCTAGTTCGATTAGGCATGCGAACTTCGAGTGTTGCAGTAATCTTGACGATGGGGCTCCAGCTAACAACAGAGGATGATGACAAACAACATCGTTTTTCGAGACAAAGATGCTGATAGAGTCGAAGCCCCTACCATTGATCCACTAGTCATTTCAACATGGATAGGTCCTGCTTGGATGAAAAGGATCATAGTGGACAGTGGAAGCTCCTTGAATATTCTTTTCAAGCAAGCGTATGATCAAATGAAAATGAAGCGAAGGACTTAAAGCCGTGTCAATCCCGTATACATTGTTTCAATGGAAGTGTGACTATACCCTATGGAATGGTAGAATTACCAATGGAGTTGGGAGTTGGAGGATGCTAGAGAGTCCGGATGTTGCAGTTCATTATGTTTATATTAATTCATCGTACAATGCTTTATTGGGCTGACCGGCCCTAGCTGAATTCAAGGCAGCTATTGCCCCTAGTGTTTAACTTTGAAATTCTTCACTGTCATCGAGGTTGGAGTTATTCAAGGAGATCAGGTGGTTGGACGCGCCTGTTATGTTGCTAAGCCGCGGGAGGCACAGCGGAAAGAGAAGGGCAAGGACGTAGAGGAATCTCTCTATGTCCATTTTGCCGACAATTGATAGCTAATGCCTGGGCCTAGGCCCGGGCGCCACAACCAATTCCTAGAAGATCTTGATCCAAGAGACGATGATAATGAAGAGGAAGTTAAAGACAGTTAGGCTTCTTCGGCAGAGTTGATAATCGATGATCTGATCGATGATGATGACTCCAAAATGATAAAAATAGGGTCTCAGCTAAACCAATAGATGAAAGAGGAGATGTTTGAATTTCTCTAGACAAACCTCGACATATTTGCTTGGACTCGCTCAGACATGTATAAGATCTCGCTGGACATCGCAAGCCATGCATTGAACATTGACCCACGGCTTGTCATTGTCAAGCAGAGGAGGCGTGGTATGGATCCAGAGAGATCTGCCGCTCTTAAGGAAGAGGTGGATAAACTTAGGACAAACGGTTTTACCCGAGATGTATTATATCCAGAATGAGTATCCAACCCAGTGCTTGTTAGGAGGCCAAACGGGAAATGTAGAACTTGTATGGACTACTCAGACCTAAATAAAGCAGGCCCTAAAGATATCTTTCCACTTCCTGGAATTGATCAGCTTGTAGATTCAACTGCCGGACACGAGCACTTCTCTTTTACGGATGCATACACCGGCTACAATAAAATACCGATGCACCTACCCAATCAAGAGCATACCAGCTTTGTCACTGATCTCGGACTCTATTGTTTCAAAATGATGTCGTTCGGGCTTAAGAATGCTGTGGCAACCTATCAAAGACTTGTCAATTGAATGTTTGTCAGCCAGATCGGGAAAACTATGGAGGTAGACATGGACGATATGCTTGTCAAGTCACAACTCTCCATCAATCGCGTTAAAGACCTTGAAATAATGTTCAACATCCTCTGAAAATATCGAATGAAGTTCAACCCTTGAAGTGTCACTTCAGGTTGCCTCCAGAGAGTTCCTTGGATTCATTATTAATGCTTTAGGAATTGAAGACAATCCCGAGAAGATCTGGGCGATTCGAAACTTTGAAACTCCCAGAACTATAAAGCGAGTGCAAAGCTTTAATGGGAAGGTAGCAGCATTAAGCAGGTTCGCCTCCAAATCCACCGACAAATGTATTCCCTTCTTCGATCTGATCAAGAAAGGAAAGCGGAACTTTGAATAGACTAAGGAGTATAAAGGCGCATTCCAAGCACTGGTTCAACACCTAGCTATGCCGCATATTCTATCAAAGCTGATTGATCATGAGAGACTATACATCTATCTGGTAGTGTCAAAGAATGCAATCAGTGCTGTGTTAGTTCGAGAGGAGGATCGAATACAATGATCGGTCTATTACATTATCAAACAATTGACCGGAGCAGAGAGAAACTATCGAAAGTTGGAAAAACTAGCTTATTGTCTCATCATTGACTCGAGAAAGCTTTGTCCCTACTTTCAGGCTCATCCGATCATAGTTTACACTAATCAGCCGTTGCAACAGTTTACGCAGCCTGAGACATCTGGTAGGTTGCTAAAGTGGAACATCGAGTTGAGTCAGTTTGATATTATTTACACACCAAGACAGGCTATTCAAGGACAAGTTCTGGCGGATTTCATTGTTGAATTCACTATCCCAGAGGACTTGCCTGAGACTAGTGAATCTCCAAGATACATATGGAAAATCTAGACCGATGGTGCATCGAACCATCACTGCTAAAGTGTTGGAGTTGTACTTGAAACCCCAGAAGGTCGATCCGTGTATTATGCTTTGAGGTGTGATTTCCGTGCAACCAATAACGAGGCTGAGTATGAAGCTTTACTTGTTGGACTCAGACTCGACAGAGACTTGAGAATTATTACTGTGGAGATTTACTATGATTCGCAATTGGTCTTATATCAAGTTCGAGGAGAATACCAAGCTAGAGACCGGAGGTTGGCTGCTTATCTTTCTCGAGTCCAGGAAGTATTGAATCAGTTTGATTATTATGCCATCTATTGCATACCCCGAGATCATAACCAGAAGGCCGATTCTTGGGAAAAACTGGCGAGCACTGGGAAGCGTAGCAAATGGGGCTTGTCCCTGTTGAGACATTTACCTCTTCGAGTATCAACCAAATGGAGACAGACTGGGTTCATGAAGCCACACCCAAGAAAGAGTCATGGATGATCCCTTTCAGAAACTATCTCGGGCATAGGGCTTTGCCCGAATGTAGAAATGAGAAAAGGTAAGTTCTTTGGAAAGCTTCACAATTTATTATTCAGAATGGAGTCATGTATAGAAGAGAATACTGTATTCTTTTACGCCGGTGTATAGCCCACGACGAAATCAAACGAGTATTACATGATGTGCATGAGGGAGAATGTGGCGATCACACTGGAAGGGAAGCCCTTGCTAAGAAGATACACCAATATGGGTATTATTGGCCGACTGTGAATTTGAAAGCATTAGACTATGCCAAGAAGTGTGACAGATGTTAGAAACATACTCGAATATCAAGAGCCCTACCTACTGAAATTACTCAAATGGTCGGTCCATGACCATTCGCCATGTGGGGCATCGATATAATTAGATCTTTACCTCTGGCTAACGGTGGTGCGAAGTGCGTTATCGTTGCAGTTGACTACTTTACCAAATGGGCAAAAGTTGTGCCCCTTGCTACTATCATGACGAAGAAAGTAATCAAATTTGTTCTCTGCAATGTCATCTGTCATTTTTGCCTTCCACATACCATTATCACTAACAATGGAGCCCAATTCAATAGGGCCGAGTTCAAGAACTTCTGTCAATGTTTCCACATTCAGAAGCAGTTCTCAGTAGTTGCTCACCCTCAAGCGAATGGACAGGTCAAAGCTTTTAACAAAATTATCAAGTCCATTTTTAAAAAGTGACTGCAAAAGGCCGGAGGCAAATGGGTTGATGAGCTTTCCATGGCCATATGGGCATATCAAACTATGCATAAGTCCGCGACTGGCCACACTCATTTTTCACTATCTTACGGCTCGAAAGACATCATTCCGGTCGAAATGGAAGTACTTTCTCATCCTGTGACTTAATACGATCCAAAGACAAATGCTATATTGCTTACCGAATCTTTGGACTTATTAGATGAGAAACATGAAGAGGCTGATTTGAGGGCATCTGCGCACCGGTGTCGAGTTGCCTATTATAGAATGCCAAGGTCCGACCCGAACCTTTGAACTTGGCGATCTCATGCTCAAGAGAATTTATCCGGTCCCTTCACATAAGAAGCCAAAATGGGAAGGACCATATGTTATCGAATGAAGACTTGGAGATGACACATTCAAATTGTCAACCGTCGATGGTCTCACTTTGTCAAGAGCTTGGAACAACGAAAGTCTTCTTCGCTACTATAGATAGCAGGCTTTGTTTATTCATTTATTCTGCTTTTCATTTGCAATTTGTTTATGCATTTCAAAATTTGAACTTCTAATAAGGCAACTGACTTTGCCATACTTTTTTTATTTAAGCAGTAAAATGCAATTTCTTCAAGCCAAAGTAGTGATTCTTAAAATGCGTCATGCGACCATCACGATGCACGGGGAGCTAAGTTCCATTATACAGTAGGACTTATTCAAATAGGGGTTGGCTGTGATACGACCGGTCACTCACCAAGTGAAACCCAAGCTCGGAAGCAAACTACCACACTGAAGCCAAAAAGGATTGATACACAATAATGCTCTAACTAACTCCGACTCCCTGAGTGTGAGCTAGAATATAAACTTACAGACGTGGGCTCGAGGAGGGTGAATCCGTTCACCCACGACTTCGCCCATATACCACCAAAGCTCGAGGAGGATGGACCCATCCATCTAACGACCTTGCTTCCCACATTCACAAGCTCGAGGAGGGTGGATCCGTCCACCCACGACGTCGCTTGTTTACTCAGGGTGGATGTGACCCGACCATCCATGATCCTGATCAATTTATCGTTCCCAAATTGCGAATGAGATATCAAAAACTTAAAATGGATGTGATCGACCGTCTGTTAGCTAACTTCGGATTTCCAGAGTGCGAACTGGAGTTTAAACATCGATTGGGCATGAATCGACCATCACCAACTAACTCTAAGTCCTCAGAGCATGGACTGGAGTATAAACATCAATTAGGCGTGAACCGATCACCCACAATTCAATCTAAGTCCCCAGAGTGTGGACGCAATTCCGATTATTAAAATGGGTGTGACTGACCACCCAAAAAATAACTTGAGTCCCTTGAGCATGGACATAACTTTAAACATTAAGCAGGCATGATAGACCGTATGCATGCGAGTTCAATCCCCAGAGTGTGGATGCGATTGTCAGTACATGAGCGAGTGTGATCGGACCACTCGTACTCTTCTCACAAGAACTTAGTTCCGATTAAGTAAAAATAAAAGTTTCAAAGGTGAAAAGCAATCATCATCCGACCACTTCACTTCATCCCCAGAATTAGGGGCATAACTCCTGCACCAGCTACTCATCGGGACAGTACAAGATCGAGAATTAACTTAATGTTTGGTTATGACCCGAAGCCCCGACTCCGGGACATAACAACCAAACACAAGTCCAACCCAGAAATAAAGCTTTGCAAATATATTAAATATAAATTCGAGTATGGAAACACTTAGGCAATTCAACTCGGAGTTATACTAAAAAACAAAAGGAGATTTAATTCCATCAATTCTTTGGAAGCAAAAGTGAGTACAAAAAGAAGATTATTTCAAAAATCCCTATAAGCAAGGGCCGAACCTACATCTATACATGGCCCACAGAAGCCAATAAAGGAAACTCTTACCCATCTACCAAAAAAGGGGACACCAAGATACACACTTACTCCTTAGGCTTCTTCTTCCCCTTCGGCGTCAACCCACTTGAGCTGCCACTGTGGTGCCGTTTTGAGCTCTTAAGTTTACCTGGCTTATCCTCGACCGGGGGAAGAATTATAATCACCTCCTCCAAACTCACAGAAAATGGAACACTTTCGGAATGTGTGGTCGAAGGGAAGGGGGTGCTTTCTACATGAGGAGATATGAGGGGTACCCCAGTAACGAAGATTGTACCACCCAGAGGGACAATGTGTAAAGGAGCCGGGCTAGGACATGCCATACCACCTCCCATACTACCACACAACGCGGCATTTGTCATCTCGGCACTGATCTCTGCAATTATCGCCTCATCATGAGCTGCTTGAGTGTTCGGCAGGATGCTGGTAGTTGGGGCCAAAGAGGTGGCTGTGAACACGCCTTCGCCCGTGACAAAAGGAAAATTTGTAAGTGGATCACTCTAATGACCGAGGATTTCTTCCAACATCTATTCGTTGAAGATAAAAGCGCTCACATGAACTTCCTCGTTCGATTTGGTAGCTGTGGTAGCCATCGCCTCCATCACAACAGCCTCCTACTTTGATGCTGCACTTGGGTTGTTGGGGGCACTGCGGTGCAGCTCCTATCACTAAATGAAGATAAGAAAAAAAATTAGTGACTTCTTCCGATAATACTCTAGACTTAGAATGAATTTGAGAAGTGTTCAAAATACCTTCCTTGGGTTGGCTCGCCAGTAGCGTCGGGGCTTCTTTGGAGATGTGCTCGCGAGCTGGAGACAATTGCAGTTGATCAGGATTGTAAGCAGGCATAGGTAGGGGATCGATTGCAGGGGTAGATTCGGGCTAGGTTGGCATAAGAATTTCAGAATTCGTATCATGATGCTCAACACCAGAACCCTCTCCAACCCTAGGATGATGAGTGGCAAGTATATCTTTTTAAATATGATAGCAGCATCGTGGAGAACTCTTCTCTCGTCCTCAGTCAGCACCTAGTTCTCCAATTCGAACTCATCAACGGATTCAGTCTAATGCTCTGCCTTCTCATCGGCCAAAAAGCAGCGCCAGGCATTATGTAGGTGAGTCGGGTAATCATTGAGCCAGCTCAAGTCACGATAATTCAAGACGTTGAAATTATATGTGATTAAAAGATCTTCCATATCGCCTTCAAGCCTGGCTTCGCTACCCCGACTTTGGCTTCAATCCCAGCCTCGGCCTCCTAAACCTTTAGCAGCACCCTGTCTCGTTCACCTTTGAGTTCAACAATTTGTTCACATGCCACCTGAGAAGCCTTATTTGCCTCATCCTTTTCTTTAACGACATTTTCTTTAACGACTTCGTCGTATTTTTGCCTTAAGCTCCATAAGCTCTTTGAGCAAAGTATCCCTCTCGACTGTAACGGTAGCATTCTTGTGGCGCATATCGTCCACCAGCTTTAAATGCTCGTGCTGTTAGTCCTTGAGATGATGGTTTTGATGGCAACAACCTTAGAATAGGATTATAAAATATAAATACTAACATTATAGTTTAGAAATTATGTATATGCAGGATTTAACCATGCAGGTACCAAGAATGAAGACTATACAATATAAAGATTCAAGATATTAAGATTGAAGACTCATGAGTATCAAGAGTATCAAGATTATCAAGAGTTCAAGATTTCAAGAATAAGTAATTTAATTAGGAATTTTGTTAAACTCCTAGAAAAGCACTGGCATCTTAAAATCCAATTTATTCATGGAATGGAATCCACTTCGAGCCTGTTAAAGGGATGGAACCCTAAGTAGGATGGAACCTATGAAAAATCTAGTGGAACATTGTTTTGTATCCACTAACTTTTATTCAAAATGTTTTTACAAAATTATATCTTGTTTTCAAAATGATTTCAAAACCTTCCTTTTAAAAGAATAAAAAATATCTATCACAGTTTTAAATATTTTTAGCCTCAAAATAATCTTTTAAAATCAAATTATCCTTAGTTTTAAACTATCTTTTAATAATAATATATTTAACTTTTAATATTTATACTTAGATTTAAATATAAAATTATAGTACAATTTTATATATACCAAAATATTATTCTCTATATTTATTTATGTATTTTAACTATAGATAAGTATATTTATAAAATTTAAAATAGTTTTGATATAAGATAAAAGTTATTTTCAAGGAAAAACAAACCACCAAAATTTCCTTTGGGATGTCGACATACTCAGGATACCCATGTTGACATAGTGGCAGTTGATTTCAAAATTTTGAATTTCAAAAGAAGTATCTATTCGTCATATCCCTTCACGAATGGACATCGTTGTTGTTCTTCTATAAATAGGGGCTGTTTTCAACGAATTTCCAGTTGTATTTTTTCTGGTTTTCACTCCTCTTCTTCTTCCACATTCTTTATACACATTCTTACCATTACTCTGCCGAAATCACCATTGAATCTAACTAGATCATTTCTGGTTTGATTCTCTATCACTATCTCAACAAGATCCTCAGTGCTATTCAGAGTTATAGACTTCTTTGCAATCATTTCTGTGAGAAAAGGTGTGATTGTAGCCTTGGAAATCAATCAAGTGAGAAAAGGTGTGAATGTAGCTTTGGAAATCAATTGGGTGAACTTGTTGCCCATGAAATCAAGTATCTCTACCTAGAGGATTGTGAATCTGGAGGGTGTAACTCGTAGCCTTAAAATCGAGGGTGTAATTGTAAAGATTGCTTTTGAAAGGAAATCCATACATGTGTACAGGACTGGATGTAGGGTAACTCCGAACCAGTATAAAATCCGGTGTGTTCTTTCCTTTACTGCTTTTACTTTATTTCTGCATCTGTGTTTGTTTCTGTGATCATATCCGTGTCTGAATATTGCATACATTTGTGTTCAAATTAACATAAACTCAACAAGATTTAGTAATTTCTTAAAATACTATTCACCCCTCTAGTGTTTATCCTAGCCTTAAGATCCGTAATCCGCATTTCTTACATTGGTATCAGAGCAAGGTTTTCAAAGTTTTCATAATCTAAATTTTGAAAAATTTTCAAAATGGCTACCAACACTAGTACTGGTAACACTACCAACACTAGTTCTATCATCCCTGCCACTAGTTCATTTGTAGAAGGTCAGTCTACTATCAGACCACCACTTTTAATGGCAGTACTTATGCATACTGGGCATGTAGGATGAAAATATATTTACAATCTGTAGGATTAGACACTTGGAACATCACACAGACTGAATATTCTGAACCCACAGCTGATTTTACACAGTGGACTGCTGAGCAAAAGACTGTTGCACAAAATAATTCTAAAGCAATGAATATTCTGTTTTGTTCACTTGATAGGAATGAATGTAATAGACTGTCAGTTTGTAAATCTGTATATGAAATCCGGAAAACTTTGCAAGTTACTCACGAGGAACAAGCAAAGTTAAACAGACCAAAATTTCCATGCTCACAAATCAGTTTCAATTATTTAAAATGAATTCTAATGAGTCTATTTCAGATATTTATAATAGATTTCAAGATATTGTGCATTCTCTAATATCCTTAGGAAAGGAATTTTCGGAAGAAGATCAAGTCAGAAAAATCTTAAATTCTCTTACTCCAGAATGGGATCAAAAGAAACTTGCGATCGAAGAGGCAAATGACATCAGTACCTTAAAGATAGAAGAATTGATTGGAAATCTAATGTCGTTTGAACTCCAAATGATTGGGAGAAGAGAAAGAAAAGCATCTGGAAAAAAATCAATGGCATTCATTGACCAATGGATCAGACTCAAACAACGATAATGATGAAGAGATAGCCTTTATGACCAAGAATTTTCGAAAATTCCTAAAATTCAGAAACATGAACAATCTCTAGAGAAACAACTATAAGAACTCTGGAAATCATAATGTAGTGTCAAACAATATCAAATGTTTCAACTGTGACGAACTAGGCCATATCAAAAGAGACTGTCCGTATCCAGATAGGCAAAATCTTCCTATAAACAATGATTCCGTAAAGAAACAAAAACGTGCATTTACTGCTACTCTAGATGACTCAGACTCGTCCTCAAGCGATGATGATCAAAAGACAGATAATTCAAATATGTGTTTCACAGCAGTTCACGACTCCGATGAATTCGGAGAAACGGACTCAGAAAAAGGTATACATTTACAATACAATTGGTTGAAATTGCATGCTTAGATTTGGATGCTTGATTGGTTGATTTTGAATTGGAGTGTTGTTTGAATTTTAAATTTTTTATTTTTTACTATTATTTTATTGTTTTTATTTTTATTTTTATTTTTAACAGTATTATAATATTTTATAGAATATATTATAATTTCATAATTATTCCAGATATATATATATATATACACACATTAAAAATAAGAAGTATGTATATATATATTAGAATACTTAGGAAAAATAAATCATAGAAATTCAAAGACACATGTCGACATGGTCCCCACGATGTTGTCGACATGGGCACAAAATTTGAAATTCAAAATCAAAATTCAAATGGTTGAATTTCCCTCCACCTTTTCACTTCATTCAATTCTCTGAAAAGACATCTTTTGACCAAAGAACATGTCCTTTGAGAATCTGTTTATTCACTATCTTTTATCACATCTTTTCACTCTCATTTTCAAATTCAAACTCTCTCTTCAAAACTTCAAGCTCTCTACTCTCTACTTTAATGGCTTCCTCAAGCAACCCCTCCACAATAAGAATTTCTAGAAAGATAAAAGAGCGACTCTTCAATGATCCGGAGGCCATAAAAGCATACATCAATTATGCTAACTATGGAAAAGTCCATCCTAGAAAGTTTGCTATATTTCAAGATTTCTCTTCTTATGAAATTGATTCTCTTTTTGTAAACAATCAAATTCTTAGTCTTATTGATGCTTCTCAAAATGACTTCGTTTGTTATCCAAATCTTGTTAAAATTTCTATGCAAATTTAAACCGTGGATTTTATATAGAAAATGATGATGAAATTTGAAGTAGTGTCAATGGCACTAGAATTGTTTTGAATTGTGATCTTTTGGGTACCATTCTCAATTGCAAGAGTACGGGAATGGATCTTTCTAGTTTTAATATTGATGAAAATGATCGTGAGACGTTTCATCACATTTTTGAAGGAAATGATGATTTTGAATTCAAAAATCGAAACTTTCAACCAAAAGCTAGAATTGTCAATCTTCTTTTACAACATACTTTGACCCCAAGATCAGGGAATTTTAACAATCCTACTTCAAAAGTTTGCAAAGCACTTTTTTCTATCTTTGGAAATTATGATATTAATTGGGCGCAAGTTATTTTGGATGAACTTCGTCCCAAAAATATTGAAATGGGTAAGAATACTTTGTATCATGGAATCTATATCACTTGGATTTTTAACAATTTTGGAGTAGATTTCAAAGGAGAAGAATTTGTTTCAAGAAAGGTTTTCAATCATTCCAAATATTTCTCTTATGAAAATTCCATTAGTTTTTCAACCTTATGAGACTCTTGCCGAAAAGGAAGAGCGTTTGGCTCATGAGGAGATGGAAGAGGAGGAACAGGAAGAAGAAGGGGATGAAATGGAAATTGAAAAAGAAGAAGAAGGTGAAACATCTTTGGAAAGCATTGATTATCCTCCTAATCCAACCAACAAAACCCTTCTCAAAAACCAATAGACCATTGTTGAGAATCAACGGATTCTTAAACGATTCGTTAGTAAGAAGTTGGACAAAATTTCATCCAAGATGAACAAATTTATTTCCAAAGTCAGCAAGAAGCTTGGATTATCTTCATCTTCATCATCCTCTAAATAGTTCTATCTTTTCATTTCACGTTGTATTAGTTTAGTTTGTTTCAATTCAAAAGTTCATGTAGTTCTTTGTGTTTAATCGTTGTATCGTGTTATCATGAAATGAAATTGAATTCCTTTTCTGTTATCTAGCTTATCTTATCTCCAGAATAAATGTTAGTATATTTATAAATATATATATACACACAATTATTCACAAAATCAAAATAAGCCATCAAAATTCACCGCAACATGTCGACATCCCCCCTATGACCATGTCGACATAACTGGTCAGAAATGATATTTCAATTTGAATTTTAAATTTGAATAACTACCTTATGTCTATTCATTTCAAATGAATTTCTACACCTATAAATACCTATTTCTTCCAGAATTCATCACTCAATATTATTTCTTATCTACTTTGCATTCCATTCTTCTCACAAACTAAAATATGGCCAATCCAATTCATAATTTATCCGAGAATCTTGAAGAGACTCTTAATTCTTTCAGAATATTCTTTCGTTCATTCTTCGAAACCAGCGACACTTAGAGTTGAGTCAAATGCAGATGATCAAGGAGCAAGAAAGGCATTTCGATGCAATACGATGGATGATTTCCTCCCTGCACAAGGATGATAACGAAGCATGTCCTCCAGTCTCTCTCACTAATGATAATGAAAATTGGGATGCCATTAAAGCAGACCTTATATTTGGAGAAGAAGGATGGGTGGAAGTTCCTCATAATGTTTGATTTGATTACTTTGTTTGATTTGAATTGTTTGCTTTGATTGATTTGATTTGATTTGGTTTAGATTGATATTTGGTGTGAAAAACATGTATAAATATGCATTGATATTTATATGATCTTTAATTAATTATTATGTCTATCAGTATAATTATCTCTTAATCTATCTATTATATACTCCATTGTATAGTTTATTAATGCAGGTACTATAGTCCAAGAATGAGGGGGAGTTATATAGTTTGGAGATTACATAGTTTGGAGTTAGTTTTTGTTGATGACAAAGGGGAAGAAACATAAAATAGGATAGTTAGGCATAGATTAAGGGGGAGTTATTAGGATAGAAGTAATATTTTATAAACAAAGGTTGTCATCATCAAAAAAGGCGAGATTGTTAGTCCTTGAGGTGATGGTTTTGATGACAACAACCTTAGAATAGGATCATAAAATATAAATACTAACATTATAGTTTAGAAATATATGTATATGCAGGATTTAACCATGCAGGTACCAAGAATGAAGACTGTACAGTATAAAGATTCAAGATATCAAGATTGAAGACTCATGAGTATCAAGAATATCAAGATTATCAAGAGTTCAAGATTTCAAGAATAAGTAATTTAATTAGGAATTTTGTTAAAACTCCTAGAAAAGCACTGGCATCTTAAAATCCAATTTATTCATGGAATGAAATCCACTTTGAGCCTGTTAAAGGGATGTAACCCTAAGTAGGATGGAACCTACGAAAAATCTAGTGGAACATTGTTTTGTATCCACTTACTTTCATTCAAATTGTTTTTACAAAATTATATCTTGTTTTCAAAATGATTTCAAAACCTTCCTTTTAAAAGAATAAAAAACATCTATCCTGGTTTTAAATATTTTTAGCCTCAAAATAATCTTTATCTTCAAAATCAAATTATCCTTAGTTTTAATCTATCTTTTAATAATAATATATTTAACTTTTAATATTTATACTTAGATTTAAATATAAAATTATAGTAAAATTTTATATATGCCAAAATATTATTCTCTATATTTATTTATGTATTTTAACTATAGATAAGTATATTTATAAAAGTTTGAAATAGTTTTAACATAAGATAAAAGTTATTTTCAAGGAAAAACAAACTACCAAAATTTCCTTTGGGACGTCGACATAGTGGCGGTTGATTTCAAAAATTTGAATTTCAAAAGTAGTGTTTATTCGCCATATCCCTTCACGAATGGACATGGTTGTTGTTCTTCTATAAATAGGGGCTGTTTTCAACGAATTTCCAACTATATTTTTTATGGTTTTCACTCCTCTTCTTCTTCCATATTTCTTTATACACATTCTTACCATTACTCCGTCGAAATCACCATTGAATCTAACTAGATCATTTCTGGTTTGATTCTCTATCACTATCTCAACAAGATCCTCAGTGCTATTCAGAGTTATAGACTTCTTTGTAATCATTTCTATGAGAAAAGGTGTGATTGTAGCCTTGGAAATCAATCAAGTAAGAAAAGGTGTGATCGTAGCCTTGGAAATCAATTGGATGAACTTGTTGCCCATGAAATCAAGTATCTCAACCTAGAGGATTGTGAATCTGGAGGGTGTACCTCGTAGCCTTGAAATCGAGGGTGTAATTGTAAAGATTGATTTTGAAAGGAAATCCGTAACTGTGTGCAGGACTGGATGTAGGGTTACTCCGAACTAGGATAAAATCCAGTGTGTTCTTTCCTTTACTGCTTTTACTTTATTTCTGCATCTGTGTTTGTTTCTGTGATCATATCTGTGTCTGAATATTGCATACATTTGTGTTCAAATTAACATAAACTCAAAAAGATTTAGTAATTCCTTAAAACAGTATTCATCGCCCCTCTAGTGTTTTCCTAGCCTTAAGATCCATAATCCGCATTCTAACACCTGCCTCATATGCTCCATTCCCTTGTCGGCCTCGTCAACTTTCTTCAGAACCTCTGTTTTATAATTCCTCAAAGTGTCATTTTTCTTAGTAAGCACTGTGACTATTCGATCTTTCTTGGCGATGGTTCCTTGTAGCTCTTCAATTGTCTTTTCACGCTAAAATGCTATAGCCAAGGCTTTCTCTGTGGTTTTCTTTCACTCGCAATATTGGCCAAAGGCATGATAAACATGGTCGTGTACAATTTTCTCTGCCGTATCTGGAAGAACCCTAAAATTTAGAGGGAAGTGGAAGCCGTCAAAACAGATGTTAGGAAACTCTCTTCTCAATTGAGAAATTCGAGCGGCTCCCTCCCCTGTGATCTCTACGGCCATTGAAGTGGTAGCGATAGAGGTGACCGCCTCGGTTGCGTGGCAATGTTCGCTGGGCCTTGGAACTTGTGGAGGCACTGGTTGGCGTGAGAATCCAATTGTTTGTGTTCCAGAACTGGGGGGTAGCAATGAAACCCTGGGTGGAGGAGAGCGTAATTGGGAGCGGAGCCTATCTCGCCTCTCTCTTTCCCTCTCTCTTTATGTTTCTCTCTCCCTTTTCCTAGCTCTTTCTCTATCATAGTAATCCCTTCCTTGGATGGAATGACGGCGGTCATGGTCAGAATCTTGCCTACGGAACTCCCTGTATGAACTAGACGATTGGCATGCGGCATGGAGGCTAGCATAGATGGTTGCTTCGCATTGAATCCGTAAAGTGAAAAGAGAAACAAAGTTAGTTATCACCGGAAATTGAACAGCTCATAAATTTCAGTTGTGTAATGCGGTTGATTGTATACATGCATGTGTTAACCCCCTAACCAACTGGTTATTGTAGCCGTGGCCAAAGGAGTTGGCTCTCCTAAATCTAAGGCACTTTGAAGCCCTTCCAACCCGATATCTTGTTGAAGAGATACATTGTTCGTAATTAAGAGATCTACAAGTCCTCCGAAAGGACTCTCCGTGTGCGTGGTGGGAGCCTTTGAAATTACAAAACATCGGGTGCTTATATGGTTGGGGGGTAGGAGCTACTACTGGGTCTGATAATGGCTGTTTCCAGAAGGCCTTAATAATTTTTCAAATTCATTTTTAATGATAGGATTGTTTATATGGTTTTAGGCCAACTAGTTTGGAGTTTGGAAGCAAAGGAGTTTTGTGGTCATGTAATTTCTTGGTGGTAATGGAGGATTGATAGTAGTTATTTCAGGGTATAGTTGGAGAAGCATTTCAATTTCTGGATGGTTGTTGGGATGTTCACTATTTTGAGAAGGAGATAGGGTACAAAACATCATGGTGAGTTTCTCTTGTGCGCATTCATTTCTCATGATATTCTTATTAATCACCTTCACCTCTTCTTGCCGAAGTCCCTGCCAAACATATTCTTCATTATTGTATGTGAACTTGACCTATAACTTCAACAAATTCAGTGTATCTTCATCTCCATCCATTGAGCTCCTAAGATCACCCGAAAACCTTTAAGTGGAAGCGGTAGAAGGTCTACAAGAATCTTGCATCCTTTGTAATTGAGTGGGACCTAATTACATACACCTGATCCATTAAACTTCTCCCCATTTGCTAATATAAGTTCATAAATCTTTGATTCATCAATTTTCAATCTCAATTTCCTTGCTAGCTGATCATTTACAAAACTATGTATAGACCCTGAATCAATTAATCTCTCCACCAGTTTGCCATGAATAAGGCCTTTCATTTTGATGGTGGAGAGGGATGGGATTCCACACATAGCTTGAAGGGTAACCGATAGGCTTTCTTTCATTGGTTCTTCACTTTTTCATTCATTGATTTCCTACGTGATCTCATCTTCTTGAAAAATTTCATCATGTAATGGAATTATGCCTTCTAACACATATACTTGTTGATTTTTACACTTATGATCCTTGTACCATTTTTCCTTACAACCATAACGCATGTTTTGCCTTCTCATTTGAATGGTCTGATTAGGAACGAGTCCTTTACTTTTGGCTACGTTTTCTAGGGTGGTACTTCCTTCTTTATGATTTGGTTTAGAGGTATCATCTGAAGATGGATTGGAGGATTGTGGAGGGTTAGATTTGCTATTCTTAGAGATAGTGGAGGCAGTGGTAGGGTACTTGTTGCCTTTCTTGGTTTGTTTGTACTTACTTTCGAATATCCTAGAAAGGGAAAAAGCTTCTTTAAAATCAACAGGTCTTGAGGTAAGAACATCATACCTAATATCTTCCTTCAGTCCAACAATGAATCTGTCTAGAAGGAATTTAGAGGGTAGGGCCTCTACAGCAGCTTGTAGTTGCTCAAATCTGCTCAAGTAGGCTCTTATAGTGGAATGTTATCTGAGTTTAAATAGGGTTTCATATGGTCATTCAATTTCTTCAAGGTTAGACCTAACCAAGATTTCCTTCTTGAGTGCCTACCATGCCTCATGATTAACCAATGTGTGTGTATTACGATACCATTGAAGTGCTTCTTTCATGAGGTAGAAAGAGCATATCTCCACCCAGTAGTGCTCCTCTGTGTGATGGAACCTAAAGAACTATTCCACTTCCCTCAACCAATCAGTAACTCCATCTTCATAAAAAAAGGGAAGTCTAACTTGAAAAATGATAAGGGATTAGGGTAGTTTGTATTGAAGTAGTTTGGATTGGGATAATTTGGATTAGGGTTAGTTTAGATAGGGATTTCTAGGTGCTTGTGAAGGTTCTAGAGGATACAGAGGAGGGTTCATAAAGCATTGTGCATTTCTTGGCTGTGGTAAGGCAGTTCTTGGTGCAACATTTGTGGTTCTTGGACCCGATGGTGGTACTAGGGGCACAAATGGAGCATATGAAACAAGCTCCTAGTTCCCGACATGATAGACTAAGAACTTACCTATTATAATCAAAATTTGAAATTGGTAAAGTGGATAATACTCTTTTTATTAAAAGAAACAAAAATGATATTCAATTAGTCCAGATATATGTAGATGATATAATATTTGGATCAAGAAACAATGAAATGAACAAAGAGTTTTCTGAAATAATGACAAATGAATTTGAGATGAGTCATATGAGCGAACTTAATTTCTTTTTAGGATTGCAAATAGAACAATTAGATAGTGATATTTTCATTGGTCAAGAAGAGTATTCTAGGGATCTAATTAATAAGTTTGGTATGACCACTATGAGTGGAAAATCCACTCCTATGGCAACCAATGAAGACTTAAATAGAGAAGACATATCAAAAGATATTGACCAAAAACTATACAGGGGAATGATTGGATCGCTACCCTATATAACTACGAGTAGGCCTGGCATTATGCATAGTGTCTGTCTCCATGCAAGATACCAATCTTAACCCAAACGAGACCCATTTAAAATCTGTTAGACGTATCCTAAGATATGTTAAACACACTTTAGACTATGGCCTATTTTACCCAAAAAATGATTCATTTGATTTAATCTCATATTGTGATGCTGACTGTGCTGGTTGTAAATCAGACCGAAAAAGTACAAGTGGAACTTGTCACTTTTTAAGACATTCTTTGGTTTTGTGGTTTAGTAAAAATCAAAATACTTTCTCACTATCAAAAATTGAAGCAGAATACATCTCTGCTGCTTTGGCTTGTTCTCAAGTTATCTATATGCAACAGACCCTAAAGGATTTTGGATTAAATATTTTGAAATCACTAATTTATTGTGACAATACAAATGCAATAAATTTATCCCAAAATCCTACTCATCATGCCAGAACCAAACATACTAATATCAGACGTCATTTTCTCAGAGATAATGTAAGCAAAGAGATTATTTCTCTTGAAATTATCAACACTGAGAATCAAATAGCTAATATTCGGACCAAACCCTTAAATCAATCAACCTTTACTAAATTTAGAAGAGAACTAGGTATTTTCTCTACAACTAAGATATAGTAACATATATATTTGAATAAATAAAGAAAAATAAAATTTTCAAAATTTCCATAAGGACGTCAACATACCCTACCTCCCATGTCGACATGAAATGGTAAAATTTAAATTTTGATTCCCTCTAAAATTAGTTTGGTGGTCATATAAACCACAACATTTCGAATTCTTCTGTCTTCTGTCTTCTGTCTGCTCTCTTCATTTTCTCTTTAATAAACTTCTAAAAATATAAAATAATGGCCTCCTCTTCCAAATCAAACCAAAATGCAACCTTTTCTTTCCCTTCTCCTAATGCTGGTCCATTTCAACGAACTACACTGGCCCGAGTCATGAAGATAGAGGAAACTTTGAAGGACACACTACGAAAGATGACTGAGTTGCAAGTCACTCAAACAAGGATGGAAACAGAACAAGAGAAACAAGGCAAAATCCTTAGGAATTTGCGAAAATTTCTAATGGATAATCATACGGGCCCGATCGTGATTGAAGATGACTCCTCTAACATTCATATTCATAATTCATTAGAGGAAGAAAATAAAGATGATGAAGAAGAAGAAGCATAAATGGATGTAAACGATAAAGTTATTTGCGTTGGAGAAGTTTGTTTCGATAAAGATGGTAATTTGGTCAAACAACGTGGAAACTTTTATCTCCATTACCCAAATTGTTCGATTCACAAATCACCAATTATCAAAGACTCTCATTAGATTTTTTTTATGTTAATGTTATTATATATTATGTGTATTTTTATATATTTGTGTTTTTATGTATAATATAACAACATATATAATAAAAATAGATTTATGTTTCACTTATTATACTTCATTATTAGCATTTAGTCCCATAATATTAATTTAAGGGGGAGTTTTGTAGTTCAGGATTGGTTTTTGTTAATGACAAAGGGAGAGAATTATAAAATAGGTTAGATAGGCTTATATTAAGGGGGAGCTCGTAGTTTAAGGGGGAATTGTTAGAATAAGGGGGAGTCGGAGTAGAATTAAAGTTAGGTGGAGTATTTTTTATAAACAAAGGTTGTCATCATCAAAAAAAGGAGGAGGTTGTTAGTTCCTAAGTTAATGGTTTTGATGACAACAACCTTGGGACTTGTTATAAAATATAAATACAAATATTCTTGTCTAGATATATATGTATACGTAGGATATATATATGCAGGAACTAAGAATGAAGACTGTACAGTATAAAGTTTCAAGACAGAGTATAGAGATTCAAGACTGATGAATTCAAGAATTAAGAAATCAAGACTGAAGGCTCATGAGTATCAAGAGTTCAAGATATCAAGAGTTTGAGGTTTCAAGAGTTCAAGATATCAAGATAAGTAATGGTCTCTAGATTTATGTTAAAACTTCATAATGGTACAAAAATCTTTATTCGAATTCTAATTGTGGAATGGAATCCACCTTCTCGCTTTAATAGTGGGATGGGACCCACGATCTCTTTAGTGGGATGGAACCCATAACCTTCTCTACTGGAATGGAATCCATAAAATTTTCAAATGATTTATTTTAAACATTTTTCCAAAAACCTTTTAAAAGTCATCCCTCTCAGATTAATATTTTAGCCTTGAAATATTTTTACTATCTTTTATATCTTGATTTCATAATCATCTCTTGTTTTTAAACTGGCCCTAGTTTTAATATTATAAGCTTTAAATCTCAAAAATATATTTTGTACTTAGTTTTTAATAATACTTTTATATTATAGACTATATATTTTTAAGATTATTAAATCTCTTTTATAAGTTTAAACTATATTCAAAATGGTTTACAAAGTTTAGAAATTATTTTGACAGGTTTTAGAATAGAAATCATTTTAAAAACAAAATCAATTTTCAAAATTAACTAGGGCATTCGACTACCCCATCCCCCATGTCGACATGGTAGCAGTAGAAATTCCAATTTCAAATTTTCAAATGAAGTTTCTATTCGTCATAAGCTTTCACGAATGAACATGACTGTTGTTCTTCTATAAATACTAGTTGTTTTCAACGAATTTTAGGTTAGTTTTTCTTCAATTATTCACTCCTTCTTCTCCACTCAAATATTCTCATATATTTTGATGAAACTCTACCGAAATCTTGAGTGAATCAAACTCGATCATTTCTATTTTGATTCTCGATCACTTTCTCTCAAAGATCTCAATGCTATCCAGAGTTATACGATCATTTATAATCAAAGAAGTGTATCGAGTTTCTCTATCTATCAAAGTGATATCGGAAACAATGTGATTATGGTACGCAAATCAATTATGTGTAATTGTAGCCCGGAAATCAATTAGGTGATCTTATAGCCTAGTTAAATCAAGAGAGTTTTCCCTAGACTCCAAGACAGGCGGGTGTATCTCGTAGCCTTGAAATCGAGATTGTAATATAGATATTATATTTAAAAAGAAATCTGCATAAGAAATTGTGTGGGACTGGATGTAGGGTAACTCCGAACTAGTATAAAATTCCGGTGTGTTCTTTCTTTAACTACTTTTATTTATTATTTGCATCTGTGTCTGATTCTATGATTGTTTCTGTGTTTGTGAATTGCATCTGTTTGGATTTAATTTGAAAAGATTTCAAAAAGATACATAAATTTAATTAAACAATATTGACCCTCTCTCTAGTGTTAAACCAGCCTTAAGATCCGTAATCCGCATTTCCTACATTTGGTATCTGAGCATCGGTTTTCAACGTTATCATAATCTAAATTTTGAAAAAGTTTATGTAACATCCCGCCTTTTTGTACGCTTTAAATCGACGATAAACCATACATGTCAGACTCAAACCATACAAAAGGGTGGATTGTTATTGGGGTGAATAAGAAAAAGCAGAGCAAGAAAGGAAAAAAAACAGAATCTTGCAGCGGAACGACAAAATATAGTAATCAAATAAACAGTTCATGAAGTTGTTTTAAAAAACATTTGATTACACTAATACAACACAGAATCAGAGTTACATATACCAAAGAATAATAAATTACAAAGCAGCAGAACAATGTGATGCAGTGGAACAGTATAGTATATAATAGGACTACAATCTTCGTCTTCATCCTCCAGAAGTAAGGTCTTCAAATCCTGAAATGCTCAGGCTGACCCGAGCGAATTGAAAGACAAAACACTCGAGTCAGAACTAAAATATCCTATGTAAGTTAAATCAACGGTAAATAATGAAAGTGCGGTGCGTTTACAATTATATGTGATAATATAGTACACACGGATCGTGTAATATGGACTACAATACAAATGTGGAAATAGATGATAATAGCATAGTAAATAAAAAATAGAAAAATCACACCAGAGATTTTTATACTGGTTCGGAGCACCGTCCTACGTCCAGTCCCAGACTTCTATCTGGATTTTCACTATTAACTTCCTCGCTTCACCCGGAGGAACAGGTTTACAACACCCGAACAACCGAACGGGATTTCACTCCTCTAATACACTGAGGACTTCAACACTTGCCTCTTACAACACAGAGGACTTCAACAAAAGAACAAATACAATTGTTGTTGACAACTTGTGCTCTTGAAAACACGGATTTGTCACTAGCAGTACACCCTTCCTATAATCTTATCCTCAAAGTATGCGAAATGATGTTTTGAAAAGATTAAGGAAAGTATATTATTGAATCAAAGGATATGAAATAGTTTCAATGATTCAATAAATAATTGAGAGCTTTTATAATGCAGGAGTATGTATAAAGTAAGATCAGAGATTAGATTAAAAAGAATATGAAATCCTTTTTTTAATCAACGAATTGGATGAGTTTATATAGATAAGAATGGTTGTAACTCTTTGCCATTAAGAGATATGATCTTTGGTGAAAGGTAAGAGATGCAACCTTTGGAGAAGACAAGTGTCTTTTGGAAAAATTGCTTTCTGTTTAAAAACGGTCGACAGGTTAAAAAGTGACCAGTAGACAGGAATTTAAATATATATACGTTATGTGTATGTGTGCACGTTCAGTGTGCAAATTATGCAGGAACCGTCGACCGCCGATATTGTGACCGGTCGACCGGTCCCTGTAAAGTTGCACACTGAATGTGCAACTGCATTCTAATCGTATATATATTAATTTTCTTGAAAATGCATGATTATTTGAGGATAGATTTTAACAAGTTTATCACTAATATAATATCAAATAATCAATCTATAATCTAGAGTAACATATGTAGCTCTAATGACCTTGTTTTGTCGATCGTCTTTAGTTATTTGTCAGAAATCAAAACTTTCATAAAACTTGTGACTCAACATTCTCCCCCTTTTTGATTGATGACAATATATATCTGCAAATCTGAATCTCCCCCTTAGTATGTGATCTCTCTCTCTTTGAATTCTTATATATGTATGTTCCTGCAAGCAATTGTTAGCCCTTTCTCCCCCTTTGTCATCGACAAAAAAGGAGTAACAGATACTAGAATAGTAGAATGAATATGATATGCATAGCAAAATAAATCATTAACACATCCAAAACATAACAGATACAGATCATAATGTCAAATGAAAAACAAGAATAACGACACTATTTAGTACAAGTGTCGATGAATGTTTTTAAAGAGCTAAACCATAATAGAATCTAGGATGAAGCAGATCGTATCTCCTCTTCATCATCATCATCGTCGTCATCATCATCATCTTCGTCTTCTTCCTCATCATTGTTCCCTCTAGATGATTCTCCATGTCCATGACCACTCATACCTGTAGACTCGTCAGATGATGTCCAGGTGAAAACTGGAGCAGCAGGACGTTTTCCTGGGTCTTGTGCTTGAACAGAGGTGGATGTGGAACATGATATAGCATCCCATAGCATACCAAAGAATGATTTGACCTTATTGAAGCGCTTATCGATTTTAGAGTCCATGCGCTTGAGACGTGATTCAAGCAAAAATTGGTTACGCGCAATTGTTTCAAGTGATTCTTTTGTAGATGACTTTGATTTTAATAGTTTTACTTCATCGGAACGAGGACGAGAGGAAGTTGCTCGTTGTTTCCTTGGTCCTCTTTGTTGCCATTCTTCAAAAGGCATAATCTCAAGATAAGGTGGAGGAAGCTTCATTCGCTTGATGGTGATGGAATCAATGCATTTTGGTTTTGAGGTTGCAGAATCAGGAGGATTGACCCCACAAGCTAACAAAAGTCTCATGATATATTCATTGTAGAAGAAATGAGGCCGTGTTGAGTTATTTACCTTGAGAATTTCATCAAAAATCATGTGTACCCAATTGATTTGAATTTCACCATGAATAGCATAGAGTGCTTTGAAGTTTTCTTTATATACTGCATCATAATTTCCAAGTCTAGGAAAAAGAGAATGCATCAAAACATGATGAAGTAGTCTGGCTATTGGTCGAAGTCCAATAGACATAGTGCCATCACTATTGTCTTCTATGAACTGATGACTGGTACTATTTCGAGTGAAGACTTCGCAGAAGGTAGATGAAAACTCTTCGCCTCGATTTGGTATACCAAGTATAGAGGCAATTCTAGCATGAGTAAGAAAAATTTGCTTGCCACAGACCACAGACCAGATGACGCCGTTTGGATTATCAGGTTGATACTCATCAAGATTCATGTTGGCGTAAAACAATTTGATCATCAAATGATTTATCTCCACACTATTTTCTGAAAAATCTATTAATGGAGTAATGTTGGCATTATTGGCTAACCTCCGAACTCCATAAGCCGTGAAATCATCAAATTTGATGAAAGAGCCTGGATGAAACTTGTAATTTGTCATCTGATTCCATCTTGTTACAGCAATTGGACTTTGAAGCCATTTTTTGACGGAGATGGTAAGAGATGAAGTTTCAGAGGTTGCTCCTTTCTTGGATTTCTTTTGAGGAGGAGCCATTGTTGGAGAATTTGAGATTTGGGAATTGAAAATAGTAAACTAGGGTTTGTGATTTTGGGTAAAAGAACAGCTTGAGTAAAAAGTGAAAGAGGGTAGAGGAAAAAAATGACGCATAGGTATATATAAAAACTGAAAATACGTCAACCGGTCGACCTATGAAATATGGTCGGTCGACCGTTTTCAACCAGAGAGCAAACGGTCGACCGGCTATAACAGGGGCGGTCGACCGGTACTGGTCTGCTGAGAAAATCATGTTATTTTGCAAGTTTTTTTTGTAGTATATCAACCTATATATATTATATTTCATTCGTAATACAAAATATAACCGTCATTACACAAGAGATAGATAAAGATATAATAACTATATATAAATCTAATGAGAAAGTTCGTCATTAGAATTATCGTTGTTTCCTTCAATACGTTTCGACCATGGACTCCATTGTTTCTGAGCTCCTTCATTCTTCTCATAGTTCCGATCCCACGAGTTAGGACTTTTAGATGTTGATGGCCTAGACGGCATTGGTTCATGCACGTCATGCTTGTTGGAACCGCAGAAAAATGTTGCCAACTTTTCTAAAACGGATAATCGTGCCGATGTCCGTTGTTGTTCGTGATAAAGTTGACTTTGCCCGTAATGGAGCTGTCTCTGAAGGTCTATCTGATGTTTCTGGTAGTGGTGTATCTCATCGATTTGAGCTTTGGTACGAGGAGAATAGACTAGTGTCCTCTTCACTCGTTTTGAATTTGGAGTTTTATCAGACATACAAGAGCATTGATGATGACAACTTGATTTTTGTTTTGGAGTTGTAGGAGAATAAAATTCCTCCGACTCAGAACTCGTAATTGAAATGTATGATTCTTGAGCACATTTATCACAAATGTGAGCCATAGTGTATGTTGTATAGAATATTATGGTTAGATAAAAAAGATGAACAAAATATAAAATTTTTGCAAGCTTATATACAAGTTTCTTATGTATAAACCTATGGATGTGAGTTAATGAAAAATTTTAACCAAGAAAACATAAGCAGAAATTTTATTGTAACTCTAAAAATAGCTTTCTTTTTAAAAACTGAATTTATAAAATAAGAAAGGAAAGGACGATCACTAAAAGAAAAGAAAAAAAATGAGTAAAGAGAATTTAACCATTAAATAAAGCAGTGGCTTATATTTAATGTAAAAAAAATATAGTTTATGCAAAAGTTATGGTTAAAGGATAACTAAAAAGAATAACTAAAGGATAACTAACAAGAAGACGTTCTTTAGAAATTACTTAGTCAAGATTTTTTCTTGAAATTAAACCAAGCTCTCTTCGTAATCTAATAAAATTAGATTCGAACAGAGGTTTAGAACAAAATGTCTGCTAATTGATTGTCAGTATGAACATATTCAAGACATATATTTCCTTTGTCAATATTATCTCGAAGGAAATGATGACGGATATCAATGTGTTTGGTTCTAGAGTGATTTACTGGATTTTTAGAGAGATTTATAGCACTAGTGTTATCACAGTATATAATAGAATTTGATAAATGAATATCAAAATCTTGAAGTGCTTGTTGCATATATAGTACTTGAGTACAAGAGAGAGCTGCTGATATATATTCAGCTTCACATGTTGATAGTGAAACACAATTCTGTTTCTTACTGAACCAAGAGACAAGTGATTTTTCAATAAAATGGCACGTACCACTTGTACTTTTTCTATCCGTTCGTGAGCCACCGAAATCAGCATCACTATATGATACTAATTCAAATGGACATTCTTTTGGATAAAAAAGACCGAAATCTTTGGTATTATTAAGATAACGAATTATACGTTTCACTGCTCGTAGATGCGATTCCTTTGGATCGGCTTGAAAACGAGCACATAAACAAACACTCATTATTATATCTGGACGACTAGCTGTAAGATAAAGAAGAGAACCAATCATGCTTCGATACAATTTCTGGTCAACATTCTTACCACTTTCATCTTTGTCAAGATGTGTAGTTGTACTCATAGGAGTTGGTTTACCAGATGTATTTTCTAATCCGAAGCGTTTGATAAGGTTTTCACAGTATTTTTCTTGATTGATAAAAATGCTGTTTGAAAGTTGCTTTATTTGAAGTCCAAGAAAATAAGATAGTTCTCCCATATGAGACATTTCAAATTCTTTGGTCATAATATTTGCAAATTCTTTGCAAAGTTTATCGTTTGTTGAACCAAAGATGATATCGTCTACATATATCTGGATAACTAGAATATCTTTTCGAGAATGTTTAATAAACAAAGTTTGATCGACTTTGCCTATTTGAAATCCTGAGCTAATAAGATAGCTACGTAGTCGTTCATACCAAGCACGAGGTGCTTGTTTTAAACCATACAGAGCTTTCTTAAGTTTGAACACATGGTCAGGATATTTTTCATGTACGAACAGAGGAGGTTGTTCGACATAGGCATTCTCTTTGATAAATCCATTGAGAAAAGCACTTTTGACATCCATCTGATAAAGTTTGAAATTATGGTGACAAGCAAAAGATAATAGGATTCTAATAGCTTCTAGTCGAGCAACTGGTGCAAAAGTTTCTTCATAATCGATACCTTCTTCCTGATTATATCCTTGTGCTACTAATCTTGCTTTATTTTTGGTGATATTTCCTTGTTCGTCAGCCTTATTTTTATAAACCCATTTAGTACCGATTACTGACTGATCAGTTGGTCTTGGAACAAGTTCCCAAACGTCATTGCGCTCAAACTGATTTAGTTCTTCCTGCATGGCAATGATCCAGTAATCATCTGTAGCAGCTTCTTTTGGATTCTTAGGTTCGATATTTGAGAGAAAAGCGACATGACCCATTTGATTGAGTTGACTCCTTGTTCTGACATGTGATGTTATTTCACCGATTATATTTTGAGGCGGATGGTCTCTTAATATTCTTGGTGGTGATTGTAACTCACATATTTGAGGAATATTCTCAATAATTATTTCCGAGTCAGAATCAATATTTGTGATTATTTGATTGTCAGTGACTATTGATTCGTCATCATCTGATATAGTGTGAGGGTGCTGATAGATTTCATCAAAAGAGACATGAAGTGATTCTTCAATAGTTTTGGTTCGTTTATTAAATATCCGATAGGCCTTACTTCGTTCCGAATAACCGACAAATATTCCTTCATCGGCCTTTGGATCGAATTTGCCAAGCTGGTCTTTTGTATTTAAAATAAAGCACTTGGAACCAAAAACTTTGAAGTATGAGATTTTAGGCTTCCTTTTGTTAAATAATTCATAAGGAGTATTCTTGGTAAGAGGTCTTATGGATACACGATTTAAAACTTAACAGGCAGTTGCCACAGCTTCTGCCCAAAAATGTTTTGGCAAGGTGGTTCCATTCAATAATGTTCTTGCACATTCTTGTAAAGTTCGGTTTTTCCGTTCTACAACTCCGTTCTGTTGTGGAGTTCTGGGAAACGAAAATTTATGATATATACCTTTCTTTGTACAAAAATGTTCAAATTCATTATTTTCAAACTCTCCGCCATGATCACTTCTTATATTTTTAACTTTAATCCCTTTTGATTTTTGAATTCTTTTAACGAAAGATTTGAAATGATCGAAAGTGTCACTTTTATTTTTTAAGAAAATTGTCCATGTATAACGAGAGAAATCATCAACAATTACAAGCACATATTGACTGTGATTTATTGATTGAACTCTAGTAGGTCCAAATAAATCCATGTGTAGTAACTCAAGTGGTTGTAATGTTGATATGACTTTCTTGGATTTAAAAGATGATTTGGTCAATTTTCCTAATTGACATGCATCACAAATGTTGTTAACTTTAAAACTCATTTTGGGTAGTCCTCTAACTAGATTGTTTTTGGCTAGCTTGTCAATAGTTCTGAAGTTTATATGACAGAAGCGTTTGTGCCATAGCCATGGATCATTGTTATTAGCCACAAGACACGTATCTGAATTATGATTAATATTCATATTCAGAATATATATATTTCTGTCTCTATAACCTTCGAAAACCAAATTATGGTCTTTATCTAAAATACTACACTTATTATTTGAAAATGAAATTATAAAACCCTTGTCACATAACTGACTAATACTAAGCAAATTGTGTTTCAAATTTCTAACTAGCATGACATTAGTAATAAGAGGTAAGTTAGATGTACCGCAATTGCTCACATCGCCTTTACCGATGATATAGCCTTTTGAATTGTCTCCAAAAGTGACGGAGCCACCATCTGAATATGTAATATTTGTTAATAAACTCTTGTCTCCCGTCATGTGCTTTGAGCAACCACTGTCCAATATCCACCTTCCTCTTTTCTTAAGTGGGACCTGTAAAAAATAGAATTAAGTCCATGGTACCCACTTTTTATAGGGTCCTAAGAGTTAGGTCTTAGGAGTCCAAACCCATTTGGGTCCGGTATCCCCTTTATACATATAATTGTTATTAAAATGCACAGTATTCATGAATTGCTGAATGTATTTGTTCCTAATCAAATTGTTATTTGTTTTAGGAACCCATATTTTGATAGTCTTGACATTTTTCTTTTGAAATTTCACAACTGGTTTTGGTTTGGAATATAATAAACTAAGATTTTTCTTAGCTTCAGTTTTTTGTACTTTCTTTTTATTTCCAAGATGTTTCTTGGTTTCTTGTTTGTTATATCCCAATCCTTGTTTGTCTGAAATAGATTGTGAACTTTCAATGATTTTTGTCAAATTTTCTCGACCTTTGTTAAAGTTAGAAACATTTTGAGTAATGTCATCAAACTTTGTTTGTAAGCTAGCTTTTTCTAGGTCTAGAATTTTGACTTTTGCTTTAAGCTCATGATTTTCAGTAGTGAGAGCATTATTTTTCTCTTTTTGAGTTTCTATTTCTTGACTCAAAAGAGATATTTGAGAGTCAACATTAGATGATGATTCTTGAATATTTTCAAGTTCCTCTTCTAATATTTTCTTCTCATCTTTTAACATATCTCGTTCAAGCTCTGCTCTACTTAAATCTGCTTTGACTACTTTTAATTGACGTTTTATGTCTTTATATTTGACTATCAATTCAGCATTAATATCAAGTAATTCATCAAATGTAGGAATTTGTACCTCATCTTCTGTTGCCATAAAACAAACATTAGCTTGTTCATTCTCTGAATCACTTTCACTTTCTGATGAAGATGACTCTGAATCATCCCATGTTACTGAGAAGGCTCGTTTCTTAGATTTGTCCTTCTTATATTTGAATTTGTCATTTTCTGACTTCTTCTTTTGTTCTGGACAATCTTTCTGCATGTGTCCCTTTTTGTGGCAGTTGAAACATTCTATAGCAGATGAAGATGGTTTATTTGATCCAGGTTTCCTTTTATTGTAACGACTGGCTTTTCGATATTTTAAGAATTTTTTGAATCCTTTCGCAATGAATGCCAAATCTTCGTCTTCAGAATCTGATTCATTTTCATCTTTCTCAACATGAAATGCTACATTTTTCTTTTCTTCTTTCTGTTCTTTTCTAGCCTGCAAATTTGCTTCATAGGACATTAAATTTCCTATCAATTCATCTGGCTTCATGACGGAAAGGTCATTAGCTTCTTCAATTGCTAATACTTTTCCTTTCCATTCACTAGTCAGAGAATGTAGGACTGTTGAAACAACATCGAAATCAGAATACTTTTGTCCTAAGCCAATAAGTGCATGGTGAATAGTTTGAAACCGTGAATACATGTCATTGATTGTCTCATTTGGTTTCATTTTGAAATTTTGAAATTGACTTTTCAGCATGGCTATTTTGGCTTGTTTAACCTTGTTAGTACCTTCATGAGTGATTTTTAGTGTTTGCCAAATTTGATATGCAGTAGTGCAGATACTAACACGATTATATTCATTTTGGTCTAATGCACAGAACAACATATTTATTGCTCTTGCATTTACGGCTGCTGCCGTTTTCTCAGCTGCAGTCCATTCTGAATAATCAGTTGTTGGATTCACTATTTCTCTTTGAGTGGCATTCCAAGCATCATAGCTATTTGATTGCATAAAGAATGACATACGTGTTGCCCAATAACTATAGTTAAGACCATTGAAAAATGGAGGTCTCTGTGTCGATTGACCCTCCGTGTAAGTGGTGTTTTGAGTGCTAGTAGTTACGTTATTTGCCATATTACTATATTATATCAAATAACTGTGTTACGGTTATATGATGACCGTGCTCTGATACCAAATGAAAGTGCGGTGTGTTTACAATTATATGTGATAATATAGTACACACGAATCGTGTAATATGGACTACAATACAAATGTGGAAATAGATGATAATAGCATAGTAAATAAAAAATAGAAAAATCACACCAGAGATTTTTATACTGGTTCGAAGCACCGTCCTACGTCCAGTCCCAGACTTCTATCTGGATTTTCACTATTAACTTCCTCGCTTCACCCGGAGGAACAGGTTTACAACACCCGAACAACCGAACGGGATTTCACTCCTCTAATACACTGAGGACTTCAACACTTGCCTCTTACAACACAGAGGACTTCAACAAAAGAACAAATACAATTGTTGTTGACAACTTGTGCTCTTGAAAACACAGATTTGTCACTAGCAGTACACCCTTCCTATAATCTTATCCTCAAAGTATGCGAAATGATGTTTTGAAAAGATTAAGGAAAGTATATTATTGAATCAAAGGATATGAAATAGTTTCAATGATTCAATAAATAATTGAGAGCTTTTATAATGCAGGAGTACGTATAAAGTAAGATCAGAGATTAGATTAAAAAGAATATGAAATCCTTTTTTTAATCAACGAATTGGATTAGTTTATATAGATAAGAATGGTTGTAACTCTTTGCCATTAAGAGATGTGATCTTTGGTGAAAGGTAAGAGATGCAACCTTTGGAGAAGAGAAGTGTCTTTTGGAAAAATTGCTTTCTGTTTAAAAACGGTCGACAGGTTAAAAAGTGACCAGTAGACAGGAATTTAAATATATATACGTTATGTGTATGTGTGCACGTTCAGTGTGCAAATTATGCAGGAACGGTCGACCGCCGATATTGTGATCGGTCGACCGGTCCCTGTAAAGTTGCACACTGAATGTGCAACTACATTCTAATCGTATATATATTAATTTTCTTGAAAATGCATGATTATTTGAGGATAGATTTTAACAAGTTTATCGCTAATATAATATCAAATAATCAATCTATAATCTAGAGTAACATATGTAGCTCTAATGACCTTGTTTTGTCGATCGTCTTTAGTTATTTGTCAGAAATCAAAACTTTCATAAAACTTGTGACTCAACAAATAATATGAGTGGGACGGCATCAGAGATGTTTATGGGATTTGACATCTCCTATCCAATGTCAACGTTAGTGCAGTAACTTAAGAGATGTTCGGGATTTCATCTCCTAAGGATCCGTCAAACTATTTACTATATAGTAATACTTCTCTATTATAATAATGTCTATAGTAAAATAAACTTACTTTTAAATAGTATTAAGGAGTTACATAATCTCCCCCTTAACACAATAATAGTCCCAGTAGTCCATCCAGTATTAGTGTATCTCCAGATCGGGAGACTACCCAAATTACTCCATGGGCTACGGGAGAAAACCAAACTCGTACAAGGCGTGCTAGGGTAAGTGACATGGCACACAAGACAATACCAGGGTAGATATACCAATTACGCACACGGGATGGTGGTGACACATAGCGCGCAGCTACCGCCCACCTCAAACCACACCCAAAAAAAATCAAAAGTCAAAAGTGGCAACCAAATCAATCTCAAAGTCAGAATATAATATCGAAGGAGTGTGTCCGATAAGAGGGGCCACCTCACTGGCCCGAGATCGCTCCTATTTTAGCCACCTTAAGCCAACTCATGGGAGTCGGGTCCACGTTCATACCTCAAAGGACGTCGCCACCATCCTACTTCATTTTGGGATCTCCACCGCGTACATCGTTGTTAAAGTAGTTTTCGGAGTTGGCAGAGAGTATGACAACTTCCGATCCCGGTCTCTTTAAAAACCAAACGTTATTATATCCGCGGTCATTTCAAAATAATTTATACTTCAAAACCAGGATATAATATCCGTTTCAAAACCATACAATTATGATATCATTTCCATTTCAAAACCCAAACCAATATGATATCATTTTTATTAAAACCTAAATCAATATAATATCATTTTTATTTCAAATATACCATTTCCAAAAATCATAGCACTTTCAACGTTATAACAATTCAAAATCAAAACACTTGAAATATAACACTTTCAAATCATAATCCTTTCAAACTCAAAGTTTGAAAACATAACTTCCACCACTTAAATGGTTAAAATACTAAAATACTTTAAATAATAAACTAGCTTCTTCAATCTCACAAATCAATTCTGAAACAACTCGAATTTATAAATTTAAATTTAACCAAATCCCAAATCTTAACTTTCAATACAATTCAGTTTCCAAGTAAACTATCCCAAATTTTATCGATTTCAAAACAGATTTGATCCACAGAATAAACCATTTCCAATTCAATATATTTCAAACTTTAAGTATTCAACAATTTCAAAACTAAGTTTGGTACTTACGATTCAACAATTCAAATTTCTATTATTTAGTTTTGAAATATTTTACATAATAATCCATTATTATTTAATTAAACTCAAATTACAAATAACTAAATATTTCCTAAAATTTATTTATACTTGAAATATTCATTTAATTCACCTTAAACCAAAATCAAGTTATAAAAATCATACCTTCTACAATCTCAAATTTAATGCATTTCATATCAAACTTATTTGAGTTTAATTCTTAACTAAATTCAATTTCAAATAAATTTCAAATTTATCTGCCAACCTTAATTTATTTCAATCATTATACCCTCTATATTAAAATATAATTTAAATACTTACCCATATTATATTTTAATAAAATCAAACTCTCTTATTTTTATCAAACAAATTTATACATAGCTTAATTTCAAGAATTTAACTATATATAAAAATAATATTTATATAATATCAAAAAATCAATATTTATTAAACTGTATATTTCTTTCCAAAACCATAGAAATCATTTCAAAATATTTATATATATACATATATAGACCGACGGTGTCTGTATATGATTTTCTATCCTATAGTCATGTGATACTGAAATTTATCATTTCAATCTGTAATTTAAAATATAAATATGGTTATATATCATTTCAAACCGCAATCCCAAACGAAATAAAAATCCATAACAACTTGCATTTTATAACAATATAAAATACAACATCCATTCATCCAATATCAATCATAAAACATTTATCACAATCATCATCTAATTCAATCAATAACATCAATATAGAACAGATATAAGTAACAGGTATCTACTAGCAGTTATATTCAATAATAAATTAAATAACTATTTTATCAAAATAAATCCAAATAAACTGAGATGATGATTCAGAATATACCAAATAGTCATAAATAAATTTCTAATCACATCATAAATCAATTTAACAAAAATAAGAATTTTAGAAGTTGCGAGTGGGTTAAAACACTCACCTTTGAATTTAAATTCAAAATAAGCCCAAAATTTGAACGGTCCCAGAATTTGTCCAAACCAACGCCAAAATGTTCATAATTCTAATACGATCCCAGCAATATAAACCGCGCATAAATCCGAGCTCGTATGAAAAAGATATGAAAATTAGAAGATTGGAAAATTCTGGTCCTAGGTCGACATCGGGTTCAACTTCAGTCCACCGCCACAAATCCCCGGTGCTTGCTCTAAGTTTTTGCCAAAATGACCCAGAGCGACCCGAGTAATTTTCTTCCTGATCCAAAGTTGATGCGCGGTTTTTGCCTTTGAAACTCGAAGCGTGACCCGAAGTTGTGCAGATCCGCAATTATTTTTCCTTTTGAAGTTGAAATTGGATTGGGAAGATCAGGGTTTTCAGCCATTGAGGAAGAGGAGCAACAAAAATTTCTATACGTACAAAAATGAGAAGTAGAAAGGCTGCTAGGGTTTATAACGATACATACATACATACATACATACATACGTACGTACATACATACATATATATATAGGCAGAAAAAAATAGAAATGAATAGGCCCGATTGGTTTGAGTTTTTAACGATAATTGACCCGAAAAGCCTGTTTCGATTTCGAAACAGAAATGGGTCAACCCATATATCAAAATATATGTTTTAAATATTTTAAATGCAATGGAACAGGTTTCAAGTCCAAATTCCATCGTATGAAGAAGTTATGCTAAAATCAAGTTATTACAGATTGATTTCAACTGATTTCAATTTCATTGATTTCTAGGCATTTCGAGCCCGTACGATCAAATGACAAGTCCGATCGCTACGAAACTTGAAATCCTACAATAATTCACCGTTACGGATCCAATGAAACTGGTTCGTCGAAATCCGAGTCAGTGGCCAATATGGCTATTTTCCAGTTAATTAAATAATTTAATATTAGATTAATTAATCACTTCTTCAATCCAAATTTAATCATCTAGCATTTCTTTCATTTCTGATTACAAATAAACTTCTAATTTATTAACCAAAATTTCCATATCAATCAAATAAGGATTTATTTCAAAATTTATAGCGTTTACCTTCAATTTAAGTGAACTCAAATAAATTATATTTTTAATTTCAATTAAATTAATACAATTTGTATTCAAATCTCTTTATTCAATCAATCATCATCTTATGGATAAATTTAACATTAGTATATATCTAATTAACCTAAATTTTTTTTACAGCCATCAACTAAATTCATGTTAATGTAATTTTTAGTTACGTTTAATTGCAATGGTTTTAAATCTAATTCAATAAATTAAATAAATGGGTAAACAATTAATAATTATCACAATTTTCTTAATTTAATCCCAGTCATACTTTATTATCAACCAACAATTATTATAATTACTTATCTAACATTGATTCTATCAAATTATAGCTTATTGCGTATTATTTCATCAATTAATGTAACTTTGAATTTATTTCCTAATTTACTAATTACAATCCATTATAATCTTACAATTGGTTTCAATTAATTGGGATTGCACTAAATTAATAATTAATTTGCATTAAAATTATTACCTTAATTTTCATTCAATTACTGTTAACAATGTGTTATTTCATTAACTAATTCAATACTTACTTTTATTTTCTCATGTTCAATTTATAACCAGGTATAACATTTTCACTACTTCATTTATTAGAATTTTATTCAAATTGTTAATAATTAGTTTTAATTACCATTGTTATATTTCATTTTTGGGTTCATTTCAATATTAAATTATAAAGTTTTTATTTTTTGCAAATTGAAATACAAAATCTTGTTAAAATAACAAATTTTATTATCGGAATTTACGGGTCGTTAGAGTTTATAATGACAATTTTCGGAAATTCTATTAACATTAGTTTAAAACTGTCCAAATCCTCATTGTCTCATAAGTCTGCATATTATTATTATAGAAAATCAAGTTATCTACTGAATTGGTGTATTGTGCAAAAACAGATGTGTTATATGGCTTTTGATGAATCAACACTAATGGACAAATGGTGCACATCAAGAAAAACAAATGGATACTTGATAGTGGATGTTCAAGACACATGATTGGCAATCCGGAGATACTGAATGACATAATTTATGAAGATGGAGGACTGGTCAACTTTGGAGACAACTCAAAAGGATATGTGATTGGCATCAACAATGTGGTAACTCTAAAACTCCTACTATTTTTGATGTTTTGTTATTTAGGAATCTAAAACACAATTTACTTAGCATAAGTCAACTATGTGATAAGAGGTACAAAATTAAATTTGAAAAAGATAAGTGTCACATCGAAGATAATAAATCCAATATTATCTTTGAAGGAATTAGGAAGAAAAATATTTATATTCTCGGTATGAAAATCTCAAATGATAACCTATGTCTTTTGGCTAGTACAAGTGACCTTTGGATTTGGCATAAAAGATTTGGGCCTTTGAATTTCAAATTCTTATCCAGACTTTCAAAACTTGATCTAGTAAGAGGTCTTTCTAAAATGGACTTTAAAGTAGATAGTATATGTAAACTTGTTAACTAGGAAAACTTAGAAAGTGTTCATTTAAATTGAAAGATATGATTTCAAATTCAAAACCTCTTGAGTTACTTCATTTAGATCTGTTTGGTCCATCTCAAATTCAGTCAACAAATTACAGTAAGTATGTTTTTATAATTGTAGATTATTACTCTAGATTTACATGGATAATTTTTCTAGAACATAAAAGTTGTAACATACCAAAATATTATCAATTTAAATTTGGTAAATGTTGAACTTTTATAAAATAATTTAAAAAGTTACAAAATAAATAAATAATAAGTGATAATTTAAATGAATAAGGATTTCAAATTTCTTGTGAGTTTAAAAAAAATTGAAATACTAAAAGTTTTTAAAATCATTTGAATCTAAATTTTGATTCATATATGTGAATATATATGTATGAGGGCATATGTGGGTAAATTTGAATTCATATATTGAATTTGATTTTTAATTTGAATTTAAATTTTAAAATAAATGTTTTGTAAAATAATTTGGATTTGTAAATGTATATCTATGTAATTTATTTAATATGTATTTAAAAATTCAAAACACACTCTTTAATAATGTATATTAATATAAAACAAATATCTTAATGTAAGTTTAAATGCAAATTAAAAGAATGTAAAATACTTTGTTAATAAAAAAAATTCTTACAAGTGTTAAACTAATAATAACTATGGTGACAAGTGTTAATCATGAGAGGAAAAAAAACAAGTGTCATTGTATCAATTTCTTTTTTCTTAAGAAATTTATAGAAAAGGGAAAATAAACTTATACAACTCTTCTCCTCTTACTCTTTTATTTGTTTCAAAGAAAAAAAAACTGTGAAATCCTTATATCAGAAAAGAAAAAAAATATTCATCAAAACAAGCCTACTTTGCCTCAACAATTGAAATCAAGAAACAACACTCCAGAAAAAAAATCTGTAACAAAACCTTCCCCTCAATATCTTAAGCCAAAAGAAGAATTCAAAGTTGAATTCAGATCTTCAACATACATTACAGAATCAAGCAGAAATTTCAGAGACTAGGGGGAGATTCAGGACTCAACTCAGAAAGAAAAAAAATATTAGCAAACACAAAATTTTAAGGTGCAGGCCAGAATTTTTTCCCCTCTGTTTCAACTAAAATTTAAGTGTAAGTAAATTTAATTTTTTTATTTGTTGTTAAAAGATTAAATAAGTAAATTACATCAAAGATTTAAACAAGTTCATACAAATTTGTTGCAGCTAACAAATTTAAAATCAAGCTAAGAAGAAAAAGAAAAAAAGACAGTCCAGATTTTTGATTTTCAGAAAGGAAACTGTCTCTGCTATTTTACAGGTGAGTAAACAAATTTCTTTAGATTTAAAAATAGAATTGTGTGTGTGATTTATATTGTTTTTGCTTGCAATTTCTTTCAGTTTAACTCTATATATATACATATGTAATGGTTCTGTGTAACAGAGTGGTACATGTTCATCTCTGTTTTGGGTTACAGGGTGCAAAATCACCAGAGAAAATTCAATATATTTTCAATAAAACATTTTTTTGGCTCCAAGTTTACAACAAAACATGTTTGTTCACACTTGAGTTAAAATCTAAAAATGGATTCAAGCTGTATGGTGATATATATCATCTAAAGATTTGATTTTTATAGGGAAACTCAAACATATGCTAAATTCGAATATGATGAATCATTGATTCAAATATATATTTTGAATTATTATTCGAAAACATGATTTTAAAAACATAAATTGTGATTTTATTTGGGTATGTCATCAGCAATTTGTAGATGAACTGAAAATGGATTTTTTCTAATTTCCAGCGATCGGAAAAGTATTCGATGTTGAAACTTTGTATGAAGCAAGCCCGGTAATCAATAATATTAGGAAAAATGTTAAACAAATTTTCTATTGAAGGGGATGTTGTATCGAAGCAATTATAGGGTTTAGTAGTTGTTTTTGGTTGTGGTCGGAGACGAGGTGATTTCGTCACCTCTGATCGACCGAGTTGCTTGGGACTCTGGGGAAGCGTAGCGTGAGGGTTAGGCGAGGTGAGGCCGGAGTAGGAATGTCTCTGGTGGTCGGAGCAATTGGGGGTAGTGGTTTGTTGGGTAGGTCGAGCTTCAGTTTTTCTTGCGAACGACGAAATTTTGATCTCGAGTTCTTGGCTTCGAGATGTATTGCGATCGAATGTAGGGGTGTTAGGCAACTTACTGGTGGCCGCGATGTTCGCCTGAGCGTCGGCGACGCGCCGTGCACGTGCACGACGATGATTTTATGTCAGAGGGGATCGTTTCATGGCAACTCGAAGTGAGGCTCGTGACTTTGTGGTTTTGACTCGAGTATTCTGGGTTGTGTGCGTGTGTTGCCTGGGCTAACTTTAGCAAAGAAAGTATGTGAAAGAAAGAGGGGGGTCCGAGGAAGATGGAGTGGAAACTCGAGTGTATACTCGAGTACAAATTAAGGTTTTCTCGGGTTTAGTACTTAAGTGCTTACCCTTTTAAAATTTAAAGTTAATTATCTTAAACCATTTTGAGTATGGATAAATTAATTAATGTTTGTAAATTTTGAGTTAAGAATTTACTTTAAGTTTTAATTAATCAAGAATGTTTTTAAAATCTTAATTAACATTTTAATCAAGTAGTTAATTTAAAATAAGTATTCAAAATTAATTAACATTAAAGCTTTTTATGATAATAATAATAATTTGATTTAAAAGTTATTAAGGAAGATTGCTAAAGGTAAGATAAATAATTCTAACTCAATTAATTTATATGGTAAGATAATTAAGCATATTAATTTATTAATGATGCTAAGTAATTAAAGGTTTTTAAAGGATAATCAAGTAATTAATTTATCTTTTGTTTTATTAAATAATTTATGATTTTGTTAATATAATTATTTAAAAAAAATGGTTACTTGATTTACTACTTAATATTAAGATTTATTAATTAAATAAACAAGGTTAATTAATTTGTAATTAATTATTAATTAAGGAGTAATTAATTAATAAAAGTAATTAAGATTTAATTAATTAATAACTAAGATTAATTAATTTGAAATTAATTTATATAATTGATTAAGTAGTGATTAATTAATGAAGATGATTAAGACTTAATCAATAATAATTAATGATAATTAATCATTGATTAAAGATTTCTCATAAAAGTAATCATGTGATTAATAAATTTAAAACCACGTGATTTATTCATCTTTAGGGAAGATGCTTTGATTGTTTTTGAACGTTGTGTGTTGGATTGACATTTACGTTATGTGATGTGATGCTATGTATTAATGCTTTGTGCTGAGCTGTGATATTGGTATTGAATATACTGCTGTGTAATTGTGAAAACCCATTGGCCCATAAAGTGGCATTTGAATTTCGATGCGACAGGGAGTCGGATTCCAGTTGGTTATCCGAAACCCACATCGAATATGTGAATCTTTGTGATTAATACATCCACATGTTTTTAAATTGAACGTGCACTATTCGGTTTAGCCGGGAGAGGACCTTTGTGTCGTATAACCATTCCGAATATATGGTACGACGTTATGAATAGCTTTTGAAGACCGGTGGTGAAGACCGGGTATTTGCGAAAACGATAGGATAACCCATCGATTGTCTCTGCATCGAGTAGCTACGGTATAGAGATTCCCTAAGTGATGGGAAGTCCGATCGGGATTGTGTATGCCCGGATTTCTTCGGAGGTGCCTTCGGTTCTGTTCAAACCCGGAACAGACTTGTACGGATTGTATGTCTGACATTACATTTTGAGATGTAAAGCAGATTTCTTTCAAATACATTTCTATTGGTGGCGGAGAATTTATTCTCTTAGCTTAACACCCTTCTCCAAGACGTACGAGCTCAGAGGTTATGTAGTTGAAGGTTATCAGTAATATATTCCCAACTTGGTAATGTGGCATGTTGATGCTGCTGATCAGTTGTTGATCAAAGCATGGCTTTTGTGAAAAGCGTAGCTTTGTGGACGAGACTTCGTCGAACCTCACAACCCGATAATGGTCGAAACAGGAAAGATGAAGCAAGGTTATTGGGGGTAGCGCCCCTTAGGGTATGTGCATTTCCTTCTGGATAGAAGTGGCATCATGGTATGGAGCCCAGATACTTGACTTATGTGTATATCGCAAATATATATATATATATATATATATGTATATATGTATGTATATATATATATATTATTTTGTGATTGTTGTTGGGGCCCCGGATAAAGGTTGGTTACAACCAGGGGATGGCATACTCGTGTCAGTAGTTACCTAGTTATAGAGGTAACCCGGCCTTGTGTTAGCAGAGATCTGGTTAGGTTCTCGGGACGTCCCTCCAGAGGCATACCCATGTGGCCCAGGAAGTTCCTTAGCCTGACCATTTGTTGGAAATTCAATTACCAATACGAACCCAGTACGGTTTTAGTTGTATTACCGGCCATTTACTTATGATGGTCACCACTGTTTAGATGGTAGCTATAGTAGGCATAGTTCAGATTGTCTATGCTGGCTAAGATTAATATTATACTTTCGAAAATGTTTTCTACACTGTACACTAGTAATAATATCAAAGAGTTTTTCCCGTATCAAGCATATTTGACTATCATAAGAAGAAATCTCCTCCAATTCTACGATTACAATGTGTGTGTGGCGGGAGGTCTTATTGTGGTTTCATTTTCCAAAAAGCATTACGAATTTCAATTTAAATTCTTTATTTATTTCTTAAAAAGATAAAAATGTTTTTTGTTTACTCATACCAGTCCCATGACGGACCCGGATTTTATTGTTTCCTTTCTAAACTCTGGGTGCCCATAATTTCTACACGGGTAGCCTAGTAGCAGGTCTTCCGTGTTTTTGGAGCTAGCTGGATTTTGAAGTCTTATGGTTTGGAAGCTATTGGTTTTTGAGGGCTTTTGACTTGGAGATATTTTGAAAACTTTTGGATCTCAAAGGTTCTTAGTTTGGATGTTCGCTATCATTTCATTTCTTTGGAGACTTTCATGGAATGTAATCACATGTTGTTCTGTTGTGATGGTCTATTTTGAAGTTGTGTGGTATATGTATAAAAATACTCTGATGTTGGTGATGATGTTGTATATGGGATATTGATGTTGGCAGTTTTATTTGTTTCCACTGTTTATATTCATCTAATGTTGTTATAAACTCCATCTGAATTGAAATTTGACGTTCGAATCTCCGGCAGTCGAATACAAGTGAGGTATTTGATGTCGATTTTTGAACGCTGAATTTCGGGTCGTGACAAAGTGGTATCAAAGCTAAAGGTTGAGTAAGAACTTTAGCTACGGAGTATAACACATTAGATGGCTCATTAGAGATAAGGTGAAGTATACCCTAGAATGAGTATAAACCGAGATTGAAACCTCAAATTTTCTTAGTCTATTTTCTTTAATTGCTGATATTCCTTAAGATCGTCTGAATATCTAAATCAAGTTTCTTACTAATTACAGATAATAAGAATGAGCGGGCGAAGAGATAGAGCTAGGAGTCAAGGGAATGCTACAACAGCTAGTCAAGTTTCCCCTTCAGCAGAAGCAGTTATGCCTACTCAACATCAGCCAAATCTGGCTGATTTGTATAAGTGTTTCTCAAGGCTTGGTGGTAGGCCTTTCACAGGCAAAGAGTCGAAAATTGAGGCCCAGGCTTGGATCAGATCATGTGAAAAGATCTTTAAAGGGATTAAGTTGCAAGATGACCAAATGCAACTAATTGCTTCTTGGCAACTCCAAGATGAAGCCTCGGCTTGGTGGGAAACAGTCACAATAGGTGAACCAGAAGAAGAATTTACTTGGAGTCGATTTAAGGAGGTGTTTGAAAAGCGCTATATGCCGTCGGCGGGAATTTCCCGAATGTATCAAAAATTTCTGGACTTAAAGCAAGGAAGCTTGTCATTTGAGGAGTATTTAAACAAGTTCAACGAATTATCCCGTTTCGGTCCGGAGTTGGTAAATACGCCTCTAAAGAAAAATGAAAGGTTCATTCGTGGAATGAACAAGAAGTATCACGAAAGGATGACCGCACACGTCAAAAAAAATTTGTCTGATCTTATTGATATGGGATATAGGTATGCCACTTTGGATATGCAAGAGATTCCAAGAGAAAATTCAAGTAATCAGAATTGGAAAAAAAGGAAGTTTGGGGGTAAGAAGCGACATCAAGGCAAGGATAAGAGGAGCAGTCAAGGAAATTCGGCTAGAAATGTAACTTGTTACAATTGCCAAGAAAAGGGCCATTATTCAAACAACTGCAAAAATCCGAAGAAGCAAGTTAAGAAGGAACAACCTGCGAAGAATGATCAAGGAGTTAGAGAATGCTATAATTGTCACAAGCCTGGACATGTTGTTAAGAATTGCCCGGTGATGAAGCAAGCGCAAGTGGAAAATGTTTATGCGATAAAGGAAGGCCCTTCAACTTCGAAAGCAGATAAAGGAAAAGGTGTTCTAGAAGGTAACCTTACTATTTATGATAAAGTTGTTAGAATTTTATTTAACACGGGAGCTTCACATAGCTTTATCTCCCAACAAACCGTAAATGAATTAGAACTTAAAACTGAATTTGTTGACGACCCTAGTTGAGTGAAAATTCCGGTTGGAGGTCCCGTAAATCTTTGTTTGTATTGTAGGAAAGTCCCTATTTCATATGCTTGCTATCAATTACCTATCAACCTTTATATCCTCGAATTTAATGAATTTGAAATCTTACTTGGAATGAACTGGTTATCGAGATACGAAGCTAAATTGGATCGTAACAATCGGACAATTTTAGTCAAAACAAACCTTGGAAATTTTATTGAAATCTCTTGTGAGGATCCGAGTCCCAAGAGAGATAAACTGATGTATACTTTGGGATATCCTGAATCCATTCTGGAGTGTATACCTGTTGTTCGGGAATTTTCCGACGTATTTGAAGAAGTGAAATCTTTACCCCCACACAGAGAAATAGAATTCTGAATTGACTTAGTACCCAATTCCCGTCCTGTCGTCCATGCAAGTCGCAGGATGGCACCTAGGGAAGGAATTGAATTAGTCAATCAAACTCGAGATTTGCTAAAGAAAGGATTGATTCGCCCTAGTGTTTCCGAATGGGGTTCAGCTGTCGTGTTTGTGGCTAAATCAGACGGATCTTTGAGATTGTGTGTAGATTACCGCGATCTCAATAAACAAACTCTCAAGAACAAATTCCCTTTACCAAGAATCGACGATCTATTCGATTAACTCCATGGCGCTCGATTCTTTTCTAAAATGGATTTAACTCAGGGATTCCATCAACTACGAATAGCTGTGGATTGTGTTCATTGACTGCCTTTAGGGGTCCTAACATGTTCTAAGAATGGTTAGTCATACCCTTCGGACTAACCAACACTCCAGCGTCTTTCGTAGATTTAATGACCCGAGTGTTTCGAGAAGTATTGAACAAATTTGTCCTTGTATTTATTGATGATATATTGATTTACTCCAAAACTGAAGAGGAGCAAGCTGAACATCTCAGAATTTTTTTGGAGATATTGAGGAGGAATATCCTATTCGCTAAATTCTCTAAATGTCACTTTTAGGTCAAAGAAGTCAGATTTCTTGGTCATATTGTTAATGAAGAAGGTATTTCTATTGATCCAAGCAAGATTTCCGCAATTCTGGACTGGAAGCGACCCACTACTCCTAAAGAAGTTCGAAGTTTTCTATGTTTAGCGGGATATTATAGAAAGTTTGTCCATGGTTTTTCTAAGTTGGCTAGTCCACTGACTAAGCTGACAATGAAGAATGCTAAATTCGATTGGACTCCAAAGTGTGATGAAGCTTTCCAGGAATTGGAAAGGAGATTAACTACCGCTCTCATTCTCGCTATCATTAACGGGAACCAAGGGTTATCGGTCTATACTGATGCTTGTGGAGACGGTTTGGGTGTGGTACTAATGCAAAATGGAAAAGTAATTGCCTACGCGAGTAGACAATTACGACCGCATAAGAGAAATTACCCAACACACGGGGAGCTTTTAGCTATTATTTTCGCTTTGAAAATGTGACGACCTAGAATTTTGAGCAATATCAATTTAATAATCTTTGTTGATAATTAAGATTGATTTGATCATTTTACACTATAAATTGACAAGTTAAAATTATTTTAAAGGCTAATAATAATAAGTTGACAATATCTATTAACATTTTTCTTAACAACATAAAATAGGCAAGTTTAATTCTTTTGAAAACTAACAATATTTTAATTTGGAAATATTTATTCTAGCAATTAAAATTGGTAAGATTTATTTTTCAAAAGCTAATCAAAATATTTTCTATTTATAATGTATGTGTATAGGTATATATTATAAATATGAAGTCTTTAATGTAATAAAAACTTTATATTCAAATTGTAATATATATGAATGTATATATTGTGGTTTGGATTTGTGTTTTATAATTTAATATAGTAATTTTCAAATCTAATGTTAAAATGTCTTCCATTTGAAATGTATATATATATATATATATATATATTAGAAATAGGAAAAATATTGATTTGAATTTAATAAGTGTTTTCAAACTTTATTATATATAGTTTGTAATTTGAAATTTTAATTTGACTTAGTACTTTTAAAAATGATATTTGAGATTTAAATTTTAATAAAAAGAATAATTTCTTATTTATTTTAAACATATATTTTAACTTGAGCTTTAAATAAGATTTAAATTAAAAATTCAATTGTTTTAATATTATTTCAATTTTAAAATTTTAACATAAGATAAGTTTGTTTTAAAATTTTTATATAAAGAGTTAAACTCAATTTCTCAAGTTTATAAACATATGATACATTAAATTGAATCAAAAATATAAGTTATTTATAAATGTTTACATGAATTTGCTTTTGAATATTTATTAAAATCTAAAGCTTGTTTATTAAAAGATAAGTACATTTTATAATCATATAAATATTACATAATTACATATACATAGTTTAAATAAATTATAAATATGAAAGTAACATTTATAAATCATTAATAAAACATTAAGATAACATTTTTAAATCATTAATTAAACATTAATAACACTTGTAAGTGTATTTGGCTTATTAAAAGACATTTGTAAATACATGTGCATAGGTGTAAGATAATTGGAACATAAGGTAGACAAATGTCAATACTCTCTTGAAAATTTAATTTAAAATTCAATTGTAAAATAAGAACATGAGTTTTATTCTTCAGCTAAAAATTCTTTTCTTCATTTTCAACTCAAACATAATACAAATCAAAGATTAAAGATAAAAAAAATCTGTAAACTGTAAAATCTGAAACAAGAATGAAATCTGGAATCAAGAAATCAGAGGCAAGGGGATTTATCAACAAACAATTCAGTAATCAATGCAAGATTTTCAAATTCAAACAGAGGCAAGAAGGCAACTAGATGTAAAACTTCAACAAATCAACTGCAGTAAGATTTTATTCAACATGCAAGGAAAATTTCAAGCTTGGATAATCAGTTTCTATCTTCTGCATTATAAAGTGAGTAAATGAATTTTAAAAATAGTTTTTAAAACCTGAATTTTATCATGTTCTTATGGATGAATATCTTGATGTTATTTGAATACTTGAATTGAAATTTGATGCATGTTTATCTTCTTTATTTGAATGCCTGTGTGGTTAAAGTATATGCTCTGTGTGCTTATAAACAGTTTCAAATTTCGTAATAAATTCAATAACTAAATTTTGAATTCGAATTGGACTTTGATTTGTAAATAGAAGTTGTTTGTAATCAAGTAATCTATCATCTAAAATTAATTATAGGTTTTTAAAGTGAATAATTGGCTCTGAATTTTTGAGTTTACAGTAAAATTTTAATTTGGGTCAAAAATTTATCAAAACAATTTTAAGTTTTGATTACATAATTGAATTCGTGATGCTAAATCATGATTTTTAATGGTTGAATCACGATTTTTAGATTAGTAATTTGTGTGAATTCGTGGTTTGACTGTTTTGGGCATATTGGCCAATTGGTGGCGAACGACGGCAAACGTGATGACGTGGTGGAGCACGAAGGTCTTGGAGAAGACAAGGATCATGGAAAAATTGCTTTGGAATTTTATTGATGAGTGGATTGGCCGGAATTCGACGAAGTAGGGTTAACGCTCTGTGTTTGTCATCGATGTTTATTGTGTTTTCACGGCGACGAGGGGCTACCGAAGTCGTGTGCGAGGGGTTCTAGAGGTGCTGGAAGTCACGACGTGGCTTCAAGGAGGTTGGCGTGGCATCTCGTGTCAAGGATCGTCGGTGGCGGTCGTATTTCGTTGAAGTAGGTTCAGGCAGTTTTGGGTTAGAGATCAAATTTTTGAATTTCGATCGAAACATGGCTGCTGAGTTTTGCGTAGCGATGTCGTGGTCGTGAATGACTTGTCGAAGTCACGGTGATGGTCGTTGATGGTCGTGGTGTTGGTGCATGATGCACGCGTGAAGATGTATCAGTGGAAAATGGGTTTTGGGAGAAGGAAGGTTCGAGCTCGAAGTATTCTTCGGGGATGTGATGTTTTGGCTCGAAGTAAGGTGAGGGGATTGGGGTAACTCGGGATTTCATTCGAGTATATGGGAATTTTGCTCGAGTATGCTGGGTTGTGTGATTTTGGTGTTGTTTAAGTTTTAAGGTTTTAAAATTTAACAGCAAAAGTTTAAAAAGCTTTGAACAAAGAAAATTTGATTTTTCATAAATAACTCAAGTTTAAAAACATAGGTAAAACAAGTTTTTATTAAACTGACTTGTTTTCAAGAATAATTTTTTTTAACAAGTTTTAATTATTTAAATAGAAAAGTTTTAAAATAAAATAAGTGGATTTTCAAAAATAAGGTTTGTATAAAATTTTATTAAATAACATTAGGAAAGTTTTAAAGATTTAAAAGTTTAATTTAAAATGTGTTTTAATTATAAATTGATTTCTAAAAAGTTATATTTTAAATAAGGTTTAATGATTACGATTTAGTAATCAATTATAATAAAGATTATCTTAAGTAATTTAGAATTTTGATTTAATTAAAGATAAATAAATTTGTGAAAATAAATAAGGTAATTCAATTTTTGTTAATAATTAAAGTGTTATGGGTTAATATAAATAATTTAATTAAGATAATGATTTTCTTAATTAAGAATCTTTCAATATAGTAAGTTAAAGAATTATTTAATTAAATTTAAATGATTAGTTAAATAATTAATTAAGTAATTAATTAGTGATTAATTAAGATAATCACTTATGGATTAATCTAGTGTAATTACTTGGTGAAGTAATTAAGTAATTGATTATTGGAGGTAATTAAGTAAAAGATAATTACTTTATGAAAGTAATTAGGTGGAAGTGATTAAGAGTTAATCACTTGAGTTATTAATTAAAGAATTAATTAATACAATTAATTAAAGGTTTAAATTATTTAATTAATGGTTAGTTAATAAAAAGATTAAGAGAATTTAATAATGTGATTAATTACTTGTTAAAGTAATTAATTAAAAAGAAATTTAATTAATGGAAGTAATCATTAATTAATAGAAATAAATAATTAATGGTTAATTAATAATTAAAGGAAAATTAATCTATAAATAAGTTTTAATTACTAAATGTAATTAAAAAGTAATTAATCAAATGTGATTAATTAAAAGTAATTAATCAAGTATGATTAATTAAGGTAATTAATCAAGTGTGATTAATTTAAAAGTGATTAATCAGGTATGATCAATTAAAAGGATAATTAAGAAATAATTATCAGGGTAATTAAATAATAATTAATCAAGGATGATTAATTAAGGGGTAATTAAGAGATAATTACTTGGTATAATTAAGAAGTAATTAATCAAGATGATTAATTACTTCTTAATTAAGGAATAATTACTTAAAGTAATTAAGAGATAATTAACCAAGGAAGATTAATTGAAATGCATAATTAAGTGATGTTTAGTTAATTAATTTGTAATTAATTAATGAATAAGTAAGTTGGAATGATGATAATCCAAGTGATTAAGTAAGGAATTAATATAATTAAGAATTAATTAAATTAATTAAGTTTGGATCAAACCTTGTTATGGATGATTAATGATTGGATGATAAATATCACTGGATGAGTTAATGATATTGGATGTCATTGGTTGATATGTAGTGATATGAATATGACATATCTGAGATGTGATATATATGCTGCTTTGTGATATGTGTGGTTGAATTTGATAATAATGGATTATCTATCTGTGTGTTATGAATAATTCATTTATGTTAAGTGATATTCTGAATATCTACTGTTTAAAACCCTTAAGTACAACTTGGACATTAAAATGGCGTTTTGGTTTTGGTGAGACCGGGATCGGATTTTATATCCGAAAACCACATCGATCCAAATTAAACGTTAGGTCGTGAATCCAAGTGGAGTGCAAGTGAAGACTCAAAATGTAGGAACTTCGTCAGTATAACTTTGGGGGTGATTCCGAGATGAATTTGACGGAAATCGTACTTACAGATTCGAGATGGTGATTCATAGTGCAAGGGATATGGTCGTTGACTCTGAGGGTGATTCTAAAATGAGTGCAACGAGATAGTGCCTTCGGTTCCGTTCGAACCCGGAACGGACTTGTATGGATTGAATGCTTTCAGAACATCGTCAAGTGGATGATGAGCATTCTAAGATAGTGTATCCTATAAAGGTAATCGCGGCCTTAAGCCTCATCAACCGGGAATGGCTAAACCAAGGGAGGTGCAGCAAGGTTAAGTGGGTCATGCCCAAGTAGGACGAGATTTACCCCTGTCTAGATGTTCCTTTTTATTTCAGCTGTGTGGGCGGTTGGATCTGCAGCCAACTGCGGGGTGGTCTTGTTCGAGACTGTTCAGTAAGGAATGGTTCCGGCGTTGTGTTGCAGAGGATCGAGAGTGGTCCTCGGTACGGTGATCTAGGCCACGTACTGTGACGGGCGGTACCCCAGTAGCCCTGCCAATGATGGAAACTCTTTCTTCCTACGAGACCCTACGGTTTTGTTTTTATTACCCACTTTTGTGGCTAGTAGCTGGAATTTAATAGATGTAACAATTTCGGCTATTTCATATTTACTTGAAAACCCTAGACACTATTATAATATCACTGGATTTCCTATCAAATGTTTTGGTTAGCGTAAGGTAAAAACTATTCCATGTTTATGTGTTGGAAGTCTTACGTGATACCTTTCTTTTCAAAGGATTTTCTAAAGTTAAGCAATTCTAAACCGTTTACTCACACCAGACCCCTGTCTGACCCGAGTGTTTATTTTCTGTTTTATTAAACTCTTGGGTACTCATATTTTGTATGAGTAGTCAAGTGATTCAGGTTATCCTTAACGAATTCTGAAGGAGCTTTGGAGCAGGAGGCTTCAGTGTGTAGATATATAGATAGAGTTTTCGCTGTGATGTTATTCTATATGGATGTTCTTGTATTGTACTTTAGACAGAAATGTTATAACTGTCTAAATTGAGATGTATAGTTGTGTACTCTGATGTATATGATACTATATATATATATATATGTTACATATTATATTTCATTCGTTCCGCTGTGAGATTCTGATGTGTTGTTGTTCTTTCTTCTCTTTATTTTCTTCTTCTATCCCTTTCTTTCTTAAATAGTGATGCGTCTTTCTGGTGATAGAAAGTCGGGTCGCTACAGAAAATCTGGCGACACTATCTTCTGGGTAAGAACTTTTTTTCCAGCTTTCTTAACGAAATAAGAAATTTAACTTAACTAAATAAATACACTTAATGAACTTTCTCTGTTTTAGGTGAAAATTTTGAATTATTCGCCGACCAAAAATCTTTGAAATATCTCTTCACCCAGAAAGATTTAAATCTACGGCAACAACGATGGTTAGAATTTCTAGCGTCATATGACCTAGATATTCTGTATACATCCGGTAAAACCAATGTAGTTGCTGATGCATTAAGTAGAAAGCATGCTATTCTTGCTCATCTTGTTATCACTCCTACTCTTCTTAAGAGGATCGCGAGCAAGCAATATGAAGATGGGTTTCTTCGGGGAATTTATAAAAGAATTTGCCAGGGAGAAGACACTGGTTTTGAGATGGATAATAGGGGAGTTATAAGGATGAAAGGCAGAATATGTGCTATAGACTTCCCTGATCTGAAGCGTGAAGTTTTATATGAATGTCATAAATCAAAACTCAGTATCCATCCAAGATTTAAAAATGTATAGAGATATCAAAAGAACCTTCTGGTGGAAGACAATGAAAAGAGATATATCTATATATGTGAGTCGCTGTGCTACTTGTCAACAAATTAAAAGCGACCAGAAGAAGATGGCGGGTTTACTCCAGCCTTTGGAGGTACCAAAGTGGAAGTGGGATCATGTATCGATGGATTTCATCGATGGGTTGCCCCGCACTCGAAAGGCGATTGAAGCAATTTGGGTTATAGTGGACCGTCTAACTAAAACAGCCCATTTCATCCCAGTGAAATCCACCCGGACAGCAGCAAGTTTAGCTGAGCTATATATCAAAGAGATTGTCTGTCTCCATGGTATACCGAGCAGTATAGTGAGTAATCGTGACCCGATCTTCACTAGTAGATTTTAGGAGGCGTTTCAGGCCACGTTGGGAACAAAGCTAAATTTCAGGACTGCTTATCACCTACAGTCTGATTGGCAGACTGAAAGGATAAATTGAATATTAGAGGATCTTTTACGAGCTTGTATTCTCGACTTTGGTGGTTCTTGGGAAGACTATTTACATTTGGTCGAATTTTCATATAATAATAGCTATCAAGCCAGTATCGAAATGGCTCCTTTTGAAGCTTTATATGGTCGTCCGTGTCGATCACCGGCATGCTGGATTGAATCCGGTGATAGACTCGTTCTTGGACCAGATATGATTAAGGAAGACACTGGAAAGGTTGATTTTATTCGAAGGAGTTAATAACTGCTCAGAGTCGCCAGAAGATTTATTACGACCGTAGAAGAAGAGCTTTGGAATTTCAAGTTAGAGATTCCGTTTTCTTGAAAGTATCTTCAATGCGGGGTGTGTTAACATTCGGGAAAACTGGTAAGCTGGCACCGCGTTACATTGGTCCTTTTCCTATTCTGGAAAGGATTGGTCCTCTAGCATATCGAGTGCAGCTACCTAATTGGTTATCCGGCGTACACGATGTATTTCACGTTTCACATCTTCGAAAGTACGTGCCCGATCCAGACAGTATTATCGAAGAGGCAGCGCAGCAGGATCTAGAAATCACACCGAATCTAACAGTTAAAAGAGAACCAATTAAGATTGTGGGTCATGAGGAAAAGCAATTAAGGAACAAAATTGTGAACTGGTTAAAGTACAGTGGAGCGGTGATCCAAAGGACTGTACTTGGTAGACCGAAGACAATATGCAAAAGTCTTATCCCAATTGCAGGGTCGATATCTCGGCTTAAACTGGTAAGCCATTTCTCTATCCTTTTCTGAATTCGTATATTTTTTGTTTGCTTTTCTCTCTCTTTCAAATTTCGAGCACGAAATTTTCTTAAGGGAGGGGGGAAATCTGTAACATACCAAAATATTATCAATTTAAATTTGGTAAATGTTGAACTTTTATAATATAATTTAAAAAGTTACAAAATAAATAAATAATAAGTGATAATTTAAATGAATAAGGATTTCAAATTTCTTTTGAGTTTAAAAAAAATTGAAATACTAAAAGTTTTTAAAATCATTTGAATCTAAATTTTGATTCATATATGTTAATATATATGTATGACTACATATGTGGGTAAATTTGAATTCATATATTGAATTTGATTTTTAATTTGAATTTAAATTTTTAAAATAAATGTTTTGTAAAATAATTTGGATTTATAAATGTATATCTATGTAATTTATTTAATATGCATTTAAAAATTCGAAACACACTCTTTTAATAATGTATATTAATATAAAACTAATATCTTAATGTAAGTTTAAATGCAAATTAAAACAATGTAAAATAATTAGTTAATAAAAAAAATTCTTACAAGTGTTAAACTAATAATAACTATGGTGACAAGTGTTAATCATGAGAGGAAAAAAAACAAGTGTCATTGTATCAATTTCTTTTTTCTTAAGAAATTTATACAAAAGGGAAAATAAACTTATACAACTCTTCTCCTCTTTCTCTTTTATTTGTTTCAAAGAAAAAAACTGTGAAATCTTTATATCAGAAAAGAAAAAAAACATTCATCAAAACAAGCCTACTTTGCCTTAACAATTGAAATCAAGAAACAACATTCCAGAAAAAAAAATCTGTAGCAAAACCTTCCCCTCAATATCTTAAGCCAAAAGAAGAATTCAAAGTTGAATTCAGATCTTCAACATACATTACGGAATCAAGCAGAAATTTCAGAGATTAGGGGGAGATTCAGGACTCAACTCAAAAAGAAAAAAAAATTAGCGAACACAAAATTTTAAGGTGCAGGCCGGAATTTTTTTCCCCTCTGTTTCAACTAAAATTTAAGTGTAAGTAAATTTAATTTTTTTTATTTGTTGTTAAAAGATTAAATAAGTAAATTGCATCAAAGATTTAAACAAGTTCATACAAATTTGTTGCAGCTAACAAATTTAAAAAATCAAGCTAAGAAGAGAAAGGAAAAAAGACAGTCCAGATTTTTGATTTTCAGAAAGGAAACTGTCTCTGCTATTTTACAGGTGAGTAAACAAATTTCTTTAGATTTAAGTATAGAATTGTGTGTGTGATTTATATTGTTTTTGCTTACAATTTCTTTCAGTTTAACTCTATATATATACACATATGTAATGGTTCTGTGTAATAGAGTGGTACATCTTCATCTCTATTTTGGGTTACAAGGTGCAAAATCACTAGAGAAAATTCAATATATTTTCAATAAAACATTTTTTTGGCTCCGAGTTTACAACAAAACATGTTTGTTCACACTTGAGTTAAAATATAAAAATGGTTTCAAGCTGTATAGTGATATACAACATCTAAAGATTTGATTTTTACAGGGAAGCTCAAACATATGCTAAATTCGAATATGATGAATCATTGATTCAAATATATATTATGAATTGTTATTCGAAAACATGATTTTTAAAACATAAATTGTGATTTTTATTTGGGAATATCATCAGCGATTTGTAGATGAACTAAAAATGGATTTTTTCCAATTTCCAACGATCGAAAAAGTATTCGATGTTGAAATTTGTATGAAGCAAGCCCCATAATAAAAAAATATTAGGAAAAATGTTAAACAATTTTTCTATTGAAGGGGATGTTGTATCGAAGCAATTATAGGGTTTAGTAGTTGTTTTTGGTTTTGGTTGGAGACGAGGTGATTTCGTCATCTCTGATCGACCGAGTTGCTTGGGACTCTGGGGAAGCGTAGCGTGAGGGTTAGGCGAGGTGAGGCCGGAGTAGGAATGTCTCTGGTGGTCGGAGCAATTGGGGGTAGTGGTTTGTTGGGTAGGTCGAGCTTCAGTTTTTCTTGCGAACGATGAAATTTTGATCTCGAGTTCTTGACTTCGAGATGAGTATTGCGATCGAATGTAGGGGTGTTACACAACTTACTGGTGGTCGCAATGTTCGTCTGAGCGTAGGCGACGCGCCGAGCACGTGCACGACGACGATTTTGTGTCAGAGACGATCGTTTCGTGGAAACTCGAAGTGAGGCACGTGACTTTGTGGTTTTGACTCGAGCATTCTGGGTTGTGTGCGTGTGTTGCCTAGGCTAACTTTAGCAAAGAAAGTATGTGAAAGAAAGAGGGGGATCCGGGGAAGATGGAGTGGAAACTCGAGTGTATACTCGAGTACAAATTAAGGTTTTCTCGGGTTTAGTACTTGAGTGCTTACCCTTTTAAAATTTAAAGTTAATTATCTTAAACCATTTTGAGTATGGATAAATTAGTTAATGTTTGTAAATTTTGAGTTAAGAATTTACTTTAAGTTTTAATTAATCAAGAATGTTTTTAAAATCTTAATTAACATTTTAATTAAGTAGTTAATTTAAAATAAGTATTCAAAATTAATTAACATTAAAGCTTTTTAAGATAATAATAATAATTTGATTTCAAAGTTATTAAGGAAGATTGTTAAAGGTAAGATAAATAATTCTAACTCAATTAATTTATATGGTAAGATAATTAAGCATATTAATTTATTAATGATGGTAAGTAATTAAAGTTTTTAAAAGGATAATCAAGTAATTAATTTATCTTTTGTTTTATTAAATAATTTATGATTTTGTTAATATAATTATTTAAAAAAATGATTACTTAATTTATTACTTAATATTAAGATTTATTAATTAAGTAAATAAGGTTAAGTAATTTGTAATTAATTATTTATTAATTAAGGAGTAATTAATTAATAAAAGTAATTAAGATTTAATTAATTAATAACTAAGATTAATTAATTTGAAATTAATTTATATAATTGATTAAGTAGTGATTAATTAATGAAGATGATTAAGACTTAATCAATAGTAATTAATGATAATTAATCATTGATTAAAGATTTCTCATAAAAGTAATCAGATGATTAATAAATTTAAAACCACATGATTTATTCATCTTAAGGGAAGATGCTTTGATTGTTTTTTAACGCTGTGTGTTGGATTGACATTTATGTTATGTGATGTGATGCTATATATTAATGCTTTGTGCTGAGTTGTGATATTGGTATTGAATATACTACTGTGTAATTGTGAAAACCCATTGGCCCGTAAAGCGGCATTTGAATTTCGTTGCGACAGGGAGTCAGATTCCAGTTGGTTATCCGAAACCCACATCGAATATGTGAATCTTTGTGATTAATATATCCACGTGTTTTTAAATTGAACGCGCACTATTCAGTTTAGCTGGAAGAGGACATTTGTGTCGTATAACCCATTCCGAATATTTGGTACGACGTTATGAATAGCTTTTGAAGACCGGTGGTGAAGACCGAGTATTTGTGAAAACGATAGGATGACCTATAGATTGTCTCTACACCGAATAGCTACGGTATAGAGATTCCCTAAGTGATGGGAAGTCCGATCGGGATTGTGTATGCCCGGATTTCAAGGATTTCTTCGGAGGTGCCTTCGGTTCTGTTCGAACCCGGAACAGACTTGTATGGATTGTATGTCTGACATTACATTTTGAGATGTAAAGCAGATTTCTTTCAAATACATTTCTGTTGGTGGCGGAGAATTTATTCTCTTAGCTTATCACCCTTCTCCAAGACGTACGAGCTCAGAGGTTATGTAGTTGAAGGTTATCAGTAATATATTCCCAACTTGGTAATGTGGCATGCTGAGTGCTATTGATCAGTTGTTGATCAAAGCATGGCTTTTGTGAAAAGCGTAGCTTTGTGGACGAGACTTCGTCGAACCTCACAACCCGGTAATGGTCGAAACAGGAAAGATGCAGCAAGGTTATTGGGGGTAGCGCCCCTTAGGGTATGTGCATTTCCTTCTGGATAGAAGTGGTATCATGGTATGGAGCCCAGATACTTAACTTATGTGTATATCGCAAATATATATATATATATATATATATATATTATTTTGTGATTGTTGTTGGGGCCCCGGATAAAGGTTGGTTACAACCGGGGGATGGCATACTCGTGTCAGTAGTTACCTAGTTATAGAGGTAACCCAGCCTTGTGTTGGCAGAGATCCGGTTAGGTTCTCATGATGTCCCTCCAGAGGCGTACCCATGTGTCCCAGGAAGTTCCTTAGCCTGACCATTTTTTGGAAATTCAATTACCAATACGAACCCAGTACGTTTTAGTTGTATTACCTGCCATTTACTTATGGTGGTCACCACTGTTTAGATGGTAGCTATAGTAGGCATAGTTCAAAATGTCTATGCTGGCTAAGATTAATATTATACTTTCGAAAATGTTTTCAACACTATACACTAGTAATAATATCAAAGTGTTTTTCTCGTATCAAGCATATTTGACTATCATAAGAAGAAATCTCCTCCAATTCTGCGATTGCATTGTGTGTGTGGCAGGAGGTCTTATAGTAGTTTCATTTTTTCAAAAGCATTGTGAATTTCAATTTAAATTCTTTATTTGTTTCTTAAAAAGATAAAAATGTTTTTTTGTTTACTCATACCAGTCTCATGACTGACCTTGAGTTTATTGTTTCCTTTCTAAACTCTGGGTGCCCATAATTTCTACACGGGCAGCCTAGTAGCAGGTCTTCCGTGTTTTTGGAGCTAGCTGGATTTTGAAGTCTTATGGTTTGGAAGCTATTGGTTTTTGAGGGCTTTTGACTTGGAGATATTTTGAAAACTTTTGGATCTCAAAGGTTCTTAGTTTGGATGTTCGCTATCATTTCATTTCTTTGGAGACTTTCTTGGAATGTAATCACATGTTGTTCTGTTGTGATGGTCTATTTTGAAGTTGTGTGGTATATGTATAAAAATACTCTGATGTTGGTGATGATGTTGTATCTGGGATATTGATGTTCACAGTTTTATTTGTTTCCGTTGTTTATATTCATCTAATGTTGTTATAACCTCCATCCGAACTGAAATTTGTCGTTCGAATCTCCGGCAGTCGAATACAAGTGAGGTATTTGATGTCGATTTTTGAACGTTGAATTTCAAGTCGTGACAAAAGTGTTAATTTTGATTTATTTAAAACTTCTGCAAAAATAATTCATAATCAACATCTTTTAAAAAATCAAAATTTTTCATAGTGATCATGGTGGAGAATTTAAAAATTAAAATTTTGAGAATTTCTGTAATAAAAAAGGAATAACTCATAATTGTTCCTTTCCAAGAACTCTACAACAAAACGGAGTGGTAGAGTATAAAAATATGATGATTCAAGAGTGTGCAAGAACTATGCTTTCGGATAGTAAATTACCAAAAAAAAATTTGGCCTGAAGTACTCGCTACTGTTTCTTACATTTTGAATACGATTTTAATTAGTCTTTTAACCAATAAAACACCATATGAACTTTTTTCAATGAGAAATCAAAGGTATCTTATTTTAAAGTATTTTGAAATAAATGTTTCATTTCAAATACAAAGGACAATTTGAATAAATTTGATCCTAAATTCGACAAAGGAATCTTTATCGGATATTCTGATGTAAGTAAAGCATACAGAGTTTTCAATTTAAAAACCAACACCATTGAAGAAATAATGCATGTATCTTTTGATGAAAATTTCAAGGATTTTGTTAAAATAAATTATAAAGATGATTTTGTTACTTTAAATAATGAATCAAATGAAATAAATTGTGAAACTATTCGTCATAATAAAAAGATCAGGCTTTTAAAGATCATCCTATAGAAAATATACTAGAAAATATTGAATCTGTCGTTAGAACTAGAAATCAACTAAAGAAGATGAGAAATGTAGGTTTTATATCAACTATTGAACCCAAAAATCCAAAGGAAGCATCATCTGATGATTCATAGATTCTTGCTATGCAAGAAGAACTAAATTAATTCACTAGAAATGATGTATGGGAACTTATTCCTGGACCTGAGGACAAAACCATAATAGGAACTAAATGGGTTTATAAAAATAAGATGAATGAAAAAGGTAAGGTCGTTAGAAATAAAGCTTGGTTAGCCACAGAAGGTTATTGTCAAGAGGAAGGAATAGACTATGATGAAACCTTTGCACACATAACAATTCCGAATTATTTCAAATGAATGTCAAAAGTGCCTTTTTAAATCGTTTTGTTAAAGAAGATGTTTATGTTGAACAACCCTCACTTTTTGAAGAAGAAAAATTTCCAAATCATGTTAACAAATTAAAAAGCTTTATACGGTCTGAAACAAGCTATTAAAGCCTAGTATGATAGACTAAGATCTTACCTATTACAATCAAATTTTGAAATTGGTAAAGTAGATAATACTCTTTTATTAAAAGAAACAAAAATGATATTCAATTAGTCCAGATATATGTAGATGATATAACTTTTGGATCAACAAACAATGAAATGAACAAAGAGTGTTCTAAAATAATGACAAAAGAGTTTGAGATGAGTCATATGGGTGAACTTACATTCTTTTTAGGATTGCAAATAAAACAATTAGATAGTGGTAGTTTCATTAGTCAAGAAAATTATGCTAGGGATCTAATTAATAAATTTGGTATGACTACTGCGAGTGGAAAACCCACTCCTACGGTAAGTAATGAAGCCTTGAATAAAGAAGACATGTCAAAAGATATCGACCAAAAACTATACAGGAAAATGATTGGATCGATACACTATATGACTGCGAGTAGGCCTGACATTATGCATAATGTATGTCTCTGTGCAAGATACCAATCTCAACCCAAAGAGACCCATTTAAAAGCTGTTAAATGTATCCTAATATATGTTAAACACACTTTAGACTATGGCCTATTTTACCTTAAAATTGATTCATTTGATTTAATATCATATTGTGATGCTGACTATGCTGGGTGTAAATCAGACCGAAAAAGTACAAGTGGAACTTGTCACTTTTTAGTACATTCTATGTTTTCCTCGTTTAGTAAAAAGCAAAATAATGTATCACTATCAACAACTGAAGTAGAATATATCTCTGCTGCTTTGGCTTGTTCTCAAGTTATCTATATGCAACAGATCCCAAAGGCCTTTGGATTAAATATTTCAAAATCATCAATTTATTGTGATAATACAAGTGCAATAAATTTATCCAAAAATCCTACTCGTCATGCCAGAACCAAACATATTGACATCAGACGTCATTTTCACAGAGACAATGTAAGTAAAGAGATTATTTCTCTTGAATTTATCAACACTGAGAATCAAATAGCTGATATTCTGACCTAACCATTGAATCAACCAACCTTTAATAAATTTAGAAGAGAACTAGGTATTCGCTCTATAACTAAGATATATCATATAGATATAGTAACATATATATTTAAATAAATAAAGAAAAATAAAATTTTCAAAATTTTCTTAAGGATGTCGACATACCCCTACCCCTCATGTTGACATACAACGGTAAAATTTGAACTTTGATTTTCCGTCTAAAATCAGTTTGATGGTTATATAAACCACAACATTTCGAATTCTTCTGTCTTCTCTCTTCATTTTCTCTGTAATAAACTTCTAAAAATATAAAATAATGGCTTCCTCTTCCAAATCAAACCAAAATGCAACCTTTTCTTTCCCTTCCCGAAATGCTGGTCCATTTCAACGGACTACACTGGCCCGAGTCATGAAGATAGAGGAAACTTGAAGGACTCTCTGCATATGATGACTGAGTTGCTAGTCACTCAAATAAGGATGGAAAAAGAACAAGAGAAACAGGGCAAAATCCTTAGAAATTTGCAAAAATTTCTAATGGATAATAATGCGGACCCGATCATGATTGAAGATGACTCCTCTAACATTCATATTCATAATCCATTAGAGGAAGATGACGAAGGTAAAGAAGAAGAAGAAGCACAAATGGACGAAGACGATAAAGTTATTTGCGTTGGAGAAGTTTGTTTTGATAAAGATGGTAATTTGGTCAAATCACATGGAAACTTTTATCACTATTACCTAATTTGTTCGATTCACAAGTCACCAATTATCAAAGACTCTCATTAGATTGTTTTTATGTTAATGTTTTTATATATTGTGTGCATTTGTATACATATGTGTTTATATGTATAATATAACAACATATATAATAAAATTAGATTTATGTTTCGCTTATTATACTTCGTTATTAGCATTTAGTTCCATGGTACTAGTTTAAGGGGGAGTTGGTGATTGTTAGTTCCTAAGATAATGGTTTTGATGACAACAACCTTAGGACTTGTTATAAAACATAAATACTAATATTCTTGTCTAGATATGTATGTATATACAAGATATATATATATATATATGAAGGTACTAAGAATGAAGACTAGGCAGTAAAAAGATTCAAGATTGACGAATTCAAGAATGAAGAAATCAAGACTGAAGACTCATCAGTATCAAGAGTTCAAGATATCAAGAGTTCAAGATATTAAGATAAGTAACAGTGTCTAGATTTATGTTAAAACTTCATAATAGCACTAAAATCTTTATTCAGTTTTTAATTGTGAAAAGGAATCCACCTTCTTGCTTTAATAGTGGGATGGAACCCACGATCTCTTTAGTGAGAAGGAACCCACGACCTTCTCCAGCAGAATGGAATCCATGAAATTTTCAAAATGATTTATTTTAAATATTTTTTTCAAAAACCTTTTAAAAGTCATCTCTCTCAGTTTAATATTTTAGCCTTAAAATATTTTTATTATCTTTTATATTTTGATTTCAGAATCATCTCTTGTTTTAAAACTATCTCCTGGTTTTAATATTATAAGCTTTAAATCTCAAAAATATATTCTATACTTAGTTTTTAATATTACTTTTATATTGTAGATTATATATTTTTAAGATTATTTTTCAAATCTCTTTTATAAGTTTAAACTATATTCAAAATGGTCTACAAAGTTTAGAAATTGTTTTGACAAATTTTAGAATAGAAATCATTTTAAAAACAAAATCAATTTTCAAAATTAACTAGGGCATGTCGACATACACCATCCCTCTATGTCTACATGGTAGTCATAGAAATTTAAATTTCAAATTTTCAAATGAAGTGTCTATTCATCATAACCTTTCACGAATGGACATGATTGTTATTCTATTATAAATACCAGTTGTTTTCAACGAATTTTAAGTTAGTTTTTCTTCATTTCTTCACTCCTTCTTCTCCACTAAAACTCTGCCGAAATCCTGAGTGAATCAAACTCAATCATCTCTAGCTTGATTCTCTGTCACTCTCTCTCAAAGATCTATGTGTTATTCAGAGTTATAGGATCATTTGTAATCAAAGAAGTGTATCAAGTTTCTCTATCTATCAAAGTAATATTTGAAATGGTGTGATTGTGGCCCGTAAATCAATTGGGTATGATTGTAGCCCGTAAATCAATTAGGTGATCTTATAGCCTTGTTAAATCAAGAGAGTTCGCCCTGGACTCGAAGACAGGAGGTGTATCTCGTAGACTTGAAATCGAGGTTGTAATATCGACATTTTATTTAAAAACCAATCTGCTGTGTGGGACTGGATGTAGGGTAATACTGAACCAGTATAAAATTCCGATGTGTTCTTTCCTTTACTGCTTTTATTTACTATTTGCATCTATGTCAGATTCTGTGATTGTTTTCATGTTTTTGAATTGCATTTGTTTGGATTTAATTTGAACAGATTTCAAAATAAACACTGTTTACCCCTCCTCTCTAGTGTTAAACCAGCCTTAAGATCCGAAATCTGCATTTTATACAAAAACAAGGAATGGAATTGAAATAATGTAAAGATGTTAACAAGAAGAAATTACAAGGCAAGGATGAACAAGAGCCAAATTGAAAATGGAATTAAGTTATATCTAGCTACTGATTATTCTAAGTGCGAAGAATTAAGAATGTAGAACTAAGTTAAAGATTACAATAGAACTGTAAAACTGAAAATGGAAATAAATTTGATTTTAGATTTCTCAACAACAATGACGAAGGCATGGTCCCTTAAATGTACAACTCATGCACTCACACAAGATTACGTCAACCAGACCCATTCAACTCAACAGACCGGTTCAACACACAAAAACAGACCCACTTCACTTTACAATTCTCTGCAAATACACACTACTCGACACACACCCAAAATTAGCCAGTATTAGGTGTGCATGTGCACACATGCATACATTGGTACACACATAACTCCCTCCAAAGGCCATGTTTCCAACAACCAAAGTCTCTGACGCCATCCTGACGTTCCCCCTAACCTTTGATGATTGGCCATCGTGCTCTGGTGAACTTAGCCTGAGTTTTTCTTCTTCTTCATTTTCTGCCTGCGAACAGCAGCTTCTCATCTTCAAAACCATGGCAATCGTGGCCTGGTTGTTACATGGCCCTTCTCGCTTCCAACACCACTACACCAAAAAGTACTTTTGGTGATGCACAAAAAATGCAACCATATCTTATGGTGGTGTTTTAGTGAACGCCGCCATACAACATGCAATTAAAAAACCGATATTTTTGGTTGCGTTTTTGTAAACGCCGTTATAATGTGCCTTATTACGGCGGCAAAAAAGGCCACCGTAAATCTTTTTTTGTTGCATGTTGAAACGCCACCAAAAGTGATATTGGTTACAACTTAAACCCAAACCTTATAGCTGCGTTTATCATATGCCACAATATTTTTTTCGTTGCGTTTTTTTCTGCCATTATATTTTTCCGTAGCGTTTGATAAACGCCACTAAATATTTTTGCTTCTTTGTCTATTTCTCACATTCTGGTAGCTCGTTCACTCTCCAATTCACTTTATTCATAATTTATATTAAACAGTAATAATAAATAGTTCAATAATAAAAAAAATACATGAACAAATGAACTACCATAAACACAAGTAGTGCATTACCATACATTGATACAGAAGTAGTACATAACCGTACATAGTCACACAACTAGTACATAAATACAGTAGTTTCAAGACAAATGTTAACATAAAATCCATACGTTGTATAACATATACCTTGGATACAAGAACTTGAACACCTGCATACTTGACATCCCAACCAAATTCAGTCATTGACCAGCCTGTTCCTTCAAGAATGTCTCCATTTTTGCCAAGATAGTCGATGTCGTAATGATCTTCGGTTGCTTGATATGCCCGTGTTGCCTCCCATAATAATTCATCCTTCAATTTTATAAAAATATGTTGATTAATACATAGATATATAGTAACTGTTTAGTTTGTTTCATTGCACACATAAAATCGACTTACTGAGCAACCACCGACTGATTGGTAGTATTTTCGAGCTATGTTTATGCTGCTGTCATACTTCCCTCTGTACTTATCAGCGAACTCAAAAGGCTGAACAAAAAAATTAACAATGTTAATAAACAGTCACTGAGTATGTATTGAACCCTTAAGGAGTACAAAATGTCTAAAAAGTTCACAAAAACTTAAATTGCTATATCTTCATGTTTTGTAGTCAAATACATTGTTGGTCCATAACATTTGTTATGTCTCATGAAAGAGTGGATTCAATGGTAATAAAACATAAGTTTTGTAATATTTAGAAACTAAAGTGCTCGGTGTAAACACACCATTTCTTTGTGTACATTTGATAGATTACACTAGAAACGAGGAAAAAGGGATCAAGTAGAAGAATAATGTTAGAAAATATCTAAAGACAACAAGTACAGTAAAAGTGCATTAGCAAAAAGAATATAAAGAAAAACATATCAGTTATATGTGGTCTTAGTTTTTTTTCCTTAAAAAATTGATGGGGTCAAAAGTCTGAACCTAAAGGAATCAACAAGACATAGGGTACTTCACTTCATCTTTAATGTGTGAACCATGACACAATCCTAGCTGCCAAGATCTGATAATCATAGTAAAATTAAATAACGAGTGCAAATAACTCGTTGGAAGGTAAAACTTTTGTAAATTATTTAAATTAGCTGAAACAAAGATGAAGGAATAATGAAAGTTTGAAACGATAATATTGTTACTTCAAAAAGCATAGTTGAATCATAAAAAAGGCTTTTTCTTCATTATAGTAAAGAGAATAGATAATCTCAAAATCTATGACTAAGTTAAGTCATCTAAGCCTTATTATAATGATCGACACATAGACATCTAACACTATAATAATGCACCACTGCTATTTGTATAGTGCTTTATTACATCATATATACTAGGAAAAAGAAAATCAGTACTTATTCTTCCACCTCTCCTGTAAAATGCATAAACTATACAAAATTTAAACAATGTTTGTCTTATAAGACAAGACTAGTATTAGCTAATTTGATATAACTAACAGACAATGAATAGTTTAAATTTAAACCAATAAAAACATGATATGTATACTCAATCAACCATCCTTATCTAAGTACAGACTCATTATCAATATTAATTTCACTGTTATCCTACATGACTACACCATAAAAGGAAAAATACCTGCAACAATATTTCGTCGATATAAGAGTGTTCGTTCGACGTAAATCCTTTATGATGGACGTCACTTTCGCTAAATGATTTTTCGTTGGCGTTTTGTGTGTTTGTGAACCGGAACTTTGTTTATTAACCATGCCAGAATTTCCAGAGTACCAGATTATTCTAATCATAGAGTAAACTTTTTAGGAAACTTAAATAAATTACAAGAAATAAAAAAAAACTCATTTAAAGATTAAAGTGTACGTTTAATGATAATGAGGAACCACTTCTTTTGTAATCAGCTAATTTCTTTGATTTCATTGACGACAACAAAAAGTCATATTAACATATTCAGGCAAAATAACAATGACATTTAAAACAAGAATGTTATGTGAATAAATATTATTGGTGGTCTTAGAATTTTGTTGCATCTGTACCAAATTTGACTAGTAAGGTACGCGAGTTCTCATATGTGTAGTAGCAATTCATATAAAGTTGATTTAATCATTTTTTACAATTTATACACAAAAAAATTACAAGCTATGTAGTATTCTTCTATAATCTTAAGAGTTTAGGCACTAAAATCAAACATGAATACTACAAAGTCTGTGTAGCTGTTCCATTCAATATGGTTGTGAATTCTACAAGGGGTGACTTCTCAATACTCGACTTAAAATTGGTTTACATTGAATAACTTTTGTAAAGAAAATTATTAATTAAGATGCTTGAATTTTAACCAAGAAAATATCAAAGTAACAGTTATTCAAAGATGAAACAACCAGCTACCTCACTTAGGAACCCTGAAGTTTGTCTTCCTCTAGCAAAAGATGAATGATAGACCTCACTACTTCATCACTGGCAATTGTTGTCATCTGACGGCCATAAACAACACGATATTAGAATATGAGAAATAATACCAAGAACAATCGAAGTTACATGAGGTGACACACAATTAACTATACAGAATAGATGTTGAAGACTTGAACATTTGGAAAGCAAAAAAAAGTAGCAACTGCAGAACTAACCAAATAATAAGTGTAAAAGACAAATGCCAGCAATGTAATTGTCATGAAATATTTGCAGGTATGCATTATTTGATATAAGAAGTCCTCGCGCTCGCGCGCACACATGACTCCATACGCAACTTCACCTACACACACAAATAACCCAGTTCATGCATGCAATATAATACACTTACACACACTCACGCAAACACTTATATATATATATATATATATATATATATGCATACATACACACAACACATACTATACACACACATAAATGCATCCCTATAAGATATGAGACATTTCCAAGATTTGGAATAGTAAAGAAAATTAAACTGACAACACTAAAATAAAAAATAATGCACAAATGTACCTAAACATGTACATGGACTCACCGATGCACAAATAGTATTCCTTGAATCATCTAGCGCAGAAAATGACACCGATGCTCACTTTCGTCTTCCACAAAATCGTTCTATTTTTAAAATAACAAAAAAGAAATTAGTTATTAGTTGATGCTTAAGGATTTCAAACCAAGACATGGATTCAAAGTCCAAAGGCCTTGCCCTTTTTCAGATTCCTGGGTCTGTCTGATATAACAACAGTAAAGATAGCTACAGTTCATTGAAAAGAGAGTGAAGCTTTCAACCGATTTGCAATATGAGGGATTTTTCTAACATGTTCTTCGATAGCTTCATTGACACATGACTCTAGTTCATTCACGGCCATATTCCTAATCTGCTGAAGTTTGGATGCCTCATACCTGTCTTGACATACCATTAAAGATCGCTGCAGTCTTTCCTGAAAATTTCAATTAAATCAATTTTTAATTCTTTCACTGGAAAGAGTAATATCGACAGCAACTATCTAACTCCATACAAAGCTACTGTTATATCACTATATCAATGCATTAGCCATTTGCGAGACTAGCTTACTTGTAAGTACTAGATATGGTAAGTGTAGGTTCTAAAATCTGATGTGGTATCCCAAAACAACAACAGGCACAAAAGCCTTGAAGTATACGCTTCCTCCATTCTGTGAGAGTGGGTCTACTTTCGTAGAGATACAAGGAAATGATTTGAGTGCATTGTTCAAAGAGATTTGGATTGCAATTAATTTCTAAAATCAAAACTTTTCAGAAAAATCAACATGTACCAAGATATTAATAGAATAACAAAACAATCAAAAGTTATCTACACTCTCAATCAACAAATAGATCAACTCGCATTGCAACCAATTTCATATTCAAATAGTGTATCTTATAAATATGCTCTTTGTTGACATAACAATTAAGTAAAATATAAAATAGTTGTTGTTCACTTTAAATAAAAATGGTTATACTAAAAGTCAAGTTATGGCAACACAGAGCAAGACAATGTCAGAAGAGTAACATAGGAGCAACAGCAAATCATGCCATGCCAAACTACTTGCTTTTTTTCATTTTATGCAAATTGAATAGTAAATTTTACTTATGAAGGAGTGAATGAGAACGCCCTGCCTTAGATTTTTAGCTGGGTTACATCTCATTAGTCCACCACGATCAATATTCATGGGGAATTATCTCAGGGTACTTGCACTTGTTAATATTGCTAGTAGGTGAAGATAGTCAGTACTAAAATACTAAAAAATGATTTTTGTTGTGTAATTATGTGTTGACATGTTTTGAAACTAATGCATTGTTCTACTAAAAAACTATTGCAGAACCATTGAAATAATCATCCTTATTAATGCCAAATTATGAATTCATTGACAACATCTTCATTTAACTTCATTAGCTCAACCAATTCAGTGATTTCATTTGGATTCAATCTCTTCAATACCCAATCCAACACCCATAATTTCCAAAACAAAGCTCATACATTTCTAGATGTAAAGAAGTTATTAATGTGACTACTTTCAAAACCTGATCATAACACATATATTGATCAATCATACCATTTACAAAAGTGCAAAGTCCCATTTGATTAAATGGAAACTTAGCACAATTGTAAATGACATAATTTAAGAATTAAGCTTACTTTTCAGTTACCATCCTATCATCGAAATGGTCATTAAGAATCAATATTTTAAATAAGCTTACAAAAACATTCTGAAATTAACTTGCGGTTTCACAGTATCGAACATGCCAAAAAAAATATCGCTTTGATCTACTATGGCTGCAAAACTAAGTAATCACCAAACCTAGAAATTGAAAATCGATGTAGGCACTAAAGATTGAACGTCGTTGTGCCTTTCAGTAACATACATACCCCAAAAAATGGCACTTTGAATCTCAACGGGCTGTCAATCTAAATAATTGCCAAATCCAAAGATCGATTATAAAACTCTTACCCAAATAGTGTGTTATATAATCGGCAATGATCGCCACAAAGACACGCAATAGTTCCAGATCCTGCTTGCTAGATCCATAAATCGAAGTCGATAAAGATCGGTAGAAGATAACTAAAATTTAAGATGCGATTTCTGGCCCTATCTCCCAACTTTAAATCAATATGGATTGAGTCAACATAGGATATGGTTGCATAATACCATATGGATTTAAAGATCGACTACTTTTGTAGATCCGTAATGAAAATTTGAGAGCAAAATTCTATAATCGAAACTCAAATTGAAGTAAAACTTGCTCAAAACTCGATCGCCAGAATTCAATCTAGGTATTGGGATTATGATACACGATTTCACCCAAGCGCTTCTTGCAATACTCTAAAACGATTATGGCCTGGCTTGATACATCGTACCATTTTGGACAATAACGCGTGAATTTACATATGCAAGTTTTATAAGGATATGGGGGGAAACAGAAGTGGATTTAGGGTTTTGCAGGAGGAGAAGTAAATGGAGAGACGCGATATGGAAGGAAACGAAAATGGATTTAGGGTTCTGCGGGAGGAGAAGTAAGCGGAGAAACACGATAGGGAGGGAAATGATAATTATTTTTGGGTTTTGTGGGAGGAGAAGTAAACGGAGAAATACTGATATGGAGGGAAACGAAAATAGATTGAAAACAATTGGAATTTTTCCCCACTGAGTACAGGTGAGAGGGGTACTAGTAGCGTTTTAACCAAATAAAATAGTGAAAATAAAAAGAGCCAAATACCATTAGTAGCACTTAGCTCACAAACGCTACTAATATATGCCACTAAAAGTCGTTTTTCTTGTAGTGCACACACGTTTAGAAAGTTTATTTATTTACTTTTACCGACGCGGCTTTTTTCTAACTGTGTGAAGACTAGGACAAGAGGTGGAAAAGAGGGAGAAATGTTTGGATCTGATTTGGACGACATAAAGGGTAAAGAGAGAGCGGGTAGACACTTATTCCATTGTCATAATTTGCACTTTAACCTTTATGGAAATAAAATTTCTGTTTTATCTCTTTTAAATGCAAATCAAGTCTCCTCCTTTACGGATATATAACTTTATCTTTTGCTTATAATTTCATTTCAATTTAAATTAAAGTATTAAATATTTTTCAAAATATAGTTTGATTTCAATGATTAATTAACTTGGTTTCGTATCGATTTATTTTTATCGAACAAACTACAATTCAGTTTAATTCAAAATATATTAATAATTAAAATTCATCATCTTAATTCATTTCAAGTTCATTTTATTTATTTCGATCACATAGAAATTATTCACAATACAAAAATATTTTATTGAATTATAATATATTTTCTGTAAGGAATTAATTTAATCGATTCAATTTATTAAAACATAATTCCCTTATCGTATAATCTCCAATTATACAATTTTCTTTAGGATTAAAGTTATCCAAAAAAGAACTTGAATAAATTTATTTTTATAAAATTTTATTTATGTTAAAACACCGAAAGTCAGGTTGTTACATCGAAGATGTTTGATTTCGAGGGTCAACGTTGATGGTAGGAAGATGTTGCAACTTTGAGTTTTGGAAAAAAATAAATAGTATGAGGTAATAGGGACAGCAATGCAAAAGTGGTAAATAATTTTATATAAGAAAATTAGTGTGGATTATAAATTATAATATTGTTCCCATGTCAATTCTGATTGAAAGTAAAAAAAGTTATCATCTATTCTCATTATTTGAAAATAATAGTCCTAAGAATTCCTGCCGCGAATATTTGTTTCAGGTTGGTCGCTGCTTGTACATGCTTTTTGAAACTTTCATCGCATATCATAACTATTTGGTCGTGCCTTTTTATAAGCCCACAAAAATATAGTGTCAGCAGAACATAAACTTAAGAAAAAAGGCCTTTTTTGTAGCCCATTATTGAATGTTAACAGATTTAGTTTCAAAAAATAGGTCTTTTCCCCAGCCCATTCTTGAATGTTTCACTAAATACTATTTTCTGGCTAAAAAAGCTCTGAAGTGGCTTAAAGGCTGCATGGTCTATTTCGCATGATGGCAAGAAATAGTGAACTTTTCATGATAACTTTCGTTCATGTATAATATAATTATTATCTATTATTCTACATACAAATACCTAAAATGAATCGGTAAAATCCTAATTAGATGCAGATATTATTTCTAATATTTTAGTCTGTTATTTCTAGGCTAGAATATAACTATTCAAACACAGAATTCGTTTAAACAAATAAATATAATTTACATATAGGATCTAAAAAATTCCTCTACGCGTAAAAATATGATCTAACAAATAAATATTATTTAAACAAATAAACATCATTTACAAATCCGTTGTTCATTAATTAACAGTATAAATAAAATTCAAAGTAACAAAATATTAAAAGTTGCAATTTAGAAATAAAAATTTAAATTAACTACGCGAAGCGGATGCCGTAACGTTCGCAAGAAATAACACCATTGGTCTTGTGATCTAAATTTTCTAGCATTCCATTTGAATATGGGCGGCGTTCGGATTAAATACATTCCCTAGCTAATGCTGACAATAAAATAGAACAGTTTGGAATCATAAAACAACTTGTGCGTACCACAGCCCAAAGTGTAGCAAGAAGCAAACAGTAACTATCATGCTTTTTTAGAATAGTTTGCTTCCAATATCCTTAAGATTTGGTTTTTTTAATATGTAAACCAGGCCGAAACAGACCATCCAGTTCAAAATTTTATTATCCTTGGTGCACCATGATGCCATGGATGAAATACAATTTGTACTGTTCAAAGCCAAGTTATGACTCTTTCATAGTCCTCACCTTTGTGCAAACATGAAAATGTATTGTATCACCTTGCTGCTGGATGTCCATGAAGAATGGCTTATATTTTTGAACCTGAAACTGCTGATTTGTTATAAGCTTCCCAAAATTTGTTTACTGTATACAACCATAAATCTTACCCCAATAGTAGCTTGTGTTTTGTGTAACGACCCGAAATTTTATACGTTTCGAACGAGAATATTTATTTATTTAGATATTTAACTTTGGTTCAAATGTGATAAATAATAAGTAAATTAGATGTTAATAAAACGACTCAATCTTTATTGATGTATTTTTATTTTTGTTTATATGATTTTTCCATAATTTTAAATTGAAAAATATTCAAATTATCGGTTGACATATTTTTCGACAAACGATGGTATTTATTAAATTTTACAGAAGATGATAACCAACGTATTTTATTGCTCTTTTCAGGTCGTGTCGTATTTTTGTACGCCATCATATATATATTTTTGTCGTTCGCAGTTCGTTGACGTATCAAAAAACCAATTTTAAACTAAACCCTCACCTGACTTTTCTCACTCAAAGAAGAAAAAAGAGAAAGAAGAAGAAACAGAAACAAGTCACAGAAACCTCACATTCGCAGCGGACAAAATATAATATCAAATAAAATAACAGTTTACAAAGAAGAACTGTATCGGTACATTTACATTTTTTTTTCATTAGAGTTACACATATACATAAACACTGGACAAAAACAATCATGTCCAGATACTACAATATCACAACGGAAAACTCTCCATACGTTTCTGCCATCCAACTCGCCTCCTGAGCTCCAAAACGTCCTTACCTGAAAATCTGTAATACTCGTTCTGACCCGAGCATTACATCAAAGTAATACCCGGGTCAGGCTGGAAACCAGCGTGAGTAAACTCATCTAACAAGAAAAATCCAAAACATACAACTTATATGAACCCGGGTAACTTGTATCAATTTACAACTTCACAAGTCGTTATAGACATCACTTACATTACACATCAATTTCTAAGTTCAAAACTTAGATTTAATGGTCTAATTTACTTAAAACATTCCATACCAGCTTATTGATTTCATATATCAATTTATAAAGAATCGAAGTGGTTTCGGATATTAAATAATACCCGACTCCGGTCTCTTCGAACCCAATGTCATCTGATCCCAAGTTATTCAAATAAATACAATTTATTCTTAAATACCTGATATCACTTACATAGCATTTCATCATAGATAACCACAGTATCACTGTTCAACCCAACATATCGTATTACAGAAATAATTCATATCACATAGCATCACGATCACATACCAGGGATAACAATCAATTTAAAGCATTCAATATCGTTCAATCGTCCATAAGCAAGATAAATAGTCATACCATTTCTAATTAATTCAATTGTCTACCAATGAATTAAATTAATTACTTATTACTTATAAATCTTGCTTATATAACATTAATTAATTATATTCAATTAATTAATCACCTCTTAATTATTCATTTTGATTAATCAATCTTGATTAATCATTCTTTAATTACGTTAAGTAATTTGCCCTTAACCAATTACACAAATTAATTATTCTCAAACCCCTCACATTAATTAACCTTTAATTATCATCTTACTTAATTACCCAAATTGATTATCCATCAATCCATTGATTAATTAATTCTTCATAAATTAATCAATCTTTTAACTAAGTAATTAACCCTTAATTACTCTTATAAAGTAGTTAACAATAATTTGTTTAGCCATAATTAATTTTCAAATTTATTTATCTATAATTGATGAATTATCCTCTCATTAATCACACTCATTAACAAATTATCCCTTGATTTGTTTCCTTAATCAATAAATCCTTAGTTAATTACTATATGTAATAAATCTTTAATTACTTCCATTAAGTAATTTTCCTTCAATTACTTAATCGAGTAATTATCTCATTTGTTAATTATCCCTAATTAATTAACTTTAATCATGAATTAATTCAACCCTTATTTACAAATTAAATTAATTAATCCTTAACAAATTTATCTGTTAATTACTTACATTGAATATTAATCATTTAAGTAATTACTTGTGTATCCCAAATATCTTATGTTAATTAATAACCTTTAATTCCCAATTAAGAAATTAACCTTATATGACTTAAGGCCGTATTTAATTGTAGATAAACATCTTTTCCAATTTATTACTAATTCATCTTTAAACCATATTCCAACTTGAACTTAATTTTGTACGAAGTCACTTGAGTCCCTTTTTGTTAATTAAGGTTAATACATAAATTTTATGCACTTCCTAAAATATTAGGAAATATTGGGAGTTTATAAACTGGTTCAATACTTTATTTGAAAACGTTTACTGGAAATTTATTTTATAATTTGTCTTTCCTTAAAAGTTTGATCATTATTCTTATCAAAATCTTGTTAAATCTCCATCTACAAAGAAACACACACAACTTATTAGATCCATCTTACAGTAGTATATTCATTACATAAAATCTTCTCTGTTACATGGGACTGCATTTTTTTTATGGTTACTTCCTTAAAACATTTTATTGTTTATTGGAAAACAATCATCCCATTAGTAAACACAATAACCATCCTATTTCTCCGGTTTGTAACCAATTCTAATTCATCTTATCTAGAAATTCTTCCCCAACTTCAAGATTTAATTTCAATTTGAATCCATTTCAAACTTGTCTTTAATTTAAATTTCAATTTGGTTGTAATTCTATTACCACTTAATTCTTACTATTACTTTTAATTTAATTTAATACAACAACCAGATTCCTTAATATAATAGATAATCTATTTCTTAATAAACTTATATAAGATTCATTTACTTTTGAAACCATTTTAAAACCTTTATATAAGAAAATAACAAGTACGCTCTCTTATATTTATACACTCAACTCATTATAGGGTACTATTGACCATATCCTTAATGAGTAATCCCACCAGAGCCAAGGTTCTTGCTTAACCTTCCGCTCTGATACCAAATGTAACGACCCGGAAATTTCGAACCCGAAATTTCCAAATAGTTAGACAAAGAAGAAAAAGGAGAAAGAAGAAGAAACAGAAACAAGTCACAGAAACCTCACATTCGCAGCGGACAAAATATAATATCAAATAAAATAACAGTTTACAAAGAAGAACTGTATCAGTACATTTACATATATTTTTCATCAGAGTTACACATATACATAAACACTGGACAAAAACAATCATGTCTAGATACTACAATATCACAGTGGAAAACTCTCCATACGTTCTTACCATCCAGCTCGCCTCTTGAGCTCCAGAACGTCCTTACCTGAAAATCTGTAATACTCGGTCTGACCCGAGCATTACATCAAAGTAACACCCGGGTCAGGTTGGAAACCAGCGTGAGTAAACTCATCTAACAAGGAAAATCCAAAACATACAACTTTTACAAACCGGGTAACTTGTATCAATTTATAACTTCAAATTCGTTATAGACATCACTTACATTACACATCAATTTCTAAGTTCAAAACTTAGATTTAATGGTCCAATTTACTTAAAATATTCCATACCAGCTTATTGATTTCACATATCAATTTATAAAGAATTGAAGTGGTTTCGGATATTAAATAATACCCGACTCCGGTCTCTTCGAACCCAATTTCATCTGATCCCAAGTTATTCAAGTAAATACAATTTATTCTTAAATACCTGATATCACTTACATAGCATTTCATCATAGATAACCACATTATCACTGTTCAACCCAACATATCGTATTACAGAAACAATTCATATCACATAACATCACGATCACAAACCAGGGATAACAATCAATTTAAAGCATTCAATATCGTTCAATCATCCATAAGCAAGATAAATAGTCATATCATTTCTAATTAATTCAATTATGTACCAATGAATTAAATTAATTACTTATTACTTATAAATCTTGCTTATATAACATTAATTAATTATATTCAATTAATTAATCACCTCTTAATTATTCATTTTGATTAATCAATCTTGATTAATCATTCTTTAACTACGTTAAGTAATTTGCCCTTAACAAATTACACAAATTAATTATTCTCAAACCCCTCACATTAATTAACCTTTAATTATCATCTTACTTAATTACCCAATTTGATTATCCATCAATCCATTGATTAATTAATTCTTCATAAATTAATCAATCTTTTAACTAAGTAATTAACCCTTAATTACTCTTATAAAGTAGTTAACAATAATTTGTTTAGCCATGATTAATTTTCAAATTTATTTATCTATAATTGATGGATTATTCTCTCATTAATCACACTCATTAACAAACTATCCCTTGATTTGTTTCCTTAATCAATAAATCCTTAGTTAATTACTATATGTAATAAATCTTTAATTACTTCCATTAAGTAATTTTCCTTCAATGACATAATCGAGTAATTATCTCATTTGTTAATTATCCCTAATTAATTAACTTTAATCATTAATTAATTCAACCCTTATTTACAAATTAAATTAATTAATCCTTAACAAATTTATCTGTTAATTACTTACATTGAGTATTAATCATTTAAGTAATTACTTATGTATCCCAAATATCTTATGTTAATTAATAACCTTTAATTCCCAATTAAGAAATTAACCTTATATGACTTAAGGCCGTATTTAATTGTAGATAAACATCTTTTTCGATTTATTACTAATTCATCATTTAAACCATATTCCAATGATATGCTTGAACTTAATTTTATACGAAGTCACGTGAGTCCCTTTTTGTTAATTAAGGTTAATACATAAATTTTATGCACTTCCTAAAATACTAGGAAATATTGGGAGTTTATAAACTAGTTCAATACTTTATTTGAAAATGTTTACTGGAAATTTATTTTATAATTTGTCTTGCCTTAAAAGTTTGATCATTATTCTTATCAAAATCTTGTTAAATATCCATCTACAAAGAAACACACACAACTTATTAGATCCATCTTACAGTAGTATATTCATTACGTAAAATCTTCTCTGTTACATGGGACTGCGTTTACTTTCCTAGTTCTTGCAAACACTTCACACATTTATTTACTTCCTTATTCTTGCAAACACAGCACAAATGCAAGATCGTCAACAAAAGGAAAAATGGCCATCATCAATAAAAAATAAAATAAAATCATTCACTTAGGGAAAAAATGCAAGGTCGGATCCGTCGTGTTTGTTTTGGCTAGAGCTTCAAATCCATATCTACGTTGTTGGGTGCGTCTGGGTTTAGTTGAGCTCGACTATGTTGAGCATGGACTAAGGTTCCCATTTTAAGGGGATTTAGTGGACAATTGGCGAAACGGAGGTTACGTTGGGTTTGTGGAGGAGAATGACATATGCATCAGTAGTTTGGTGGAGCTCAACATTGATTTGGGGAGTGCAACGTTAGGGTATGGGGGACTTCGACCTTCAGGTCGCATTCTTCCAGAGGCCATCGAGCATGATGTTGAAAGGATGATGGCGAAGAGCACGTGGAAGGGGATTCATACAACTTCTGGGAGTCGATTTCATGAAGAATCGAGAGAGATAGGGAAGAGAGAAGGGATCGGCTATGTGGGTTTGGGTGTGCACGTTCCCATGCACGTATAGAGAATTGGATTTGGGGATGAAAGATGATTAATGGGAGGTTATTTCTTTAATTTGTATTTAGTGTGAATCATTAATTTAATTAATATCAAAAACTTATAAAATGAATAACTATTACATACAAGGTCCAATCGAGATGTGGTCTTTTGCATTACACTCGTAGGAGTGTTTTCTTGTAACAACCCAAGATTTTTCTAGCACTTTATTCTTTTATTTATAAAACCTTGAAATTTAATATAATATAAATTTTTAATTTGATTAAATCATTACCCAAAATTCTAAATATAAAACGAAAGTTTCTGAAATTTTTAACTTTGTTTAAAAGATAACTTTAATTGGAATTTTAATAAAAATGGATTATCTACTTTCTTTAAAAATTTGTATTATTTTGTCCATTTGAATAATAAATCGCTTTGTAAATGGTAATAGGAATCAGAGAAGAATGTAACCAAAATCTTTATCTTTGTTTGAGTAATAAATGTTAAAATTTATAGCGTATTAAAACTGTTAGATTACGCATTTAAAGGGTTACGTTATTAGGAGGAATAAATAACGTATAAATAGGAAAAGTATTAATTTTAAAAAGCGTAACTTTTGTATTAATTTGGGTGTATATTTTGCGTCGGTTCTGCGCATTTTAAAAATTCATACCGCAAATATATATGGATAAATAAGTCAGTTAAAAATTTACTATACCCAAGTGTTACACTTTCCATAACATTCATTTGTTTTAATTTGGTATAAAATTTTGAATAAAATAACGTCCAAAATCTTCATTTATTTCTTGACCGGTCCCCCTCACAATCAAGGCATTATCAATGCACGCAAATTTTATTTGCATGATATAACTTTGAACCCATTATGGAGCTACTATTTTAAAAACCATAATCTGTAATCAAATGCATAAGCCGTGCAACAGTTTCACTATATAATTAAAATTTTAAAACTGCATATCATTAATACATGCGTAGGAGAGGGTATGAGAACATGATGTTTGCGGTCATTTATGCAATGAGTTGATTTTCCAAAATTCTTTGCATAAGTAAAACACGTTCAAATTTATAATTCTTGCCGTTTCTTTAATCAATCAATGCAAATCAGATTCTTCTTGCCATATTCCCATTCGCATTTACCGCTTGTATTTATGAAACCAAATCACGTACAAATTATTACATGTCATCTCCACCCAAATCAATTCAAATTTTATTTCCTTCCTAATTTCATTTACCTTAAATCACGCAATAAAGTGGAAAGAAATCTACTGTTCCAAGCAAACTTTGCCACGTTCTTCCTTCAATTTGGAAACTCCTTTAAGAAATAACGCACGACACAAAGCAAAATATATTTGCTTACTGTTCTTTTCCCTATAATCACGCAAACCCTCCCTTATATTAGTGGGAAACTCACATCACAAATCCTCCTCTGTTAAATATAGAACCCATGCATCTCTTCCTTAATTAATACGCACCCCTCTGACTATATATAAGCCTCGTACAACTTATTTCTCATTCTCATAATAGCCTGCTTCTTCCTATCATAAACTTGTATTGCATCAGGTATGGCCTATGTTTGTATTTTTCCTTCTTCCTCCTTTGCTTTCTTCTTCTTTATTTCCATTTTTTTCTTTCTTGTTCACGCAAAGGCTTAAAACTCCACCACCACAGGCTACGATCGGCTCACATCCATTCTTCCACCTATAAATCACCATTCATTGCCTTGCCTGTACTTGGCGTCCCCAAGCTTGCTCAGCCGAGCCATGCTCTTACCGTGCCTTTAGAACAAAAAGAAAAAAAATTTATCCATGCATTTAAGTTATATATCTAATTCCTGACATGTTACAAATATTTTCAGTGCATTACTTTTGCCGTGTAAATACTTGTTCTCCGTTTGCCTTGAATAAACCAAAATAAAATGAAAAAATATAATAGTCTAAAAAATACTGCATACAAAGAACGTTCATTTGTGAATGATTACTCATGTTTCCGAAAAGAATACGAGTAACAGAAAGGTCACAAAAGAGAAATAGGGAATACAGTAATTGTTTTATTACTATTACCATTACAACTAGACAAAGGTTCGCTGCATAAAATTCTACTTTTTTTTTCTTTCTTTCTTTCTGATTTTGTTTATAAACTATTATGTTTCTAATAGAGAATTACAAATAATGGGTATAACCCAGATTTACCACACATATTGAGAGGTACGTTGTGTTCTCTACTGAATACTTACACATTGTTAATGGGCCTACGCCAGAATTAAGTAGGCTAATTCTTTTTAACAGTAAACCGACGTATAGAACAATCTTTGTAAAGATAAATTTAATGCACTGAAAACATATTTGTATAAATTTAAAAAGTAGGAAATAAATAATGAGCAGGCCGAGTTTGTTTGGATGAGTCGAGTCATGCGGTGGAGTGGTCGAGCCTACGGGTCGAATTGTTTCCATTCGTCCTCGTTGATTCAAAAAAATTCGTGTTTTTTTTTACTTAGCTTTGATTTTTAATTTATTCATTTCATTTTCAAGAATAAAAATCCGATCGCAGCCTCCGCAACAAATTTGATCGTGCTTCTGTGCATTCTCTTTTCAAGTGTTACCATCGTTGTGAATCAAATCTTCGAAGGCATTCAAGTGAGTATTTCTCACCAGACAAACGTACTTGTATATCTGTGAATTAATCACAAGTGTAATTGTAAATCCATTTTATTTAAATTTTATCTGCCTGTGGTATAAACTTATGAAGTTAAAACCCCATTATTTAATTGACACATCATTAGTTGTATTATTTATTGTTATATTTTGCAGTTATACTATTTATTATTTACTGTTTAAATCACACTGCAAGTTCCCTGTTGTTATCCCGCTTTTTGGCAAAGCCGTGACACCAAAAGATCGGTCAAGAACAAAAGACAGTTTGTCTCAGAGATTGGTTGTACTTCACTTCGCTATGGATATCGATGAATTTTGTCCGAGTTCGGATTGTGCCAGAATCGACAAGACATGATGGGCAAAGCTGTAGAAGCCAGCGTTTCAAGTTTCAAGTCAATCCGAGTTCGTATGCTCAAGATATGACGGATTCAATTTGAGAAAGATAGCCCATGTTCGATTCGAACCCATAGGATACCCCATAGTTCGAATCGATGGCCAGAGATTATGTTCGAATCCATTGACTCGACCCCACCTACTTCGAATCCATCGCCTTCAAATCCATCGAGTCGAACCCATCAGAGCGCCTTGGTTCGACTCCATCAGCTTCGAACACATGAGGTATAGTCGTGCCTCGAATCCATCAAGACAGCAACAGTACGAATCCACCCTCGTATGCCTTAGTTCGAATCCATTAGGTATATATTGCTTCGAATCCACGAGAAGTTCCTTTGCCTCGACTCCATCGGGCAAACCCTCACTTCAAATCCATCTTCGTATGTCTATGTTCGAATCCATTCAAACCCACCAGATTCGAACCCAAGCCACTTCGAACCGATCTTGTTCGAATCGATCGAGCTCGAACCCACTGGGATACCTCGGTTCGAATCGATCGAGTTCGAACCCAGGAACATTTATTTGTTCGTATCCACCAAGTCAACTAGCTTGGATGACGTGTCACTCCACGAGACGAAGACGGCAAGATTCACGGAGACGAAGCGCTCTACAAGGAGAGAAGACCGGATCGACTCGAAAGACGCGCGCCACCTCATCACAAGGCCACGTGAGCCGATCGATTCGAAGAGAGTGGGTTCGAAGGAATGGATTCGAACGACACAGCCAGCCGAAAAACTCCAATTCGAATCGATCGTATCTCCTAAACCACTCATCCAAATGCAACGAAATTTTCATAGTAGCTTCCATACAAGATAAAGATTGTTCCTGCCAAGTTTCAGCTCGATTGGACTATTTTTTGATGGGTTCGAAATCACTCCGAATAGATGTCAGATCGAGTCGAAACTTGGTGGGGTCGGTCGCGTAGGCCCACTCACGTGCCAGAAGAAGTCTCCCGAAGTTTGAGCGAGATCTGGGCCTCCTACGCCTATAAATAGCACCCTGAAGCCTTCAGAAAAGGGGATCGGAATTCGAAAGCGCCAAGACTCTACCGGATTCAATTCTACACCTTATCATCGTTGTTGCATTTGAGTTTCAGAGATATAGTCCATTGTAACTTACGGTAACCAACTGTAATCATCAAGAGAATATCAATAAAGATAAAAAACTTCAAAGTGGACGTAGGCAAGATCGCAGAACCACTATAAATCCTGTGTTTGTGATTGTGATTGCTGAATTACTCTGATTGTTATTGCTTAGATCTGAGTTCAATATTGATTATTGTTTATATGTGTTCATAAACGGGTGCTTTCACGATATTGGGTGTTTGTGACCAATTTTGGCGCAAACATTTTGGTGCTTTCACTGAGAAGGCTAATTCAGGAGTTCTACCAATTAGAAGTTGATTCAGAAAGTTTGAAAGTTCAGATTTGATAAATTATGACGAGACAATCAAGCCGAAGGCCAAGGCCAGAGAGAAGTGAACAACAAGGAAGTCAAGAGGCTTCCTCAGGAGCGAATCAACCGTCGATCTTCATCACTAGGGACGAGATGAAGACAATGATGAAGAAGCAAGAGGAATTGATCCAGAGTTTATTTCAACAGATAGGACAGCTTGGAGCACAGAATGGGGAAGCCAATGGAGTCCAAAACGGAGCAGGACCATCCGGCATAGCACCTGGATTAGGAGGCGCACCCATGGAGAACGTTGATCCAATTTCGGAGAGAGAAAGGGGAGTATCTCTGCAGCCTGGGAGTAGTAGAGGAGTGAACGCTCAGTCAAGGGGGAAGATGCCAGAGTTCCCTCATGAACTCGGGGGGCAGGTTGAAAGTAATGAACGAAGATTGCATCTCGGTGACAACGACAGATTGGCGGAGATTGTCAGAAGAGCTATGAGAGGAGGTTTGGTAAATAAAGATTTGGAGGATGTTAATAGGAGTCCTTTTACTCCAGCAATCAGACGAGCTAGGAACCCACCGGATTTCAAGTTACAATCATTAGACATGTATGACGGGAGAACAGACCCCACGGTTCATCTAACGAAGTATATGAGACATATGGAAGTGCTGGGGGCATCAGAGGAGGTTATGGTCCGGTGCTTTCCGTTGTACTTGACGGATATTGCAGCGTTGTGGTTTAGACAATTGGAGAATGTATCCATCGGAACATGGAATGGTTTAATTGAGAGATTTATGAGGCAATTCAGGTTTCACATTGCAAGACCCAAGAATGTGATGACTTTGGCAACCCTAAAGCAGAAAGCCGGAGAGACCTTGATGCAGGCCAGCATCATGAGACCTTAGGTTGCTTAAGCGAGCTACGAACTAACCGTGATCATGAGTTAAGTATAAGTCGTGTGCGACTTAACAAAAGGAAGAATGGACGAGTTAAGGAAAAGGAGCTACGACTTAACAAAGCTAAAGGGACAGGGTTACGACTCAATGGGAGTTTGAGGTGTTTGAGTTTGATGAGTCATACACGAGTCAATGAAAGCTTAAGTCGTTTCCGACCTAAGAAGTTATAGGAGGAAGTCAGACGTGTTAGTAAAGAAGGATTGAGTCGCTTCCAAGCTAACTGGATATCAGAAGGAGACTGTTGCCGAGCTAACAAGTCACGACCTAAGCTCTTAGGTCGGCAACGATCTAATGTGTTGCATATGTGCCGAGTTAACGAGCTACAGGATTCAGGGCATCAAGCTTTAGGTCGGTTGCGACCTAATGGGATACGAGTTATCGAGATAGCCATAAGTCACTCCAGCTGCATTGACGAGTTACGACCTATGATAGGTCGCACATCCTTAAGTCGTGGAAGATAAGTCGCTAATGTTAAGTCGTTCAAATAGTTAGGTCGCATGAAGAAGAGATACAATTCTTTAGGTCGCAAACGACCTAACTCACAGGCCACTTCTTTAAGTCGTTCATGAAGGATCGTTTTAGGTCGCTGCATTGCTTATATCGTTCCAGTTCCTGATGCCGAGGTTACTTAAGTTGTCTCGAAGAAGATAGGTCGCTCCGAGGCAAGGCCGCATGAAGTTTAGGTCGTATGTCATGAGTAGGTGCTGTGGTTATAAATATGTGAACTTGTGAGTCGCTGGATTTTCTTAGGTCGTCAACGACCTAAGTTGAGTCGCGTTGTTTGAGTCGGTTTGTATATATGTTAGGTCGCGTGAGGCCTGTATTGTGTTGTATTCTATTTGCTAAGTCGTTAAACGAGTTAAACCGGGAATGTTTGTTATAGGTCGTTAACGACCTATGGTAGGTCGGTGGTGTTGTAATGTGTTGAGTCTTGTGAAGGGTTTGATTTTTAAGGTCGTGGCCGACCTAAGTGTTAGGTCGTGGCCGACCTAAGTGTTGTAAAATGGCTGAGTCGTGTGGGTTGTAAAAGCTATAAATAGGGGGTGTGTTGTAACTTTTTGGTTGTTGATTTTGAATAAAATTTCTCTTTTGTTAGCTTTGTGCTTTCATACCAATTGGTAGTTGAGTGTAATCTCCTATCTCCACTTACGTCATTCGAGTGCGCTCGAATCCACGTTTGTTGAAGCCGATTCACGGAATCTAGTGCGCTAGATCAACGTGCGAAGAATCGTAGATCTTTGAACACGGTATAGTGCGCTATCAACGTGTTTGAGATAGCTAGAGTTCGGTATCTTTGGATCAACGAACTTGGGCATTTTGGTATCTTCAACTCACCGATTGCTACATTTCATCGATTGAAGTTTATTTCGAATTATCCGCTGCGTCAGTTTGGTATCAGAGCCATTCTTAGCCAATCATAGCTAAGTTTGATTCTTGGAGCCAAGTTTTTGGAGTTTTTGAAGTTTGAAGTAGTTCATCGTGTTCATATTGAAGTTGCATCAAGTTTGGAGAGTTTGATCCATTTCATTTTGGATCGAGGAGTTGGATTTTGTTTGGATTTTGAATTGGTGATTTGCGCGCCAAAGTTTTGAAGGTTTTGGAGTGAGCCGAGGCAAGTACTTGAGCTTGAGCCGAGCTAAGTTGTGTAGTGGTATAGGCCGAGTCAAGAGAAGTTTAAGGCCGAGCCTTGTGAAGTTGTGTGGAAGCTTGTGAAGCCGATCAAATGGAGCAACGTATGCATGAGAAGTTCGATGAAAGTTTTGGTAGATTGGAGAAGTTGATGATGGATTTGAATACAAGTCAAAGCAGAAGGTCGCCAATCTCGGACCATGGAGGAAACCGAGTTTCGCCATTGGTTACGGAAGCGAGGAGGGTGTTACCATCATCTAGTCGTGACAGAAGAGAATCATCAGTTTCGATGAGGAGAGATCATCGTGATTATGAAAGAGGAAGTAGAAAGGATGAGCATGTTCATAGCAGAAGCAATGTTCAGAATCGATATCGAAGCTCATCTAAATTTGAAGAAGATCGTTATGGTGATAGTGTTCATTTTCGATTTCAGGAATCTAGGAAGGATACAGAAATTCCAGAATTCCGAGGTGGGTTACAAGCAGAGGAATTCCTTGATTGGTTGTCAAAGGTTGAAAGAATGTTTGAACTCCATGATATTCCTGAAGATCGCCAAGTTAAGTTAGTTGTTGCAAGCTTGAGAGGTAGAGCTATGGACTGGTGGCAACAAACTAAATCAACCAGAGAGAGAATGAAGAAATCTAAAGTTGTCAAGTGGGATAAGATGAAAAGGATGATGGAAGCAAATTTCTTACCCTACAATTATCAATCTCGTGTTAACCAACAGTTGCAGAAGAGGAATCCAGGTAGTCAAGGGAAGGGTATGGTTATAAGACCCAGTAATCAGTTTGATGGCGTTCCTTACAGTAGAGAAATTTCCAAGAGAATCAACGAACCAGTTGCACACAGAATCATTACGACGAATGTTGATGACCAAGTTAAGCGCTATCATTATCAGGAGTCTAACCATCGAAGTTTTGAAGGTACAAAGTCCCAGAAGAAACCCTTGGTTATAGAAGAATGTGGAAGTAAGGAAGTGGATGGTCGTACTGACAGCGGAACAGAAGAAGAAGAGGAACCGACTAGTCCAATATCAGTCAGCGAGAGTGTTGAAGAATCGGAAGGTAGTACTGAAACATTGGTTATGTATGAGGCAAGAGAAGAACTTCAATTTCCGGAGGAAGTTAAACCAATGTTGGAAGAGCTAGAAGAGGTTGGTCCTACAGAATCATTCGCAGCCTTACCACTAAAGTTTGATAATGAAGATGAAGAGCTCGAGTTAGAGAACGAAGAATGTAATTTGTTGAGGAGGATTGACGAAGTTAATTCTTATCAAGCACCACAATTTGATAACGATGAAGAATCTTTGTCAAGTAATGAGGAGAGTAATATGTTGAGGAGGACTGATGAATTTGACTTTTATCAACCGCTGAAATTTGATGGTAACGAAGAGATTGAGTCAAAGTATGTGGATGTAGAAGTTGATTACTCGTCATTGCCAAAGTTTGACATCGATAGTATGGAAGAAGAAATTGTGTTCAGAGTTGAGGGAATTCATTTGTTGATGGAGGATTTTTGTTTGACACCTGAGCTTATGGATGAGAACCAGCCAAGTATTAATTCCAGGGTTTTCGAGGAGCCTGGGCAAAGTGAAAGTGAAATGGAAGAAAAGGCAGAATCAGATTGTTTATTATCTTTAAGAGAGTTCGTCGATGAAATGGAAGATGATGAGGAGTTGTCAATGTTGATTGAATCCGGAAAAGATTTTGATGTTGAGAACCCTGAGGAGGATGAAGTGTTTGAAGAATGTGAATATGAAATGTCTGAGGAACTATTTGGAGAAACTAATCCTTTATTATTGGAAGAGTATGTGGAAATGGGTAATGAATTGCTTGAGTTGGCCGAGCAAAGAACAAGTAAAGATCTTGATGTATTCGAGGAAGTTGAATCAGAATTCGATGAGTCCGAAGTCGAATACTTTGAGGCAATAACCAAGGAGTTACCATCGCTACAGGACATTCAACGTCAAACTGAACTCGTACCAGAAGCTATTTTACTACCAGTATCATATGATCTTGTGAGTCCGAAAGAACAGGAAGAGTTGATACGACAGGAGGAAGAGAATGATTGCCAGTTAAAGTCGTCTGATGATGTCCACCCTGCAAACATTGCCAGTGTCAATTGCTTGGAACCATCTTATGAAAATAACTATGTTGAAGGAGAAGCGAGCGGGAGTTCATTTCAGACAGGAGAATTGGATACAACACTTCAAGGACAGATGCTAGATGATAACATCTCTGAACGATATACGGAAAGACAAGAATCTGAGCATGAATCGTCACACTTCTTAGGAAGAGACTTCCTAAGTCATTCTATGGTTTTAATTTTCCTTATAACGTCTCACATTTTGGATAAGTTTTGGTTCTATTTCACGTCTTCCTATTGGCAGAAGCAATATGATATACGACACTATTTTTATGAAGTCCTGTGCTACATGAAGTGGATCTGGCATCTAGTGCTTAGTTTATCCCACACTTTTTCTTACGTCATCTCCCTCAGATCACTTCCTTATGCCGCCTGTCTGATGCCACGTCTGTTTTATTCTAGGCATTCTTTATTTCGAACCATATCGTCAAAGGGTCAAGACAAGATTAATCTCAAGAGTGGGTATCACCAGTGTCACATCAAACCAGATAATGAATGGAAGACAGCGTCTCGAAGAAGAAAGTTTGTAAATTCGAGGACGAATTTCTTCCAACCAGGGGAAGATGATGCAGGCCAGCATCATGAGACCTTAGGTTGCTTAAGCGAGCTACGAACTAACCGTGATCATGAGTTAAGTATAAGTCGTGTGCGACTTAACAAAAGGAAGAATGGACGAGTTAAGGAAAAGGAGCTACGACTTAACAAAGCTAAAGGGACAGGGTTACGACTCAATGGGAGTTTGAGGTGTTTGAGTTTGATGAGTCATACACGAGTCAATGAAAGCTTAAGTCGTTTCCGACCTAAGAAGTTATAGGAGGAAGTCAGACGTGTTAGTAAAGAAGGATTGAGTCGCTTCCAAGCTAACTGGATATCAGAAGGAGACTGTTGCCGAGCTAACAAGTCACGACCTAAGCTCTTAGGTCGGCAACGATCTAATGTGTTGCATATGTGCCGAGTTAACGAGCTACAGGATTCAGGGCATCAAGCTTTAGGTCGGTTGCGACCTAATGGGATACGAGTTATCGAGATAGCCATAAGTCACTCCAGCTGCATTGACGAGTTACGACCTATGATAGGTCGCACATCCTTAAGTCGTGGAAGATAAGTCGCTAATGTTAAGTCGTTCAAATAGTTAGGTCGCATGAAGAAGAGATACAATTCTTTAGGTCGCAAACGACCTAACTCACAGGCCACTTCTTTAAGTCGTTCATGAAGGATCGTTTTAGGTCGCTGCATTGCTTATATCGTTCCAGTTCCTGATGCCGAGGTTACTTAAGTTGTCTCGAAGAAGATAGGTCGCTCCGAGGCAAGGCCGCATGAAGTTTAGGTCGTATGTCATGAGTAGGTGCTGTGGTTATAAATATGTGAACTTGTGAGTCGCTGGATTTTCTTAGGTCGTCAACGACCTAAGTTGAGTCGCGTTGTTTGAGTCGGTTTGTATATATGTTAGGTCGCGTGAGGCCTGTATTGTGTTGTATTCTATTTGCTAAGTCGTTAAACGAGTTAAACCGGGAATGTTTGTTATAGGTCGTTAACGACCTATGGTAGGTCGGTGGTGTTGTAATGTGTTGAGTCTTGTGAAGGGTTTGATTTTTAAGGTCGTGGCCGACCTAAGTGTTAGGTCGTGGCCGACCTAAGTGTTGTAAAATGGCTGAGTCGTGTGGGTTGTAAAAGCTATAAATAGGGGGTGTGTTGTAACTTTTTGGTTGTTGATTTTGAATAAAATTTCTCTTTTGTTAGCTTTGTGCTTTCATACCAATTGGTAGTTGAGTGTAATCTCCTATCTCCACTTACGTCATTCGAGTGCGCTCGAATCCACGTTTGTTGAAGCCGATTCACGGAATCTAGTGCGCTAGATCAACGTGCGAAGAATCGTAGATCTTTGAACACGGTATAGTGCGCTATCAACGTGTTTGAGATAGCTAGAGTTCGGTATCTTTGGATCAACGAACTTGGGCATTTTGGTATCTTCAACTCACCGATTGCTACATTTCATCGATTGAAGTTTATTTCGAATTATCCGCTGCGTCAGACCTTGAGGAGTTATCTAGCGCGATTCAATGCAGCAGCAGCTTCGGTGGATCCAGCAGATCCATCTATGGTGGTGATGGCAGCTGTGTCAAGAATAGCTGACGGCACAGAGTTCAAAAGTTCATTGACTAAAGATCCACCCGTGGATCTAGAGGAATTCTACAACGAGGCAGAAAAGTTTTTACGATTAAAGGATGCGAATGCCGAAAGAGAGGAAGGAGAGGGAATAGAAGTTTACGTGCTTAAAGACAAAAAGCCCATCGAAAAAGACTCAGGCAAGGATAAAGGAAAACGAAAGGATGAGGATTATAATGACAGGTCAAAGCGACAACAGAGGGAGCCGCGATTCACCACTTACGCCGAGCTAAATGAGAGTCTAGAGCGAATTTATCAGGATACCAAAGAGCAGGTTCCGTATCGTAGACCGATACGAAGGGATCCAACTTCTGACGAAAGGAGATCAGATAAGTTTTGTGTATTTCATGAATTAAATGGTCATGACACTAATGATTGTAGGCATCTGAAGGACGAGGTGGAAGGGCATATTAGGAACGGTATGCTCCTTCAATATGTGAGGAGGCGAGCTTCAGCGGTGGAGCCAGAGCGGCCACCGTCTACATCAGCTAGGGGCAACCCTGAACCGGGACATCGTTTGGTTATCAATTAATTAAAATAACGATGAACAAGTTGCAAGCTTCCACTAACACAATTAAATCATTCACACATATACGAGATCGCGAACGTTCTCCAGGCATGCTCTGAATGATCATTGATTGTTTCGTAGTGGGAACTTACACTTTGACATCCTTGCTTTGCTTTTGTTTCATGTTGATTTGGACATTTGAACTTGGTTTGTTTGGACATTTCTGTTTTTAAAATTCATCTGTTGAATGGATATTTGATCCTGATAATTCTGAAATAGCTAAGCTACTTACACAGGTACGGGGTCGCGAACGGTCCTTAGGCATGCTCTGAGATGGCGATAAATCACCCTGACAAACGATCCAGGGACCCACGCGAACGTGAGCTTGGTATCGATAATACCAAGCCCTCCCGGGCACACTTACTCGCCTCAAACGGCACCCGACTTCGAACAGTCACCACTCGCCACGAACGGCACTCGACTTCGAACAGTCACAAACTCGCCTCGAACGGCACACGATCGCGAACGATCACAACTCGCCTCGAACGGCACCCCGATCGCGAACGGTCACAACTCGCCTCGAACGGCACAAATCACCTCACCTCAAATGGCTCGATCGCGAACGGTCGTCATTTGAGGTCCGTCATCTGACCGCACACTGTCGCACTTCAGCTCAAATGACTCGATCACGAACGATCGTCATTTGAAGTTAGGCGCTTGACCATGAACGGCCGCGCTTCATCCTAAATAGCTCGATCCCGAATGATCGTCATTTGAGAACATATGAAACTATCAAGTTCTTTACAGGTTGACGATAGGATATGAACATCCAACTCAAGGCATTACAAAACACACCTTCCTATCGCAAGGCATGTTTTGGGGGGCAAACGTTATCCCGCTTTTTGGCAAAGCCGTGACACCAAAAGATCGGTCAAGAACAAAAGACAGTTCGTCTCAGAGATTGGTTGTACTTCACTTCGCTATGGATATCGATGAATTTTGTCCGAGTCCGGATTGTGCCAGAATCGACAAGACATGATGGGCAAAGATGTAGAAGCCAGCGTTTCAAGTTTCAAGTCAATCCGAGTTCGTATTCTCAAGATATGACGGATTCAATTTGAGAAAGATAGCCCCTGTTCGGTTCGAACCCATAGGATACCCCATAGTTCGAATCGATGGCCAGAGATTATGTTCGAATCCATTGACTCGACCCCACCTACTTCGAATCCATCGCCTTCGAATCCATCGAGTCGAACCCATTAGAGCGCCTTGGTTCGACTCCATCATCTTCGAACACATGAGATATAGCCGTGCCTCGAATCCATCAAGACAGCAACAGTACGAATCCACCCTCGTATGCCTTAGTTCGAATCCATCAGGTATATATTGCTTCGAATCAACGAGAAGTTCCTTTGCCTCGACTCCATCGGGCAAACCCTCACTTCAAATCCATCTTCGTATGTCTATGTTCGAATCCATTCAAACCCACCAGATTCGAACCCAAGCCACTTTGAACCGATCTTGTTCGAATCGATCGAGCTCGAACCCACTGGATACCTCGGTTCGAATCGATCAAGTTCGAACCCAGGAACATTCATTTGTTCGTATCTACCAAGTCAACTAGCTTGGATGACGTGTCACTCCACGATACGAAGACGACAAGATTCACGGAGACGAAGCGCTCAACAAGGAGAGAAGACCGGATCGACTCGAAAGACGCGCGCCACCTCATCACAAGGCCACGTGAGCCGATCGATTCGAAGAGAGTGGGTTCGAAGGAATGGATTCGAACTACACAGCCAGCCGAAAAACTCCAATTCGAATCGATCGTATCTCCTAAACCACTCATCCAAATGCAACGAAATTTTTTCAGTAGCTTCCATACAAGATAAAGATTGTTCCTGCCAAGTTTCAGCTCGATTGGACTATTTTTTGATGGGTTCAAAATCACTCCGAATCAATGTCATATCGAGTCGAAACTTGGTGGGGTCGGTCGCGTGGGCCCACTCACGTGCTAGAAGAAGTATCCCGAAGTTTGAGCGAGATCTGGGCCTCTTACGCCTATAAATAGCACCCTGAAGCCTTTAGAAAAGGGGATCGGAATTCGAAAGCGCCAAGACTCTACCGGATTCAATTCTACACCTTATCATCGTTGTTGCATTTGAGTTTCAGAGATATAGTCCATTGTAACTTGCGATAACCAACTGTAATCATCAAGAGAATATCAATAAAGATAGAAAACTTCAAAGTGGACGTAGGCAAGATCGCCGAACCACTATAAATCCTATGTTTGTGATTGTGATTGCTGAATTACTCTGATTGTTATTGCTTAGATCTGAGTTCAATATCGATTATTGCTGATTTGTGTTCGTAAACGGGCGCTTTCACGATATCGGATGTTTGTGACCAATTTTGGCGCAAACACCTGTAAAAATAAAGATCATTATAGGCTGAAATGATAAGCCTGAACAACATTTATATTTCATTTATTTATTTAGTCATTTTAACTTGGATTGCGGGTTTGAAATGATAGAACCCGGTTTTCTTTGGAATTTGCGGATTGAAATGATATAGTATCCGTATCACTTAACCTAGGCTAGAAAATATTATACAGACCCGTGGTTATATATATATATATATATATATATATATATATATTTATTAAATGTTTAAATAATTCTTTGTTTAAAAATTGGATTTAAATGATTTTATATGTATAATATTATACTAGTCAAATATGTAAATATTATTAGAATTCAAAGTATGGGTTTAGTTGAAATTTGGACTTGTAAAACAAGTAGAATTTAAGTTAAGAAATAATTTATGAAATTGGGTATAACTTGAATATAAAGCGGATAAAAATAAGTTAAGTTTTCTATGAATTAAATAGTTATATTTGTAAAAGATGGAAATTGAAATTTAACTTGATTTAGAAATGGAAGGCTATTTTGGAAACAAAGGTAAGGTAAGAAATTAATTGGAAATTTGTTTATGTTGGATATGGGAATTTAACTAAATTATAAGTAAAATTTATATAAATTTTTGCACCTGATTTTATTAAGTAAAGTATAAGAGAAGTTAGATATTTATTTATAAAATATACTTTATAAAAATCATAATTTATCGAGTAATTTAAATGACTATTTAAGAGGTGGAAATATGATTATAAATTAAATTGGGTTAATTATTGTTGAAACCATATTAAAGTTAAAATTTTAGGTCACTCAAATGAACTAAGGTATAACCTTGGAGATATATTGGGTTTTTATTTTAACTTCACCTTTTTAATATAGCAATTGATTTAAATATAACTATTCTGGAATTTTATAACCACGGGTAATAATAACGTTGGTTGTTAAAGAGACGGGATCGGATATGGGCATACTCTCTTTCGATACCGAAAACCACTTTAATAACCGTGTACGCGGTGGAGATTCCAGAATGAAGTAGGATGGTGGTGACGTTTCCTTTGAGGTAAATACGTGGACCCGACTCCCGTGTGTTGGCATAAGGTGGCTAAAAAAGGAGCGATCGACGGATTAACGAGGTAGCACCTCTGATCGGACGCACTTCTTCGTATATGCCATTCTATTACTTTGTGATTGTTTGTGCGCACCTTTGATATGGGAGTGTCATTCGAGGTGGGCGGTAGCTGCGCGCTACGCGTTACCACCGGTCCGGAAGCGTAATTGGTATATCTACCCTGGCATTGCCTAGTTGTGCCGTGTCACCTACCCTAGCACGCCTTATACGATTTTGGTTTTGTACCATACCTATGGAGTGCCCTCTGACGACGCCCATTCCGGGAAAGATTACGGTACTGTATAGACTATGGGAATATATTATGTGTTAAGGTGGAAAATGTAAAGCCTTAAAGCTATTTTAAAGTAAGTTTATTTTACCAATAGACACTATTATAATCGCGAAATATTACTACATAGTAAATAGTTTAGCGGATCCTTAGAGGATGGGCGGTCCCAAGCATCCTCTAAGTTACTAGCTTTATATTACAGTACATTTGAATTTGCTTACACTGTATAAGTATGTATGTCCTGACTCGAGTGTTTATGTTTTATTTTACGCTCGGGTCAGCCTGAGTGCAGTTCATTCTTCATTCCGGAGCTAGGACTTTTGTAGATCACTTTTCAAGCTGCGGGCAAACTTTCCTTCCAGTTCTTTATCTAAATTTTGAAATCAAGACTATTGGATATTTCAAATGTTCTATTGATGATTTAAAACTATATTTGGAATTAAAGACTATGTAATTTTTATTTGTGGGAGACTATTTATGGTGGCTTCATAAACGACTAAGTATTTTTTAATTCCGCTGCGAGTTTTCTGATATCTGTGTCTGTGATTCTGTGATTTGATTTCATTTGCTCCTAATTTATTTACAATCTATTGTTTTGAACTATTCAAGCTTGACATGATTTAAATTATCGTCGAATTTGAATGGTACAAAATAGTGGGTCGTTACAGTTGGTATTAGAGCTTTGGTTTAACCATAGTCTGAGGAGCAAAAACTCATTAGAGATAGGGTAGAAATACCCTAGAAATAGTGAAGTCAGATCTAGAATCCTTTCCTTGTGAGAGCACGTATTTTAAAGTATAAAATAAATTTTAAAGGGTTTTTCAAAGAGGTATTTCGATATTAAACTTTCTTATATTATATAAAAAAAATCCAACTACTTCCTCCCTTTCTCCACCTTATATAAATTAGGTCCTTTGTTGAATACCTTTCTAATGGACTTTATCTTGTCTAATCTATATTTTCCTATATATTTTTCCTCTATCCTTAAATTCATTCTTGATTTCTCAGCATGAATCGAGGAAATAACAGAGGTAGGGGACGAGCTGATGCCCCAACTCCTCCACCCGCGACCCCTGTTAGATTTACTAAGCTGTGCAAAGATTATACCGAGCTTGGTGGCACCAAGTTCACGGGGTCTGAATCCATAATAGAATCTCAACAGTGGCTGAGAGACTTGGAGAGAATCTTCTCCTGTCTCGAAATCACAAATGCCCAGCAGAGGCAATTGGCGGCCTGGCAGATGAAAGGGCCGCTTTGAATTGGTGGCTGTCAGTTACTGCTCACACCAATGAGGCTGACATCACCTGAGAGCAATTTAGGTATCTTCTTCGGTTGTCCAAATTTAGGTTAAAATTACCCATTTTTGAAATTTGTCTTATCCCTCTTATCGTGCTTTAGGGAGGCCTTTCTCGTCAAATGGATGCCCGAAGCGGGCAAGTCTCAGCTATATCGAGACTTTATGGATTTGAAGTAGGGCGATATGTCCTTCACGGAATACGAGAGAAAATTTAATGAGCTCTCGCAATATGGCCTGAATTTGATAGACACCCCGCTTAAGAAGAACGAGAAATTTATCACTGGTGCTCGCCCCGAGTTCTACGATCGACTTATTACCCACGTGCATGGTACATTTACAGCTCTGATGGACATGGCTTTCCGGTATGAGAACCCTACTTCTAGGGCCACTCGAGCTGCCCATTCTGCACCGTCTCAGTCTTCTGGAAATTCCAAGAAAAGGAAGTCCAACTTCTACCGTCATAAGAGGAATAGGACTCCAGGGCTTGGATCATCGTCTTCGTCATCCCAGAGGCAGCCTGTGGATCTATCTACCATTACTTGCTATCGATACGACTAGAAAGGACACTGCGCTAATAGTTGTCCTACTTTGGGTGCTGCTATTCCACCTCCTTCTCAGTTGGCTAGACGAGACCTCTGCCACATCTTCCTTCAACCTGGACACTTCAAGAAAGATTGCCCTACCCAGAAGAAGGGCACGACATCAGGAATCTTTGCGGTGACTTCTGCATCCTCCCTAGCCCCACAGCCCGCACCTGCACCTGTTCCAGCTCCTAGCGATTCTCAAGGTACACTTCAAGGTTCTTTTACCTTGTTTAAATCTCCTGTTCATGTTTTATTCGATACCGGTGCTTCCCATAGTTTCATCTCCTCGGATCTCTGTAATAAATTTGAGCATCTCCTTTCTCCTGAATTTTCTTTTTATGTGTTTCAAACCCCATTGGTGGTCCTATGAACCTTAGTAAAGTTTGTAGGGATGTGAAACTCTTCCTTGGAAATTTTCGATTCACTGGTGACTTCTATGTTCTGGGGTTTGACGCTTTCGATCTACTGCTTGGAGGTGACTGGTTTGGATAAGCATGATGCCCATATTTCCTGTAGTGCCCGGACTGTCTCACTTGTAGGTGATAAGGGCGATTCTTTAGTGATTCAGTGTAACTTACCCCAGGAGTTTGCTGGTAGCTTCATTTATTCCCTCGACGCTTTCCATGATGATATCCATTCGACTCCTGTGGTCAAACTTTTTCCTGACGTATTTGGTGAAGTCACTTCCTTACCTCCAAAGCGGGAGATTGATTTCCACATCGACCTCATTCCTGGAGCACGACCTGTAGTTCTTCCACCCAGAAGAATGGCACCCAGGGAGAAGGTGGAATTAAGGAGTCAAATTCAAGACTTGTCCTCAAAGGGTCTAATCAGACCGAGCTTTTCAGAACGGGGAGCAGCAGTAGTTTTCGTCACCAAATCAGATGGTTCTCTCCGAATGTGTGTGATTATAGGGAGCTGAACAAGCTCACTATGAAAAACAGATATCCTATGCCCCGCATCAATGATATGTTCGATCAACTCTATGGAGCAACTGTTTTCCCTCAGCCTGATTTAGCCACAGGTTTCCACCAGCTTAGGGTTGCTGAGGAGAGCATTCCCAAAACTGCTTTCCTTATTGAGAACGGGTTCTTTGAATGGCTTGTTATGCCTTTTGGCCTGACCAACGCTCCTGCCTTCTTCGTCGATTTGATGAATCGTGTCTTTCGCGATGTGCTTAATAAATTTGTTCTAGTTTTTATTGATGATATCCTTGTGTTCTCCAAGTCTGAGGAAGAGCATAAATCTCACTTGAGCTTTGTGTTGGGGACTCTTAGGAGTCACCAGTTAAAAGCTAAGTTCTCTAAATGCCATTTCTAGGAAGAGGAAGTCCGATTTATCGGACATATTGTCTCTAGTGAAGGAGTTTATGTTGACCCAGTCAAGATCACTGCGATCAAAGATTGGGAAGAACCCAAGACTCCTACTGATATTCGCAGTTTTCTGGGCCTTGCCGGTTATTATCGGAGGTTCATTGAGAACTTTGCTCGGATTTCTGCACCTCTCACTGCTCTAACTCGGAAGAATGCTAAGTTTATTTGGAGCGATAAGTGTAAAGCGGCATTCCAAGAGTTAAAGGATAAGCTTACTTCCGCACCAGTGCTTACCGTTTCGAATGGAAATGGGAGATTAACGGTATTCACCGATGCTTGTCGAGAGGGATTGACAGTAGTATTAATGAAAGATGGGATGGTAATTGCCTATGCTAGTCGTCAGTTGAAGACCCATAAGGCTAATTATGCTGCTCACGATTTAGAATTGCTGGCTGTTGTCTTTGCGCTGAAGCTTTGGAGACATCATCTCTTGGGGGCTAAGTTTGACCTTTTCACTGATCATCACTCTTTGAAATATATCTTCACTTAGAAGGATTTAAATCAGAGACAAGTTCGGTGGCTCGAGTTTCTTGCTTCTTACGATCTCGACGTCGACTATACCCTTGGAAAAGCTAATGTTGCGGCAGATGCGTTGAGTAGAAAAAAGTCCTTGTTGTGTCAGATTTTTGTTTCTTCTCCCCTTTTGGACCGTATCAAGGCTAAGCAAGACGAGGATAGGATCATCAGATTGATTAAGGAGAATGTTCGTAGCCGGGTGGGTGGTAGTAGTCTTGATGGTAGTGGAGCTCAGATTGATGATAAAGGGATTTTAAGGATTAATAATCGGATTTGTGTCTCAAATGTTGATGGTTTAAGACAGGAATTACTTCGGGAACATCATCAATCCCGACTTTCCATCCATCCTGGCGTAGCAAAGATGTATCAGGATTTAAAGAAACTTTATTGGTGGAAGGGTATGAAGCGTGATGTCTCTATCTTTGTGAGTAGATGTGCGACTTGTCAGCAAGTCAAGGCAGATCATCAGAAGACACCGGGTTTGTTGCAGCCTCTGGAGATTCCAAATTGGAAGTGGGAGCAAGTTTCTATGGATTTCATCGATGGTTTACCGAGATCTAGGAAGGGAAATGAGAGCATCTGGGTTACCGTAGATAGACTAACTAAGTCCGCACATTTTATTCCAGTCAAGGCTACTCGTACGGCTTCGAGCTTATCTGAGATCTATATGAGGGCGATTGTTCGCCCCATGGTGTTCCCCTAAGCATAGTTTGCGATCGAGACCCCATCTTCACTAGTCAATTTTGGAAAGCTTTCCAAGAATCCTTGGGTACTCGTCTAAATCTGAGCACTGCTTACCACCCACAGACCGACGGTCAAACAGAAAGGGTAAATCAGATTCTACAGGATCTTCTTCGTGCCTGTATTTTGGATTATGGAGGATCTTGAGAAGATCATCTCCATCTTGTGGAATTGACCTATAACAATAGTTATCAGGTATAAATTCCAATCCTCTATTCTTATCTTATCTTAATTCCCTATCTATCTCATTCTATCCTTTTCAGGCTAGTCTTAAGATGTCCACTTTTGCTGCTCTGTACGGACGTCCTTATAGATCTCCGTCTTGCTGGATTGAATCCGAAAATCGCTTAGTTCTCGGTCCTGAGATGATTTTGAAAGCTTCGGAAAAGGTTGAAGAGATAAAGAGGAGGTTAAAGATCGCTCAGGATAGACAGAAGAAGTACGCGGATCGTCGCAGAAAAAGCTTGGAATTCGCTGTCGGTGATCTAGTTTTTCTTAAGGTTTCCCCTTTAAGAAACGTGGTTCGGTTTGGGCGGAGAGGGAAGCTAGCTCCTAGGTTCATCGGTCTGTTCCGCATCTTGGAAAGGATTGGATCTCTTGCTTATCGACTGGATTTACCAGAGAAATTCACTGGAATACACAATGTGTTCCATGTATCCCACATTCGTCGTTGTCTTCATGATCCATCTCTTATTATCCAGCCTACTGCTCTTGATAATTTGGACATCGAGCCTGACCTAACTATTGAAAGGAAGCCGCTTCGCATCGTTGATCGTGGTACGAAACAGCTAAGAAGAAAATCCGTCTGCCTGGTCAAAGTGCAATGGAGCACTGATGAACGGGATTGCACCTGAGAGACGAAGGAGAGCATTCATGCTTCAAATCCAGAATTATTCGTTTAAGGTACTTTGCTATATTATCTTATCTTCCTTTGTTTTTCCTCTTTCGTTCCTTTTCGAGGACGAAAAGTTCTGAATGGGGGAGAGTGTAACAGCCCAAGATTTTTCTAGCACTTTATTCTTTTATTTATAAAACCTTGAAATTTAATATAATATAAATTTTTAATTTGATTAAATCATTACCCAAAATTCTAAATATAAAATGAAAGTTTCTGAAATTTTTAACTTTGTTTAAAAGATAACTTTAATTGGAATTTTAATAAAAATGGATTATCTACTTTCTTTAAAAATTTGTAATATTTTGTCCATTTGAATAATAAATCGCTTTGTAAATGGTAATAGAAATCAGAGAAGAATGTAACCAAAATGTTATCTTTATTTGAGTAATAAATGTTAAAATTTATAGCGTATTAAAACTGTTAGATTACGCATTTAAAGGGTTACGTTATTTGGAGGAATAAATAACGTATAAATAGGAAAAGTATTAATTTTAAAAAGCGTAACTTTTGTATTAATTTGGGTGTATATTTTGCGTCGGTTCTGCGCATTTTAAAAATTCTACCGCAAATATATATGGATAAATAAGTCAGTTAAAAATTTACTATAGCCAAGTGTTACATTTTCCATAACATTCATTCGTTTTAATTTGGTATAAAACTTTGAATAAAATAACGTCCAAAATCTTCATTTATTTCTTGACCGGTCTCCCTCACAATCAAGGCACTATCAACGCACGCAAATTTTATTTGCACGGTACAACTTTGAACCCATTGTGGAGCTACTATTTTAAAAACCATAATCTGTAATCAAATGCATAAGCCGTGCAACAGTTTCACTATATAATTAAAATTTTAAAACCGAATATCATTAATACATGCGTAGGAGAGGGTATGTGAACATGATGTTTGCGGTCATTTATGCAATGAGTTGATTTTCCAAAATTCTTTGCATAAGTAAAACACGTTCAAATTTATAATTCTTGCCGTTTCTTTAATCAATCAATGCAAATCAGATTCTTTTTGCCATATTCCCATTCGCATTTACCGCTTGTATTTATGAAACCAAATCACGTACAAATTATTACATGCCATCTCCACGCAAATCAATTCAAATTTTATTTCCTTCCTAAATTCATTTACCTTAAATCACGCAATCAAGTGGAAAGAAATCTACTGTTCCAAGCAAACTTTGCCACGTTCTTCCTTCAATTTGGATACTCCTTTAAGAAATAACGCACGACACAAAAAGCAAAATATATTTGCGTACTGTTCTTTGCCCTATAATCACGCAAACCCTCCCTTATATTAGTTGGCAACTCACATCACAAATCCTCCTCTGTTAAATATAGAACCCATGCATCTCTTCCTTAATTAACACGCACCCCTCTGACTATATATAAGCCTCGTACAACTTATTTCTCATTCTCATAATAACCTGCTTCTTCCTTGCATAAACTTGTATTGCATCAGGTATGGCCTATGTTTATATTTTTCCTTCCTCCTCCTTTGCTTTCTTCTTCTTTATTTCCATTTTTTTTTCTTTTCTTGTTCACACAAAGGCTTTAAACTCCACCACCATAGGCCATGACCGGCTCACATCCATTCATCCACCTATAAATCACCATTCACTGCCTTGCCTGTACTTGGCGTCCCCAAGCTTGCTCAGCCGAGCCATGCTCTTACCGAGCCTTTAGAACAAAAAGAAAAAAAATTATCCATGCATTTAAGTTATATATCTAATTCCTGACATGTTACAAATATTTTCAGTGCATTACTTTTGCCGTGTAAATACTTGTTCTCCGTTTGCCTTGAATAAACCAAAAAAAAATAAAAAAATAATAGTCTCAAAAATACTGCATACAAAGAACGTTCATTTGTGAATGATTACTCATGTTTCCGAAAAGAATACGAGTAACAGAAAGGTTACAAAAGAGAAATAGGGAATACAGTAATTGTTTTATTACTATTACCATTACAACTAGACAAAGGTTCGCTGCATAAAATTCTACTTTTTCTTTCTTTCTTTCTTTCTTTCTGATTTTGTTTATAAACTATTATGTTTCTAATAGAGAATTACAAATAATGGGTATAACCCAGATTTACCACACATATTGAGAGGTACGTTGTGTTTTCTACCGAATACTTACACATTGTTAATGGGCCTACGCCAGAATTAAGTAGGCTAATTCTTTTTAACAGTAAACCGACGTATAGAACAATCTTTGTAACGATAAATTTAATGCACTGAAAACATATTTGTATAAATTTAAAAAGTAGGAAATAAATAATGGGCAGGCCGAGTTTGTTTGGATGAGTCGAGTCATGCGGTGGAGTGGTCGAGCCTACGGGTCGAATTGTTTCCATTCGTCCTCGTTGATTCAAAAAATTTCACGCTAATTTTTTTTACTTAGTTTTGATTTTTAATTTATTCGTTTCATTTTCAAGAATAAAAATCCGATCGCAGCCTTCGCAACAAATTTGATCGTGCTTCTGTGCATTCTCTTTTTCAAGTGTTACCATCGTTGTGAATCAAATCTTCGAGGGCATTCAAGTGAGTATTTCTCACCAGACAAACATACTTGTATATCTGTGAATTAATCACAAGTGTAATTGTAAATCCATTTTATTTAAATTTTATCTGCTTGTGGTATAAACTTATGATGTTAAAACCCCATTATTTAATTGACACATCATTAGTTGTATTATTTATTGTTATATTTTGCAGTTATATCATTTCTTATTTACTGTTTAAATCACACTGCAAGTTCCTTGTAAAAATAAAGATCATTATAGGCTGAAATGATAAGCCTGAACAACATTTATATTTCATTTATTTATTTAGTCATTTTAACTTGGGATTGCGGGTTTGAAATGATAAAACCCGGTTTTCTTTGGAATTTGTGGATTGGAATGATATAGTATCCGTATCACTTAACCTAGGCTAGAAAATATTATACAGACCCGTGGTTATATATATATATATATATGTATTTTTATTAAATGTTTAAATAATTCTTTGTTTAAAAATTGGATTTAAATGATTTTTATGTATAATATTATACTAGTCAAATATGTAAATATTATTAGAATTCAAAGTATGGGTTTAGTTGAAATTTGGACTTGTAAAACAAGTAGAATTTAAGTTAAGAAATAATTTATGAAATTGGGTATAACTTGAATATAAAGCGGATAAAAATAAGTTAAGTTTTCTATGAATCAAATAGTTAGATTTGTAAAAGATGGAAATTGAAATTTAACTTGATTTAGAAATGGAAGGCTATATTGGAAACAAAGGTAAGGTAAGAAATTAATTGGAAATTTGTTTATGTTGGATATGGGAATTTAACTAAATTATAAGTAAAATTTATATAAATTTTTGCACCTGATTTTATTAAGTAAAGTATAAGAGAAGTTAGATATTTATTTATAAAATATACTTTATAAAAATCATAATTTATCGAGTAATTTAAATGACTATTTAAGAGGTGGAAATATGATTTATAAATTAAATTGGGTTAATTATTGTTGAAACCATATTAAAGTTAAAATTTTAGGTCACTCAAATGAACTAAGGTATAACCTTGGAGATATATTGGGTTTTTATTTTAACTTCACCTTATTAATATAGCAATTGATTTAAATATAACTATTCTGGAATTTTATAACCACGGGTAATAATAACGTTGGTTGTTAAAGAGACCGGGATCGGATATGGGCATACTCTCTGTCGATACCGAAAACCACTTTAACAACCGTGTACGCGATGGAGATTCCAGAATGAAGTAGGATGGTGGTGACGTTTCCTTTGAGGTAAATACATGGACCCGACTCCCATGTGTTGGCATAAGGTGGCTAAAACAGGAGCGATCGACGGATTAATGAGGTAGCACCTCTGATCGGACGCACTTCTTCGTATGCCATTCTATTACTTTGTGATTGTTTGGTGCGTACCTTTGATATGGGAGCGTTGTTCGATGTGGGCGGTAGTTGCGCGCTACGCGTTACCACCGGTCCGGAAGCGTAATTGGTATATCTACTCTGGCATTGCCTATTTGTGCCGTGTCACCTACCCTAGCACGCCTTATACGATTTTGGTTTTGTACCATACCTATGGAGTGCCCTCTGACGATGCCCATTCCGGGGGAGATTACGGTACTGTATAGACTATGGGAATATATTATGTGTTAAGGTGGAAAATGTAAAGCCTTAACGCTATTTTAAAGTAAGTTTATTTTACTAATACACACTATTATAATAGCGAAATATTACTACATAGTAAATAGTTTAACGGATCCTTAGAGGATGGGCGGTCCCAAGCATCCTCTAAGTTACTAGCTTTATATTACAGTACACTTGAATTTGCTTACACTGTATAAGTATGTATGTCCTGACTCGAGTGTTTATGTTTTATTTTACGCTCGGGTCAGCCTGAGTGCAGTTCATTCTTCATTCCGGAGCTAGGATTTCTGTAGATCACTTTTCAAGCTGCGGGCAAACTTTCCTTTCAGTTCTTTATCTAAATTTTGAAATCAAGACCATTGGATATTTAGAATGTTCTATTGATGATTTAAAACTATATTTGGAATTAAAGACTATGTAATTTTTATTTGTGGGAGACTATTTATGGTGGCTTCATGAACCACTAAGTATTTTTTTAATTTCGCTACGAGTTTTCTGATATCTGTGTCTGTGATTATGTGATTTGATTTCATTTGCTCCTAATTTATTTACAATCTATTGTTTTGAACTATTCAAGCTTGACATGATTTAAATTTATCGTCAAATTTGAATGGTACAAAATAGTGGGTCGTTACATTTCTACGCACTAAATTTGATTTCGTCAAGTTTGCAACAAGTGGAATTTTGAACTAAGTTTGATTTTAGATCGAACTGGAACGATTAAGCATCAGTTGGAATTTTGGTGAGTTATCCCACCTCTAGATGAATATTATATGATATATAGTAGATATAAATTACTATTTTGTGTTTAAATGGTTAACTGATTTGGTTTGGTTTGGTTCGGCTCGATACGGTTAAATTTTCGCTTTAATAGCGAATGACATTTAAAATAAATACAGAGAATTTTGTAGCGAAATCCGAATTTCCTCACCATTGTTGATTTTATATTTCAATTATATACTTGTTATATAAATTATTGAATGCTAAAAGTTTGGTACTTGGCCATATTAGATATGACATTTATATGTTAAAAGTTAAACATTTTTGTGATAAACATAGTAATAGTATTGGTTAAGTGTTGTAGTAGCTATTGGTCTCGTTATAGTATTTGGAAATACTATTAATTGTCGTTTTGGTTTGAAAATGGTTTTTATTTGGAGAATTATTTTAAATCTGAATTTCGGATTTTCTATGTTATTTAATTTAGAGAATGGATTTTATTTGGAAAATGGATTTTGAACTTCTGTATTTTACCTTAACCTTTTTAGTCTTTCTAATATATGTGGAAATGTTCTAAAAGTATTTTTGAAAGTATTTATTTTATAGAAAGTTAATATAATAACGGATGTTTATTTTAAAGAAAAAAAGGGAATTTATTTTTTATAATAAAGTTTTATTCTAAAAGAAGATAGAAATATTTTGGAATAAAATATGTGTGAAACATTTTATAGAAAATGTTGTAATAAGAGGATAGATTTATAAATGGAATTTTATAAATAAAAGAATAAATTTTTAAATGGTGCTTTATAAAAGGGGGAAATTACATCATTTTGATAAATTTGAATAATAAATCACATATGTAGATTTACAATGATATAACGAATGATCATTTTGTGGAAAGTATTTAGTTCTATATTAAAACTTAAGGTTTGTTATAAGTAAGTTAGGAAATCTATTAAAAAAAATTATAAATAGGAAAGAGATTTATAAAAGGAGTTTATAATTATATTTAGAGACTATAAAAGAAAGTAAATTTAAAAGAGATTTATTAAAAAGGAGTTTTATAGATAGAAATGAGTTTTATTAATAGAAAGGAGTATTATAAAGATGATTTATAGAGGGAGTTTTTTTTTAAAAAGGAAATGAGGTTTGATTTCTGTAAATGGTCATTTTACATTATGGCGGTTTAGAAAGTACGCTTTTCGTACTTAATACCAAATTCCGAGGCATAGAAACTCGTCTCTATCTTGAGAATTAAGAATGAACGTCAAGGTAAAGATCGATAGTTTTCTAACTCGTTTGATTTCATTGTTAATCAAAGGATAATACTGTTTGAAATTAGGAAGTGGTGGTGAGTATATTTGATCAAATTTCTAAATGATCCATTTACTTACACAAAAAGGAAAGTGTATTGGATTTATTGTTACCCATGTTTCAAATGACATTTATTTTAACCAATTCGATATGGTTTTGAAAATGAAAGCTTTCTTAAGATTTATAAGTATACCTATACCATTGATATAAATATAGAAAGTGAAATGGTTTGTGAATATACTTATACCTTTTAGATAAGTATGTTAATATTTTCAAGTACTGAAAAGAGTAGAGATGGTTAGTGAATACATCTTTCGGAAAAGGTATTTTGATACAAATATTTAAAAAGTGTTTTAATCATATTATTAAAGAGGCTTAGTAGTTCCTTATGTAATTAACCATATTTGGTTAGGTCTATGATTTAATTGTTTTTTTATTTGGTAGTTGAATAACCGACTATCAAATCTTAGCCAGTTTTGAAAACTATCATTTGTCGGTTCGGAGAGATAAGGATGGGATCTGTTAATTGAAAACCACTTTGAGCCAACATAAGCATTCGAATTTGAGACATCTTGAAGATAATGGAATCGAAGACGTGATTTTTTGAAGTGCAAGGGCTACTTGTTGTTGATCTTGAGGATGTAGTACAAGTAATGTCTTCGGTTTGTTCATATCATGAACAACTTGTATGGATGAACGCTGGCATTGTATTGTTGCCTGTGGCAATGTTAGAATTTCAAGTGGGATTTGCTGAAAAGATAAAATGTAACCTCAAGCCTCACACCTGGTAATAAATAAAACAAGGGATGTGTAGCAGGGCTACGTGGTTTGCTACCACTAGGGTGTGGTCGTCACTGGATCTAGATCGATATTGACCTATTTATGTATGCTAGTGATTTGGTATGGTTATTGGTCAGCAACCGGGGTGATGACATATGTGGTACTATCCAGTAAGGGGTAGGCTAGTCCTGTGTTAGCGAGGGCCCATGTGTGGCCCTTGATATATTTTCCTAGTGGTGTATTAGGGCAAGCGATAACCTAGTAGCCTTGTCATTGTATGAAATCCATTCTCCAATAAGTGCCTTTACAGACTTAGTTGTATACTAAATATGTTGGAATGTAATTAATGTAACCATTTCAGCTATGATTATTATTTTTAACTCTAGACCTCATTATAATATCACTAGACTTCTTATAGAAACGGTTGGTTATCGTAAGGTAAAGCCCTCGTCCGTGTTTATGTGCAGCGTAGTCTTACGACATACCTTTTGTAACGACCGTCCTATACCACCAGCACCAATAAAATATAAATAGTGCTACAACAGGCTGGTGTGAGCAGTAAATGAGTCTCAAAATACTATATGGATAAATATGGCAAGGAACAAGAGTACACAAACCATATCTAACATGTCCCTGCAATAAAAAAGTTAGCATATAACACTATAATATGCTACTATACTATATCATAAAGATAAATCATAAACCAAATAAAGGATATCGGTCTTCTAGGTATTCCTTTCCCCAATACCTAATTTCTTTATACCTATGAGAGATAACCTTCTAAAGAAAACAACCAAAGCATTCACAACATCCGTCAACAATTTTAATTATCACTCGTGTGCTTTAAATATATGTGAACTTGTATGATCCCTAAGCCAGGAACTAATGGAAATCCTGGTTCTCTAATGTACTCTTGTATCTCGTAGCCTAAAGTTGGATAAGTGCCTCGTGACCAAAGCTAGACACTAGACCCAAAGCTATAGGTTTAAGGTATACAGATCCCTCAATTGACCCATGGATGTCCCCACTTATAATACTCCTACTTCGAGTATAACATAAAATTCTTCGAGCATCAATGATTCCTTAGCACACATACTTGAGCCCACCTTTGCTTCATTTGGATACCGAGCCCATCTTGCTCAATCCAGTTTCCATTATTCATGAGGAACCCTTCCACATTCCTGATCATATGACTCCTTCCTTTACGAGCCGCCATCATTGGAACCTAGTCCCAACATGAGCTAACATCCAAAGATCATAGTTTTTATCATGTTGTTATATCATCATCCAACCTGATACGAATGAGCGAATACCTTCACCACGACCTATAGAGCATCTTCCTGCTTTGAAAGTTTTACATCCATCCCAAAAAATGTGATAACTCGATACCGACTCATCGGGATAACTCGGTACTAAGTTATGTTCTTAGCCAATTATTGGTTGCAGTCTCTTTTCTTACCTTTAGTACTCTTTGCTAGGTGCCTTAGGCCCGACTCATCCCTCTTTGATAATTTGGCCCCAATCTAAAGCCCCATCGTTTAGTTCTAGTGATAACTCGACCCAATTCCAGTACTTAGCCAAAATTTTCCAACATCTTGCTATAAAACATCTCATCTAGCCATGCTCTACCCATCTATACAAACCACTGACTCATAGGAGCCCTCACCATAACTCGGTATCGAATCATACTGATCACTCGGTACCGAGTCTTCACTTAGGCTCCAATCTTCGTGTGACTTATCCCATAGCCTCTTGCCATCCTACAGAGCCTATATGTTAAGTTTCATCCAATTCCAACCAACTTTGCCTTCCATTTTCTCAATTCTCTGACCTAACTTTCTATTCAATCACAACATTAGCAAACACATCAAATTATATCATCCAAACATAGAATAACAAGAAATTTCATCCAACCAAACTTGAAATCCATCAAAATAAGATAAACAATGCAATTTCTAACATAGATCTACATATATCATGAATATGAACATAAATCAAGGTGATTTCTAATCAGTCTATATCATATGCATAGATTAACATGTCATTAAAGCTGGAAAAGCTTTTTATGGCCATAATCAATTTAAAACATGTTAAATCCAATAATTCTACCATATAAACTTGTGTAGTATAGTGACAAGGCATAAACCACTCATCAATTACCACATCCAACCAATTCGTACGTAGATCTAATCTGAACAGCGAAGAAAAGCACTCCAAATCAAGCAAATCGATGATCTCTAGCTTTTAATTAAGGATCTAATTTTTAATCCGTAATCTAATTTGATTTAAAGAGCAATTTAAGCGATTTTGGATGAAATTAGGATGGATTTAAGGCTAATTAGGATTTAGAACAGATTTAGAATGAGAGGAATTTTTTTTAATTTGAATCTTCAGCTCTCTATTTATAGCGTTCTCTATTATACAATGGGCTTGCTAATTTGCTTAATTAATTACACAATAATCCTGATCAGCAACTTTAAAAACTTAAAACAGGCATAACTTTATAACTATAAGTCTGTTTTTCTATTATGACTACTCTACGGAATGGAAAACTATCATCCTGAGGCAATTGAACTAGTTTGAGATCCTAATTAAACACCTATTAAAAGTTATAGCCCAAGTAAGATTTTCATGGTAAAATGGTCACGTAGAAATTCGAGAAAAGTCATAAGTGTGTAAATGTCCCTAATAGTCATGTCTCAAAATTATAGAATTATATAACCTCATACAAATGAAATAAAAATATTTCACGATCATCCGATAGGTAAAATATAGGTCGTTGCACCTTTATTTTGAAAGGTTTTATAGCATTAAAAATCCATGTGATATGTGTTTCTCACGTTGTTTTACCAAACCGATCTAGCATTATTTTCTTATAATGCTCAAGTCAGCCTGAGCATATTTCAGATTTAATTACGGATGCTTTGGAGCTTCAGAAGATGAGTTGGATGCCTCCAGGATGTATTCATGCATATTTTATTTCCGTTGCATTTGTTGTTTTGTATTTATCAGCATATTTTAGAACAGTCTGTTATATCTGTCTAGGCTGATAATAGGTTAGTTTACTTTAATTGATGTATGTATATTACAGTTTTATTTTATAAAGATCTGTTGTATATTATATATTACTCGTCACGCTTGATATTATGCTCTGTCTTTTCTTTCTTTCGACCCAACAATCTATCATTCTGCTATTTGGATGCTCGACATATGAATACCATTTGATGTATTAGTATTGACTTTTGAGAGTCAAAATGGTGGATTGTTAAATTTTGTTTCATAGCAGTAAGAAAAAGGAAAACAGCTTATACTTTAGTTGCCAAATATCTTACTGTTGCCAGCTAACCTTGTGTATAATTTATCTCTACTATTAATAAAGAGAATTTGACGAATATGATTTCTAGGGTGTCTTTTTGAAATTTCAAAATTACCCTTCATCCATTAATAGAATCTCATTCTCCGTTTGCAAGCTCTGCCACCATTCCCTTTCCACTCATCCATCAATAGAATTTCATTATCAATTTGCAACTAATACAACCAATAAAACTGTTTAAAATAAAAGTGACATAACCACCAATTTTTTTACACTTAGAGTGCATACCCGTCCACTAATTTTTTATTAAATAAAAGTGAAATATTTGTTAGATGCACGTATGTGTGATTTACAATAGTAAAAAAAGGGAAATGGATGGTAGATCTAGCTATTTATAGTATGTGATATATATGATTAGAAATACACACACAGTCTGTGTATGTATAAGATTCTAAAGCCACTGCTCGTATATAGAAAATGCAGTATATAGTTATGATATTTAATGCTAAATTCTATTGGGATACATGTAAGGGACACAATAGATCTGAACCACCTTGATTCTATAAATAAACATTGAGATCCAATTGTTAAACTTTATTATAATAGATTTTGTATTTTTTGTGTCTCAATGGTCACTCTTATTTGATATGTTAATATAACCTACGAAAAAATTGTTTGAAATAGAATAAATATATTCAAATATTAAATAAGAACCAAATTATTTAAGGAAATGCTATTTTGGACCATCGAACTTTTTCACACTTCTTGGAGCTTGGGATAGGAATAAACAATGGAAATCGAAGCTAAAAGGAAAAAGAAAAATCTAAGAACATATATAACAACAAAAGTAAAATCTCATAAAGATGGCGGGTGGGTCAGTCCCTTGATCCAAAGTTTGTGTGTTGAATGGATTTAGTAAACCAATCACATAGAAAACTTTTATGACTATAATATGCACAAATTTTATGTATTTTTCCAAATTTGAAGGTGAACGTGAAGAATGTTAAATTTAAAACTATGTAGGCTCCGCTTGGGAGATATTTTGCTATTACTTTTGATTGGTTCTAAATGGATATATATATTAGGTGTTATCATAAACCTTGCTTGTATGTATTTTTCTTGCCTGTTCCTATTGGTTATGAAAATGATGAAAACCAATGCAGTATAATTTTGATGGTAATCTCAACCCATCAAATCAAGGTGTCTTAGGGGGTTCTATTTTTTTTCCAATTATATCCTAAGTAATCATATTGGAAAATTTATCTTCGAATTCAAAATCAAATTTGAGAATAAATAAAAGGATATATATATATATATATATATATATATATATATATATATATATATATTGTAATATTTCTTTTGTGAAAAGTTTTTACAAATGGTGTATACTAAACTCTTAAGCATGTATTGGTTGGTTATAAGAACACCTCATATAAACCAATCAAAATCACTATGATCAGTGATGATCAAAACCAATATCCTCAAACCTCTCATAATCGGTACTGCACAATTTTTAAATGGAACCTTAGACCATTTAGATACGTGCCAAGTATGTTGTAATTCTAAAATAACTCTTATTAACTAATTATTCAACCCTGAGAGTGGATTCTTGTATCATATGGTGTTCTTTGTTCAAGTAGTGATCTAGGAATCACATGAAACTAATTTCTTGCCAAGTTTTCTTAAGCTAAGAAATGTATCAATTTGTTCAAAATAACAGTATTATTAGTCCATGTTATGTAGATTTATGTTTAAACTTACCAAATAATATTATCATGAGTGATAATAAAAAGTGTTGGTAAAAGTCAATCTTGATTTAAATTAACACGTTAAAAATCATTATTTCAATGAGAAATACAGAAAATAAAAGTAATGTCAAAATAGTTTTCTGAAAAAAAATATAGGAAGTCTTGCAAGAAAAGTGCTTAGGATGGGTTCTTAGTCTTTTTTTGGTCAATTATAATTTATGATGGCCCAAATATTGAAAATTCAAATGAGAAATGTGGATAAAATGCGCCTTTCGATTATAGCGGTTCGAATTGGACTGTTTGGTCATGACATGTCGAATGCATCGAGACCCAATGGTCTATTTCAAACCATTGTTTTTCCACATGTACATCACATTCTCTTACTCTACCATCCTGAATCCAAAAACAAAAACTCAAATTTACTTTCTTTCTATCACGATTTCAAACTAATTCCCATTTTAGCCATGTTTATTTCACTGTACTGTACAACATATACCTTTAACAATTTTTTTTGAATTTTTTAAAAATTTTCAAACTGTCAACCTCCTCTATCGACTCTTTGACATAAACTATCTTCGTTTAGAATATCCAAAGAATGCTTACTTTCACAGACATATGCTCTGCATGAGTAGTTACTCGTGTTGGATGAATTGATAGTTTTCACCAAAATGTTTCAAATGAGTTCATTGGGCACTTAGGCCTTAATTTCTTCTCCACCCATATGAAAAACAAATGGGGTAATTTGAAACATATTTACAAGTCACGGAAACAACTACTACAAACACCGATGGTCCTTGTTTGGTCGGTTGAACAAGATTGCATTCAAGGATGTGAAGCATGTTGCATACAATTGCTTCATACTTTCTAGTCCTACTACCACGGCTCCACGGTATAATTCGAGGTTACTTTACCGTCTTGATTAAAACAAGAGAATTCCTCTACCTTGAGGGATAATTATCCAAATTCCGACTTGTTGAAACCAACAATTGAACATTATATCAGAATTCGATCGCTGCTTGACAATTATGAGGAGTCGAAGATTACAGTAATATTTATGAACGAGCCAAAATACTATAAGCGAGTTTGTTCTATGTTGAACAAGGAGAATGAACTTAGAAGTACGTTGAATTATTTTGACCAATATTTAAATCTAAATAGATGTGATATACTATTATTTCAAATATTTCTTTTTTATTGAAATGTATCATTATTTTTATTCACGATGTACAATAATTTTCTTTGCATTTTATATGTAATTTATAATTTTGTATTAATTACTAATGTTTGTTTAATAATGCTAAAAAAAGTTTAAACAAATAAAAATAAAAATACATACAAATATTGATTCTCCTTTCGTTGCCCTTTCGCAGCAAGAAAATGCATTCCTCTTTCATCAAACTTTCTCCGTTCATGCTCTATTCAAAATACCTCCTTCGGGTGTCCATTTCACTACAAAAAGGCATCCTTAATCTGGAACAAACCTACCCATAATTTGGGAACAAACCTGCACTAATTTCCACATTTCAAATCAATAAATTACATACAAAAACTATCATGTATATAATTTCTTCACATTCATAATACTAGAAATACATGTCAAACCATTAATTTAGTTACAGATCAATCATGTCAAACTCTATATGACATAAGTAGTGTAAATTTAAAAATATTCCCAAAGTTATTGTAAATATTAGTCATGGAGATTAGTCTAAAATTATGTCAAAATACTCTACATCGTTACATGAGTTCTTCAATCTTAGTGTAGTTTTATTTAACCTGTAGGAATCTGTCATTTTATTTTGTCGTTAATCTATATAACCACAAATATATAATCCTATGGTGTCCCTAATAGTCATGAGTAATTCTGCGGCCAAAGAGTAGACAGTGTTATGCGTACTGGTTTTGAGGGATATATCAATATCCTTTTCATGAAACGTCTCTATTAAAAATATTTAAGGATAAGTAATTTAAATACAGATTCAATACTCATGGTTACAATAACATTTGAAACTGCAACCGATTAAATACTTTTTCCAATACTTGTATATATCTAATGTTTTCTAAGCATTGTTTATATCACAATATAACAATACATATAGTGGAAAAAAAAACTATAGCATATTTTTTATTGAACAAGATTCATTTACAAGAGTTAAGTTATATAACAAATTACATATTTTTACCCTAGGGAACATGCTAAAGTTTACCACTAACCATTGGTTGAACATCCACATCCTTGGAAATTCACTCACCATCAACTACAAGCTCCTATAATCGTTCTACAGTCACAATGTAGAAACATCGATCCATAATGCTAAACTACTATCATAGAACATCATACAATGTAAGGTCACTTTAGCATTTTTGGTCCATAAGCTCATCGATTTCCTTTTCGGAATTTCTCCATTAACACTTGGATCCTCTTACATTTGCGCTTTAGAGTTCAAAATTGAATGCTTCAGGGGTTCGGATTTGAACGCTTTAGGGGGCTCTAGCTAGGGGAATCGGGTCCAAGAAGTCTCAAATTGGGAGACCAAGTTGGAGGGCTCAAGTTAAAGGGTTGTGTTAAGGGGATCGGGTTCAACAAGGCTCGGGTTAGGGGTAAAGTTAAAGGGCTTAATTCTGGGGGTTCGAGTTCAAGAGGGATGAGTAGGTGGTTCTTGTTGAGGGATTATGTTGGGTGACAAGTTGCTTCATGAACCGATCAAAATTTATTCGTTTCTTGCATCTGCTTTGTCTTCTCTTCTTCTCTTTATCTTGCTAACTTTTTGAAGGAATTATGCGACTATGTTGGCATTTTCCATCTAGAATAACTCATCTTTGAAAATAAAACAATACACATGACAAACCGAACATCTATATAATCATTCAAGCCATTCTTGAAATAAAACATCTAACCTTCCTTCAAATCGAACTTAAAACTCAAAATATACCAATGTTCATATAATTCAATATTTACTTCTTAAACCAATTAAATTTAAAGTTAAGAATAATAATTTAAGAAATAATACTTATTCACTTTATCTTACCCAAAGTTAATTAGATTCAAATCTACTCTTTAATCTTATTTAATAACCTCTTAATATAAGTTTATATGGATTTAGACTCAAAACAAGTAAAATTAAGTATTTGAATACAGCTACCAAAGGATAGTGATTTTGTACCTAATCCAATAAACATATTAAATAAATTAAGTATATATAAGCCTTAATTTAAATTGATATTTTAATAAAATCCATTACATCTTTCATAAAATCCATTATATCTTTTAATCATAAAACTTATTTTAAATCAAATTATAAATAGATATAAATTACTATGGTATAAAGAATTATTACTCACTAAAATAAGAGATTTATCTAGCAAAATCAAGCTTCATATTTTGGTGAAATCCAATCTTAGCCCAAAATTTGATGATGTCTAATTCTTCAATACCATTATATAGATGGATAAGGGGGATCAAGAGAATCTATTTACCTTTTTTCCTATACTCGTATGACTTTTCTTTCATTTATTATGATATTTGGAAATTAGGATTTTGATGGAGGTTCAAGAGAGAAATTTGAGAAGAAAATAGAAAATAGAAAATGAGAGGGATTAAATAGTGGTCTAGTGAGGATTTAGCAAAGATCAAGTTTAAACTCATTCACTCTTATTTAACACATAAAACCTTTTAAAATCCATATCTCTAACTTTGTAACTCTAAAATTAACAAGTTTGTATTAAAAATGATCTAATTAGAGTGGCCTATGCAACAACTATATATATATATATATATATATATATATATATATATATATATAAACACCTATTTCCTTTTTTAAATTCATTTACCTTGTTCTATTAGTTAAAATTTTGAAGTCTTGGAAAAATGTAAGATCGACATATTTAGTCATGTTAAATATGTATACATGATGTGGAATGTTGTAGGCTATAATTTTGTATTAAGCATTAAATTTTTAGTGTCCTATTCTCATGTGGATCAGTAAAAGTGGTATGCATCATAGAGTTTAATAAGATTTGGACCAGAATATTCGATGTAGTAGGTGTAATTAGAATCGCTAACCTTTTTTCTGTAAACATGTTTTTAAGTATAACCTACTAACACTAGTAGTGGGAGCTCTATCTCAGAGCCACTCTAGTTTGATCTTTGGTAACTCGTTATTGTATATGTGGACAATTGTTTGTCCACATAAACATGTATATTATTATTTGGTCGCTAGTGGTTCAGTGGTGGTTTAGTGATTTTAGATTGCTTATTTCTATCTGAGGACAATAATAATGGTTCGTAAGTAAGTTATGGTAGCTCCTTGAGTTCTTATGCCTATGGTAATCTCATCACACTTTTAGCATGCCTACTCAAAATTTGAGGGGTAGTAAATTTCATGCTTTGTTGCAAAGGTATGAGTTTAGTACAATAAGCTGGAATCGGGAATGGAAAATGATCGACCACCCATATCTCCAATGGATTATTTTGCATGGTGTACAATATACAGTTAATGTGGTTCCTCGCTCACATTGCATAAATATTACCCTAACTTACACCATCACACTAAGATGGCCTCGATACAAATGGTCCTCAATTCTCACAACATTTTGTCTTATATCTCTATCATCTATAATAATAATGGCCTAGGGAAAGTGACTCTTGAGTTACTCCAAACAAGCCTCTTCCTTCTAGGATTCATGTTCGTTTTGCTGAGGGGCACGTCTCATTTATTGAAGTTCGCTACAGTTGGAAACCTTATATTTGTACATCTTGTCACTCCTTCGGTCAATCTTTGGATGCTTGTACTGTTCAGCCTGAGTATGCTCCCGTTTCGCTTTCCGACAGGATCCCTCTTCCTCCTCCTCCTACCATGAAGTGGGTTCCAAAGATTGTCCACCGCCCTATTACTGTTAGTGTTGCCCTTTCTTCTAAGATTACTCCTATGCTCACTGTTGTTCCTTCTGTGGCTATTTCTGATACTACCATCACTACTCCTGCTGCGGTTACTCCTTCCTCTAACATTTGATGGGATCTGTCTGACCTTGTTTAGCTTCATGGCCCTTCCGAAATGCTGCTAGACCAAAACGAAGCAAATTTTTATACGTTTGTTAATGGACTTGAAGAGGATAGAAGGTTGTTTTAACATGTGGAAGGGGATGGTCTTACCCTTACGGCTTCTGGTCGGTGTGATGATTTCACTCTCTCCTTGAGGATGATTCTTAAGACAGGAGTCAACTGTCCTGATTCAGTTGACTATGTTCCTACTTTAGGTTTCCTTTTTTTAGAGTACCTTCATGTTATTGATCTTGTACCAGTGTCTGAGGGGTGTGGCTCTTCCTCTTCGGAGCGAGACTGGGACTTGTGTTGTTGTTTTTTTAGTAGTTTGGTATATTTGTTAATCTCATGCTTTTCATCTCCTTTAGCTATTTTGGTGCATGTACCGAACGTCTGTTTTCCCATTTATTTATATATCTGGTAAGGGCCCAGTCAACCCTGCTAGTTTTGTTAAAGAAAGATGTCAAACGGTGAGGAGGATGGGGTCTACTACCTTCACTACGAGGAATCCTTCATGCAATGGTTTTCACCTTAAGCATAAATTTATCTTATCGAGATCCAAGATTAGATGTTCAGTATATGAAATTCCATGTATCGCATAAGTATTTTAACATATTTTACCGTGGAATTTTCTCTTGTACAAATTTCTTCCTCTATGAAAGGACAACCAATGCTCAATGCTGAAATTGAACATCTCTATAAGACTATATACCGAGGACTTATCTCTTTTCCATACAGGAGAGTGGTATGCACTTCATTTTCCACTATTTAGGAAGTCGGTCTCCTTAGCGAGAACCAGAATATAAATAGAATTGGTGCTTAGTTCAATCCCTTCCTACAAGTGATCTAGTTGGAATAAATTGATCCCACGGATAGTGATGATTATGCTGGTGAAGAAAATAAAGGTGATGAAGAATGTTGTTTGGAATGGGGTCGAAAGTAGTGGCCCGTCCTATGATGAAAATGAAGATAAAAAAGAGGATATTGAGAAGGAGTGTTGAAGTGTGATATTTCGAATAACGGTTAGGAGCTCTGCCCAAGGTCAAGATAGCTAAGGTACTTCTCATGCTCTTGTTTTTCCTAGAGGAGACTGGACTTCAATTCTTGAGGGAAAATATTAGATGGATTTCCAGGTAGATATATACAGTGAGGAGTCTCTACCTAGGCCCGAACACACATTACACTGAACCTTATGTTTCCTCCTTCTATAGTAATCAAAGACCCATTAAGTGGAGGAGAGATTGACAGTGTGGAAAGCATGAGTGAGTGCATGCTCTTATTTTACAAGTGGAAGTTGTAATGTTGGCCACTATGGTATACATGTTAATTTTATTTTCACTATCTAATTCCTTGCTTAGCTTCTTTGTTTTTTTTAACTAATATGCGTATTACCATTAGAACTTTCATTCATGTTATAACTCAAGTTTTTTTGGCTCCTTTGCAGATATGGATTTAGATTTTGTTACACTCATTAGTGTGCCTAGTTCAATGGATGAGCATTAACAATAAACTTAGTAGTAAGATCAATACTTATTTCACCTCCTTTCTCTATGCTCAAGCATTATCTACTCAAACCATCGGTTACTTCACTATCCAAGAGCTTTATATTTGGGACATTGACAAAAGAAGTGTCAGGCTATATCCTCTAGGATGAAGCAAGCATACGCTGAAGGAGCGGACACCTACAAGGTGGCCCATGTGCTGACATCATCGACCGAGGAGGCAGAGGGGGAGAAGGAAGAAGATGTTGGTCAGGTTGAAATTCACTTCAAGTAATCTATCTTGGAGGAGAGGTTTCTCTTGGAGATCTATGAAGGCTTAGCATTGTCACGCAATGAAAAATCGCACTTGTCCTAATACCTTCATATTCATCAATTCATAGACATTTTTAAAGTGGTTATACTAGGAGCTTCAGTATTCTTACTTTCACTACAAATATATTTAGTGAGTGACAACAAATTTAAGACCAAACTTTTATATAGTTAAAAATTATTAATGACTGAATTATTCAGTCTTTAGTATTTAGTATTAGAGATTGAAAATCAGTTTTTATTTGGTCTTTATAATTTCAAACCATTTTGAAATTGAATTTTGATCTTTAATTCTATCTTTGATGATATTATAAAGATATTTTCTAATGGTTGATATATTTTTTGTTTCCCTAAATCCAATACCATAAATAGCAAACCATGTTGTAGACTTAGTAATCCTACTTCAAAATATGTAAATATATTTAAACAAATTGAATTGCATCATTTGTTTCGTTGAATTAAGGTCCTCTTTATGCATTAAATTTCTTCACCTTCTCCATTAAAGAAATATGTCTATATACTTCATGCAACAAAAAAGACTCTTGTTCCTCTTTTTACTTATTATTTCTTCATGACCACATCAGATATCCTTCTACAAAATTTTTACATCAAGTTTATTCTATTTTAAAACTCACCATGCTCCCTCTTCACCTTATTTCTTCTGTCTCTCTCGCAATCTAAACCAGTTCTTAATTATTTTTTATCAAAAATGATGTATTTTCAAAATAAGCTTCTAGAATTTCTTAATCCAATGTTATTCTTTTCTAGAATGAGAACCATGTATTCTTGCAAACTTGCGTTTCAAGAAGTGATTCACTAACTTGGTATAGTTCTTTAGTTGCTCTAAGTTCCATGGAAATGTGACCTAGTGCTTACATGGAACCCATATGTTCACGTCTTTGTGGTTCAGATTTCGAAATAAACAAAGAAGAAGAAGTTTTTTACAATCAGAATTCGAGCATTCATAATAATTTGAGAGAAAAACTAACAGTTCTTAGTCAAAAGTCATTTGAAAAGGCTGTATGTAAACTATGTTGCTTATCAAGTCATTTTAATATATGGATTTTGGATAAATAAATGAATTTGATTTAGTATAGTGAATGTATGAAAGTATAATGTATTATTAAGTCATAAATAGTTTATATCAAATATATGTTATTTGTATTTAACTGTTTGATATAATGCATTGTAGTATAATATTGTTTTATGCATTACATGAGTTTAAGTGCTTTTTTTAGTACTACTGAAATAATTTACGTGTTGTAATGTGAAGTATATGGAAACGAACATCAAAATAAATTTATCTTCCGAGAATGATCAAAGACCATATCTTAATTCTTAAAATTTAGTCTTTAAAAACGTTTGAGAGTAATTTTTAGTCTTTACATTTTAAGACCGAAGTATCGGTCTTAGCTTTTTTGAAACTAAGGAATTAGTGACTCGGCTTTTTGGCCTTTAATCAGTCGCTAAATGTGATTTAAAGATTGAATTGTTTATTTAGAGACTGTGATTTTTGATCTTTAATTCAAAGATTTTTTGCAGTGTTTAAAAGTCCGCTACTCTCATTTTTTCTAAGTAACAAGCTTTTTTTTCCAATTGTATAATGTCAACATTTTCTGCTATACTCTATAATCTATTCCATGAGGATAAAATATAAATTCCAGAGGATGGATGCCTGGTGTTAGTAGTTGGAGGGAGTGGAGGAGAGGTTACGTAGCCAAGTGGATGAGATGCACAAGGAGATGAGGGATACACGTCAAAAACTATTAAGGCTGAGGTACGTATTGTGGACTGATGCTAACAAATACAACGTCGTAGAAAATCTTTAATTTGAGCGTTCCATTTTTTTGAAGGGTCAAAGGTGACCTCTGTGGTTAAGATATAAAAGATAATCCTGCAATAGGCGCTTAGAATGGAGGGAGACTATTTCAAAAATCTTGAACTTGGTGACTTTCTATCATGTTTCCATCACCTCTATTGCTGTTGTCCCTCCACATTCTAGGAATGTGAGGAAATTCCTGCTTTTGACATTCCTATTAACGATAATTATGTTGGCATGAACCATTAGAAGGTTATTTTATTTAGTTTTAAGTCAAAAAAATTATGATAATTTGTAATGAAAATTTTGTTGTTATGATGGCCGAAACTTCATTTTGGGGATGTGATGGAACTTCTGTTTTGACTAACTAGCTTGTTTTGTTTCCGTAACATGCACAATGTTATTACTTTGATATTACTTTCCCCAAGCTTTATTTTGTAAGTGATAAAATTATTTGGTAGATTTATGGGATATGTGTAGTAAATTTTCTAAAAATTTCCATGGAAAGTAATCAAAATAGTAAGTTTATCTATTTGTGTTACTCTGCTTGCTTCTACTTTGAATTTCGACTAGCTCTTGCCTTGAACTATTTTACTTTAACCACACGTTGATGTCCTCAATTGACATCTACCCATGCTTATGAACCTAAGTAATTAAGAGAACTCATTTCCCTAATCATTTGACACCATCTATACTATCCAAGATAACGTACACGACTCGGAACTATTCAAAAGGAAGTTTATGCAACCGTGGCTTAATCTCTTTGAGCGTTATCGCAAAATTCAGTTCGAGGTTGCTTGAAATGAAATTTTCACTATCATACTACTTAGTGTTACGGTTTAAAGTGTTACAAATATAAGATTATGTGATGCACCATGGATAACGCAGCCATCTTTTTATCAACACCTTGTGGAACTATGTGGACAAGCTTGAACGATGGATGCATGGAATTGAGGTTGCTTGGAGGGCAGAGCTCATTGCTTAACACCAACATTTTTTCTTTTTTTTGGAGGAGGAATAGACATGGGTGCTATAGGCTTGGAAATTAGGGTTTCTCGGAGGGTAGCACAACATTGCCTAGCAACAATACCTTACATTGTTTATGTTAGTGAGTCGAAGTACCTTCACAGGTGGACCATTATCGAGTACTTGCATCAAGACTGCTTGATGGTCAACACTATCCGTCTTATCAATTGCGATCTATTTGATGGAAATTTCAGTCCTAGAATGAATAAGAGCCATGTGTAAATTGTTATATTTCTAGTATACCAAAACAGATAGTATGCTACAATAAACTCGTCGCACAAGTTTATAAATCAGATTTTCACTACGCTGAAATTCTGTATTAGATAATTTTGTAACAATAAGTTACGTTGTAAATAATTACAACAACAACGTTGTAGTTTCGTCAGAAACAACACAACATAGAAACTGGAAAGATAAAGAACGTAGTGGAATCTGACCAGTTAACGTAGAAAATTTCGTCTGAGACTTGTCGTAACAATTTCCTTAAGAATTTTTATTCAAAACTCTCCCAAGATAGACGTAATTTGCATGAGATCGTAATGAGTATGCCAATTCTGTGATATGAATTGAGCAGTAGAGTAAGAAAGCGGAGGAAAAAACAGAATTTAATTGGATTGAGAATGTGATCAGTATTCTCTCCTATTTATAGTTTCGTCCGCATCCCTTCAAACAGCCGCGTCCGCTTGACAGGTCGCACCCGTTACCTTTAATCGCTACTGTACTTTAACGGGTTGCACCCGCCTGCTACTTGCATTTGACCGCGTCATGCCTGCTTATGTTCGGCTGCGTCTCTTCAGTCGGGCCGCACCCGCTCGCGTCTAATGGGTCGCACCCGCTTCTGTTCGCCCATGGGTCGCGTCTCTTTAGTCATTCGCGTCCGCTTACGAACAAATGCGCACCTGTTCATTCAGCATGTAACTGTCAAAAATCCCGACCCAGTTTTGCAGTAAAATTAGGATTATATTAGACCCAAACCCAAAACCGAGCCCGAGCCCGAGCCGATCCGGTTCGGTCGGTCGGACAGCGGCGGCGCACACGCGCTTGTGTGGTGGAGATGCATTATCTCCCTCCTCACAACGAAGCATACGTTTGGGTTTCCCTAGGCCTCATCCCCTTCATTGCAAAGCTATTAATATATTGGAATAGCTTTACAATTTTGGCGATGTGGGACTCATGTATGTTTCATTTAATAGGAATTTCAACAATCCTCCACATGAATGATAATATACATATCCCCCACACAAAGCGAAATATCATAGAGTACATACGGAATCATGCTTTATCGTGGATAAGTAGATATTTCACTTTGAACTTTCCCTAGTTAAAACTTATCGGATCTACTTGGCTGATCGGTGAATTGTTTCATCTTGAACCATCGGCCTTTATTGTATATCCAGATAATAAGCTTTACGAAGCATTTATTCCCTTCTCATCCAATCTCTTGGTTGTGTTCATTTTGGTCCTGAACAATTTTTGGTTATGCGAGTGTTTATAGAAAATACAAGCCTTTAATATTCTCATAGAGCCGACCTGGCTCACACTAACATAGGTGATAGCAACCATTAAGAGTATCCTACATATATCCCACTTGTTATTTTCAAGATATGGTCATCATTAAAAAATATAGTTTTAACCTTTAAATACTTCTGTAGGTATGCATTTATATTGTGCACCATAGGAATGGAGTTGGATTATGTCCATGCAAATGCATTACGTCTTAAGTTACTCAGAACTGGTTTGCCTATTGATCCTAGTCCGTGGGATCTCTAGTCGCTAGAATAGGTTTCCGTACAAGATAACTCTTGGTGTAGGCTTTTAAACTCGTTCCCCTCGATACGGAGTCAATTTTCTCTCTTGATAAACCTTTAGTAAATGGATCTGCTAGGTTATCATTTGTTCTCACATAATCTGTGGAAATAGTTCCATTTGAGAGTAACTTCCTAACTGTGTTATGGCGTCGACGAATGTGCCTTGACTTTCCATTATACACAAAGTTGTGCGCTCTACTTAGCGCAGCTTGGTTATCACAGTGTATGCATATGGCCCGTACAGGTTTAGGCCAAAACGGAATATCTTCTAAAAAGTGACGAAGCCATTCTGCTTCTTTGCTTGCTTTATCTAAAGCGATGAACTCCGACTCCATAGTGGATCGAGCTATGCATGTTTGTTTAGTAGATTTACATGACACTGCTGCCCCTGCTAAGGTAAAGACATAACCACTTGTTGATTTTGATTCCTCTAAATCAGAAATCCAGTTTGCATCACTATATCCTTCTAAGATGACAGTATATTTTCCATAATGTAAGGAATAATTTGTGGTATTTTATAAATATCCAAGCACTCTCATTAGTGTTTTCTAGTGTTCCTTTCCAAGCACTCTCATTAGTGTTTTCTAGTGTTCCTTTCCTGGATTGCTTGTATACCTGCTCAGTCGACTTACTGCATAAGCTATATCTAGTCTTGTGCAATTCATGAGATACATGAGACATCCTATTACACGAGAGTATTACAGTTGCATTACATTCTCATTAGTGTTTTTATGAAGTACTTCTGATGGATTAAAAGGCGTTCTCACTCCTTTAATTCCATAGTCTTGGAATTTTTTAATCACTTTGTCTACATAGTGTGACTGAGATAATTCAGTTCCATTAGGTGTTCTTATTATTTTGATTCCCAAAATAACGTCTGCAACTCCTAAGTCTTTCATATCGAAATTGCTAATTGACATCTTCTTTACGGTCTCTATTACCTGAGTATTTGGGCCAAATATTAACATATCGTCTACGTATAAAAAAATCATCACATATGATTGTCCAATTTGTTTATAATAAACACACTTATCGCATTCATTTATACGAAAATGATTTCTCATCATGATACTATCATACTTTGCGTGCCATTGTTTTGGAGCTTATTTTAGTCCGTATAATGATTTTACTAATCTGCAGACTGTGTTTTCATTTCCTTTGGAAACAAAACCTTCAGGTTGCTCCATGTAGATCTCCTAATCGAGATCTCCATTTAAGAATGCTGTCTTTACATCCATTTGATGAATTTCTAGATCATAGATCGATGCAATTGCTATTAGCATTCTTGTAGGTTATTCGTGTTACTGGTGAATATGTATCAAAGAAGTCTACTCCTTCTTTTTGACGATATCCTTTGGCTACTAATCTGGCTTTATACTTGTCGATAGACCATCTGCTTTCATTTTCTTCTTGAAAATCTATTTACAGCCAATAGGTTTTATTCCAGGTAGAATATCAACAATTTCCCAAGTTTTATTACTTAGAATCGAATCAATCTCACTTTGGATTGCTTCTTTCCAACATGAAGATTCAGATGATGACATTGCTTCCTTGTACGTTTAAGGTTGGTGTTCTAACACATATGTGAAAAAATCCAAACCAAAAGTCTTGGAAGTCCTAGCCCTTACGCTTCTTCTTGGTTCAACTTCCTCAATCTCATGATGAGTTTCATCTTCATGTGAATTGCTTGATTCTTCTCTTGTCCTTTTAGGGACATTATTCCCTTCATTCCTTTTGTACGAAAACACATCTTTAAAGAATGAGGCATATCTAGATTCCATGGTTGTATTTACATGAATATCAGCTATATCAGACTTGAATACCAAAAATCTGTATGCACTACTATTTTGGGCTGGATTTAAATAGTAACAATATACTATTTTTGGTCCAAATTCGGCTTTCTTGGGAGGCGGAACTGGAAGTTTTGCCAAGCACCCCCACACTTTGAGTTATTTAAAACTTGGTTTATGTCCTTTCCATAACTCATATGGAATTGTTCCTATTTTATTGTGAGGGACTTTGTTTAATATATGATTAGACATATTTAAGGCTTCCCCCCACAAGTTCGTCGGTAGACCAAATGTTAAAAGCATGACATTAATCATGTCTTTTAACGTTTTTTTCTTCCTCTTGGCTACATCATTTTTTTGTGGTGAATATGGAACTGTTGTTTGATGAATTATACCATTTTCGGCACAGAATTGTTCAAATGGCGATTCATATTCTCCACCTCGATCGGATCTCAATATCTTGATCTTTTTATTTAACTGATTTTCTACCTCAGCCTTGTACCTTATAAATGATGTAATTGCTTCATCTTTACTATTCAAAAGATATACATAGCAATATCACGTATAGTCGTCAATAAACGTGATAAAGTACTTTTTCCCACCTCTTGTAGGTAACGATTTAAAATCACATAAATCTGTGTGAACCAAACCTAGTGTCTCGGTGCTTCTACTAACAGATTGAAATGGTTTTTTTTAACCATTTTTGCTTCTACACATGTCTCACATTTGTAGTTCTTATCTACTTGGAATTTCGGAATTAATCCCAAGTTTGAAAATGTTTTCATTTTTCGAAAATTTATGTGTCCCAATCTATCATGCCATAGTAAAATTTCGTGCTCAAGCAAGTAAGAAACTTCAATTTTATTAGTAGCACAATTAGAGTACATAGTTTTATTGCCGATAACGGCTACATTTGCCTTAAATAGGCCATCACATAAGTATCCCCTTTCGATATACATTCCAGCTTTTGACAGAACCATCTTGTTTGACTGGAACACCATTCTGAATCCTTTCTTTGATAGTACTGCACCAGAGATGAGATTCTTGCGTATGTCTGGAACATAGAGCACGCCATTCAACTTGATAGTTTTTTCAAAAGTAAACTTGAGGATTACTGTGCCACTGCCTTCGATCATGCATACTGCACAATTACCCATATAGAGTTTTTCTTCGTGATCGAATTTCTAGTATGTAGAAAATATGGATTTGTCAGAGCAAACATGACGAGTAGCACCTGTGTTTACCCACCATTGGTTAGGATTCTGAACCAAATTGCATTCAGATACAACTCCTGAGAAGTTGGACTCATCTACTTCCATATTGTCTACTATATTTGCCTCTTTGTTGCGGTCCTTTTTGAGTCTACAATCTGTAGCGGCATGTCCAACCTTTCCACAAACCCAACACTCGCCATTAAACTTTTTGGTTCGTTTGTTGTCTTTTGGTTTGTTGTCTGGAGCTTTCCTTTTCTTCTAGAAATTCTTGTTTTTATTTTTGGTCTTTGAACCTTCAGCCACAAATGCCTCCTTGCTTTGTTTTGTAACTCCACGGTTATCTGCCTCAATTTTTAGTCGAACTATGAGATCCTATAAAAAGATTTCCTTCTTCTTATGATTTAGATAATTATGGTAATCTCTCCATGACGGAGGCAGTTTTCCCATGATGGCTTCAACCAAAAACGACTCTCCAACCTTATGACCTTATGCTTCGAGTTCATGAATGATGATTTGCAGTTCATGCAGTTGAGCAGTTACTAGTTTGGAGTCAACCATCTTGTAGTCCATGAATTTGTCTACAATGAATTTCTTAAGACTGGTATTTTACATCTTATACTTTGTGGCAAGTGTATTCTAGAGTTCTATTGCTATCTTTAGAGGTTGATATACTTTGTATAGCACCTTGTCGAGACAATTTAGAATATAGTTTCTGCATAGAAAATCGGAATGCTTCCACATATCAACATCTGATTCCTTGTCTGATGTAGGAATCGGTTCCTCCTCCTCGAGATACCATTGCAGACCAAGTGTGGTGAGATAAAATAATATCTGATTCTGCCATGTTAGAAAATCGTCACCATCTCCTTTAAAAGGATCGAGCCTGTTGTGTGTAGTAGCCTTTGTTGATAATTCAATTATTGCCATCTCTATTTTAGCAAAAAACAAAAAAAATTCTTAAGATGTTATATTTCTAGTATACCAAAACAGATAGTATGCTACAATAAACTCATCACACGAGTTTATAAATCAAATTTCCACTATGTTGGAATTCCGTATTAGATAATTTTGTAACAATAACTTACATTGTAAATAGTTACAACAACAACGTTGTAGTTTCGTAAGAAACAACACAACGTAGAAACTGGAAAGATAAAGAACGGAGTAGAATCTGACCAGTTAAAGTAGGAAATTTCGTCTGAGGCTTGTCGTAACAATTTTCTTAAAATTTTTTATTCAAAACTCTCCCAAGATGCAATAGACGTAATCTGCACGAGATCGTAATGAGCATACCAACTCTGTGATATGTATTTAGCAGTAAAGGAAGAAAGTAGAGGAAAAAACAAAACTTAATTGGATTGAGAATGTGATCAGTATTCTCCTATTTATAATTTCGTCCGCATCCCATCAAACAGTCGCTTCCGCTTGATGGATTGCACCCGTTGTCTTTAATCACTACTGTTCATTAACGGGTCGCACCCGCCTGCTACTTGCGTCTGCTTGCATCACGTCTGCTTATGTTCGGCTGCATCTCTACAGTCGGGCCGCAGCCGCTCGCATCTAACGGGTCGCATCCGCTTCTATTCGCCCATGGGTCGCGCCTCTTCAGTCATTCACGTCCGCTTACGAACAGATCCGCACCTATTCGTTTAGCCTATAACTGTCAAAAAGCCTGGCCCATTCTTGCAGTAAAATTAGGATCATATTAGACTCAAACCCGACCCGGTTCGGTCGGCGGCGTCGTGCGTGTCTGGTGGAGATGCACGATCTCCCTTCTCACAACAAAGCATACATTTGGGTACCCCTAGACCCCATCCCTTTTATTGCAAAGCTATTAATATATTGGAATAACTTTGCAATTTTGGCAATGTGGGACTTATGTATGTTTCATTCAATAGGAATTTCAACATAAATCTCCTGTTCCCTATGGATGATTGTTTTGAAAAATATTTCTACAATGATTTTTGACTAACTTTATTCACTTATACTTTTCACTACATTATAGCACGACCTACAATGTGACTAAGAAAATGGAGATTGAATAAAAATTTTAAACGCATGCATTCATCTTTTATAAACATCTCTTAAGATATGATAAACTTTAAGGTGGTCCATGTTCCGGCTGCATGGAACCATTGACCCAACAAGAAACGCAAATACAAATGCTCTCAAAGCAACTTCATTAATGGAATAGGACCCTTCTCAACTGGCCTTTAAATCCCTTTTAGTTAGGTTCTTATTATTAGCAAATACCATTTTTAGCACTAGGTCTTAAATATGGAATATTCTTTGCTTCACCCATGAGTTGCAATGTTTGACAACTTTCTACTTTTATAGCTTTATGCTTCATGCGACCTCTCCTGTCTTTCTTTTAGAAAATCCATAAGAAACTTCATAATATCCTCATTCTAATCTTATTTATAAGTGAAGAACCTATGTGAGGGTAGTTCCATTTCAACTGGCAACATTGCTTTGTGTCCATGTGATAAGGAAAATATGGTATATTCAGTGGATGTTTAGGTCAAAGTTCATAAGACCTCGTGTCCATGTGATAAGGAAAGTATGGTATATTCAGTGGATGTTTAGGTCAAAGTTCATAAGACAAGAGGGACATAGTTAATTCTTTTACTTAATTACCTTTTATATGCAAACATGTATTCAATCAGTTTTTATTGATTTATTCACTACTACCACTTTCCTAGTGGCTCGAGGGTGAGTAAAGGAGGGAAGCTTTTGGCAACCCCTTACTTTCATAGATTTCAACGAGCTACTTAATTTGGTATTATGTGCTATTTTTTATGACGATGTTCTCTGGTAGGTAAATCTACATACACTATTGTTGATTATGAAATTAAGCACATTTTCATAGGTGACTCCAGACATTACCTTAACCTGTACCATGTAGTGAAGTAGAATATGGCAATGATAACAAAATATATCTTCCTTTAGTAATTAGAAAATCTTGATTTGATCAATTCCTATGTGTTAAACAACCAAGGATAAATCATGGAAGTGAGCTCAGCTGATAGAGCTCTAGAAATCCTTAAGAAAAATTGGCAACTATCACACTTCTAGCTCAATTGATGGAGCTCTAGAAATCATTTGATGGAGGAATTAGTTGATGGAGCTCTTAGAATCTTTAAGAAAATTCAAAGAGCCAGTTATACCCTTATTCTTTACCAAGATTTGCTTCTCATTTTGTCCTATAGAAACCATCATGTAATTATTCCAAGATGTTGAGAGCTTCTTAAAGAGACACATGTACAGGAGAGTGGAATAGGCTTTCAATAAAATGCACCATCAATGATCGTATAATTGGGGATGATACATGACTTTTCTTATATCTTTTTTATCTTCATAAAAGGTTCCATCAAACAAGAATTTCCACATTGGAATCATCCAGATTTTGGTGGGTGAGATATTTATCCCCATCGCATATTTTTTATGTTGAAAAAATTGATTTTGACTAGGACTAAGCTTATCGATTTGGATTCTTACCTATTGGCCAGTTTACAACTACATCATCTTTTGAATCCCGCTCTTTGGTATTTGTTCTAATGTTTCCATCGAATATTACTAACATCTTTTTTCCTTTATAACATACATAACCAACTAAATTCTATGTACTTGAAACTCCCATGAATTTGATTAATTTTGAACAATGGTCATTCTATATCTAATAACTTTGATTTGTAATTATTCAACCATTTTCAAGAGGAACAGGAGTGCTTTATATCCCACTTCACTTTTTTCTATTGAGAGTTACAACCTAAGTGTAAATCACAATTCATGTCCATCCACATGTAAGTATAAAGAACAATTTCAACCATTCGTGCTTTGCAACCTTGCTCATTTAATACTCCATCCACATTTAACTGTAAATTTTGTTTGCTAGAATGAATATCTTCCCCTTGTGTTTACCCAGAACATCCTGTGATGAAATCAGCCAAGGCTTGGCCATTGATGGATTTCTTTGGTCTATAGGTAATGTAATGTTACTTTGACTCTACAATTCATTCGAGGAGTCGGCTAGTAGATCCAAGTGACATAGCATATGTTTAAGCTATTGATATGTAAACACCAAGATGTGATGCAATTGGAAATACACGTACAATATGCAAGAAACAACAGGTTGGTGGTAGGTAAAATTTCCAACTTAGTTTATCACATTTCTAGTGTGAATAACCTTTTACTTATGTAGTCGATATGTCATTGGACTTATCATCTTCCGGCATGAGAGAAGAATTGATTGCATGAATTGTTACCAATATATACATGCTTATCCTCTCCATCTGTTGGTTTCGATAAAATAAGGGTGCTGGTTAGATGTTGCTTGAGTTCTTTAAAAGCTTCCATGAATGTTAAGGTCCACTTAAAACCATTCTCCTTCTTCACTTGAACAAATTATGGAATACACTTACATGTTACTCATGACAAGAACGTACCAAGGGCGGATTTTATCCCATTTAAGCTTTGAGCTACCTTTCGTGTCCTGGGTGCTTACATATCGCAGCTAGCCTTAATTTTCTTCAAGTAGGTCTTAATTCCATTTATGTGGACTAATATCCCATGATCTTGCCCGGCCGAAAAATAAAATGGCAATTATTTAGTTTAAATTTTGTGTCATATTTATAAAGGCTACTGAATTCTAGACCTCGGACATGCCCTGTAGTTTCTTTTAACTTCATTAGCATGTCGCCTATATAAACTTCCATCAATCTCCTATCTACTCCAAGAAGATTTTATTTACCAGATGCTAATACATTGTGCCAATATTTATAAAGCATAAAGGCATTAATTTGCAGCAAAATATCCCATATTTGTTATGAAGCTATTTTGTTCTTGTTTAGACCCATACATCGTAAATTTGATTGTATCCAAAATATGCATCCTCGGATGATAGTAATTCAAGTATGCTCGTTGCATATATTAGCAGGCTAATTCTTGATATAGGGAAGCTGTCCCTAAGGCATACTTTATTTATGTTGGAGAAGTTTGTATATATCCTGCCAGTACCATTAGGTGTGCAAACAAGGATTGGGTTGGAAATCTAAAGGGGGTAATTTGATTCTCTGTTGAAGCCATTTTAAAGAAACTTCTCTATTTCATTATATAATATATAACATCTTTCACAATTAAGTGATTGCTATAGGGCTAGGTTTAGTAATTATATTTAAAGTGTGGTTGATGATTAAGGGGTTAATTTTGGTCAAGTTGGCATGCCACCTAGAGGACACATCCTATTTGTTGATTTCGATCAGCTCCTACGAAGCTTTTACACCAAGCTTTACAGCAATCTTGACTATTCTCTCATCATTTATCATCTAGCCAAATCTCTTCAAATTCATTTATCATTCCTACTTCGTAATTGTTATCTCTTATACTACTATTTAGGAAATCATTATTTTTTCATATAGATATACTCTAGAGCTACCTTGATCGGTTGCATGAACCTGGGGCTCCACTACATCTTCCATTACTTCCTATGAGAAAGATGCCCATCCTCTAGCAGGAATGGTCATATTCCTCTTAGCTCTCACAAGCGATTCCGATGTTGTTTTTGTCACCGTGAATGTTTATGAGAATTTTTCAGATGTTAAACATGATCCTTAATAATCAAGGTGCTCATTTATAGGTTTACATTGTAATCAATTACCTAGTGCATGTAAAATCTTCTAAATATACAAAGGCATTGTCCGACTTGGAATGCCCCTTCATGTATGGTGCTTATAAATGAATCTCTTGTGCGAATAAGCTTGAAACCAGTAGATAGTCCATGTTAAAATATAATAACAATTTAACGATATATCATAAATCTCACAACATAAGGACAAAAAATACTAGAATATAAATATATAACAAGCGAGATAATAATATGATCTTTGTAAATGATCTATATAGCACTAGATACAAAATGTACCAAATGATAATACACAAATAAATGATTGTGTATCTTTTAAATACCTCAATGACTACATAAACAATCTCATTCTCACAATATAAGTAAGTGCTGAATACTCATAGCATTGTACAATAGAATATATAATAGTAAAGCTCAAATACAATAGTAAATATATAGACCTGCTAGTTATCGGCTGTAATGCGCATGCACAAAAAACCTATCTCTCAGCCTATATGTGGATGTTCCCAAGAGTTATAAGAAAATAACAATAAAGATAATATCAGGTTAGATAATGGTCTAGTGTGAATGATTTGTCTCCAAAAACAGAACATATATAAATTCAATATGTGTGTGTGTAAGGTATATGATTATAAGCAGTGCCGGCCCGACTATATTGGTTGCCCTAGGCAAAATTGAAGAAAAAATGACAAGAAGAAAAAAAATTGGTGGCTCTGGGAATTGAACCCAGGTTAATAGGATACAATTTAGGTATTAGACCACTAAGCTATGTGATAATTTGTTGATTATTTGCCCTGCTACAATCATAAATAAATATTTTTTTTAAAGCATCCGGTACTTTTTGTTGCCCCCTCCGTCACCTCCGGCGGCGTTGCCCTAGACGAATGTCTCGGTTGCCTTGCCCTGGGGCCGGCCCTGATTATAAGAACCTAGACCTTACCCTGTAAGCATGATCATGTGATATGTCTACTGCATTATGCTTAACACCCTCCTACCCACACAAATATGAGTTCATAAACTCAGTATGTCAAATCTATTTTGAGTTAAGGGGATATTACAATATAATTATAGGATATATGGTGTTAGGGTATAAGAGTCAGAAAATACTACATATATCAAATTAGATGTCCATAATACAAAACCATTACTTACCCTGATAGTGTAAGTCATGGATATTATTAGAACTTTTTCCAAAATGTTTGCTACAAAAGGGGTTGGGGAGTGGCGACCGCCTAGGTTGGGGTGTGGGGGCTACGTTTTTGTTGACAGTTTATGGGTATGACTATTACAATAGTCATAATTTATGAATGGATTTGACATTCATTTCAAACAGTCATATCCATTCATGAACTGTTACCTCCTTTGTATACAAGCGCACATCCATGATAAATTAGACCTTAACTTTATCTTCCCCGATAAGTACAACTACTTCTTCCTCCTCGCATTGTCAGAAACAACTAAGTGTTAATTCCATTTTTATTCGGGTAGTTACAAACTTGAATCAAATAAGTCCATTATATCTTGAGACAGATTTTTGATTCAATCCTATTATGATAGAGGAAGGAAACATCTCTTAAAAGATAACGATTCAAATCATGCCTTAGAGTTCTATATTAGAGATAATCATCAAAGTTATCTTCCACTGGATATTTATTGATTCAACACCCTACCGCTCGACATCATCTACCACCTTATGAAGTGGACTTGTTGCCATTGTAATGGAATCTACCACTATTTTCAGCAGACTCATTGTAGTTAATTTTTACCATCGATTTAATCGTATCTTTAACAACGTTCATGTCTCCCAAAGCCACATTGTGTTGAAACCTCTCATGGCGAGCATCTTCTCCTTCAGTAGCAAGCACTATATAGTAAAATCATTGCCCTTAGTCATCAAGGCTCCCTATATACTTCGCATCGATCTCAGAATTTCTTATTCAACCCTCCAATTTTTTATACATGTTTAATGCTTTTATAGGAATCTCTAATCTCACATTAAATCCCCTTTAGGTCCTATTGTCCTCCAATAGGTGTTACATACTCATGTCGATCCATGTTATCGCACTATATCGAGTAATTCTTATTTTATCCCTTGGATGTTCATTCATCGTTCCATTGGACCAGAAATAAAAGACCTCACAATATCATCAAATTTTGTTGAAATGTGGATCTAGATATTCCTTGTACAATAGTCAAAGTTTCATTAACACCGGAAATCAAATATGAAATTATGTCCTCCTAAAGTTTAGATCTTAATTTAGATCGATCACTAGACCACCCCTATGACCATCCTTAATCAAACAAATCTCCAACACAAGTTTATCATTTAAGTTAATTCCATGACTTAGAGCTTGCTCTGGGTCAAGTTCAATGCTTAGTGTTAGGGTTGTCTCGCATGTTACAAAGAGGAATGATAGTTTGGAATTAAAAATAGTCCTCCATCGCTAAATAACCTGGAGAAGTGGTAAATAAATATGTATTGGCAGACATGTAACATTGATGATTCCTTTTGTTACAACAAAGTGTGAGCAAAACCATATGTGTATGCCACGCACTGGAGATGGTGAGCTTGGTCCAACCGACGTTGCATAACAGTGGTATCAGAGTCAAAAGTTGCAAATTGGGCCATGCAAAAAAATAGTGCTCTCAAAAGCTACTCCAAGAGATGCGGGTCAAGGAGAAGACTGTTAGGGTTGTCTCGCATGTTGCATAGTTTGGAATTAAAAATAGTCCCTCATCGTTAAATAACCTAGAGAAGTGGTGTATAAATATATGTTGGTAGGCACGTAACATTGGAGATTTTTTTGTTACAGCAAAGCATGTGCTAACCCATATGCATATGCCACATGCTGTAGATGGAGAGTTGGTCCGACCATCGTTACATAACACTTAGATCCAAAGTTTCCTCCAGGTTGAGTTCCATGTTCATACCTAAAGCTTTCTTTGGATCGAGTATTTGTTCTAGACCAAAAGCTTTCTCTGAATCATTTAGATTGAGGCTCAGAGCATGCTTTTAGTCTAACTATTACTTAACTCAAAGCTTGCCCCTCACTATACTAGCCTAACCCGACAAACATTGGATCAGTTTGATCCAAATGATTGGGGTCAACTGCATCCATTGACATTGTTCATTTTACTCATCCGTTAATTTTTTATTTCTTTCCATGCATCAACTAGGACTTTCAATAATAATTAGTGAATTCTCTCTAGATATTGAACCCCTAGATTTGGTTCTCCACCTATTCATCAAGTTGTACTTTTACTAGCACCTATCTACTAGATTTGATTTGGTTACTTTTCTAACTGCAGTTGTTTCTCAACATCTCTAATGCTTAATCTCTTAATTTCCCCTTCGTTTTTGATGTTTCCAATTGAATTGGTTGAGAGGAACCTATAAAGGATAAAAAATTATTTAATGAAGATAATAATTTGGCAGCTTCTTCTTACCCTAACACTTCTCTAATCCCCAAGTGGATTAGTAATTGGGCTTTGGGTTGGAAGTAATTTAATTATATTAGCATTTAGTTGGAATAGTAAAATGGATTATCCTAATTAACGTTATGACTGCTTTACTAACATCTACATAAGGTAATATACGCACTAGGGAAAAGACTAAAGCCTAATTCATTTCTAGCTAAAATATTTGACTCAAAAACAAAGTCTTTGTGTCAAATGTCACATAATTTATTCTCCACATTTAGTTAATTAATTTTTCTTCCTTAAAGAAATGAGATTAGATAAATTTGTTCAAATTTTTTGAATCATGTTTGTTTATATAATTTACTACTAAAAATGTAGGTTGTTACGTTCTCTCCATCTTTTGCAATTTCAGCCATGAAATCCCATCGCATAGGTAATATGCATTAAAACATCTAAACAATCAAACAAATAGATAAATAAGCATAGTATAAATCCTAAGCTAACATATATATCACATGACATTAGATAAAATAATAAAAGAAAAAAAACAACATTAAATATTATCACTATACCCTAGGAGAAGGTCGGATATGAAGTTCGAATGCTTTCTCCCATCTCCTAAATACATTTTTCTCTTTGTTACTCGATTGACCCTTTGCTAATTTGATCCTCTTTCTATAAAGCGATTTCATCATATGTTTAAGTGTAGTGACAACTATATTTGTGACAACCTACTCCGAAACGGACCTAATTCTCAACCGAAAATAGGCCTACCAAACAATATACCCATTCCAAAGTTGATGATTGTTTGGTAAAATTGATATAGAGAACAATACACATATCAATCTATCTACATATTTAGAATCTCACGGTGGAAGGATAAAATACAATATCAAAAATAGTACATGTTTTATTAAAAAGTCAAATGTTAGAAATATAATACTACATAATAACGCAATATCACAAAATACATCATCATGTCTAAATGGGAACATTAAAATATAAAAACAACATAGGTAGATAAATAGGTAACTGCCACAAGTCCCCTCATCGCCTTCATAATTTACATCATCTTCTCTAACTTGTGTTGTAATGAGGAGGGAGTCAGAATAACAATATCTGGTGAATAAACATCTTAAGCCTTTCTATAATAACACTTCAGCATTATAATTTAAATAAGAATATATCTTACACTTCCTAACTATATTATAAGTTTTCCAACTACAAGTCCTAAGGCATTTCTAGTTCAATTCTATAACCATTGCTCTTTTAATCCAATATCCCATCTTCAACTATAAGCCAAAGTCCATTCCATGTCCCATACCTATATCGTCCATAATGTCCTAATAATGTAATAAATAGTACCTAAGTCGCTTAATAACTCTATAATGCAAACTATGCAGACTCTGACCATTTAATACCTCATTCTAAGCAGGTCGCTTTCATTTAGTACCTATCCAAAAGTGGAGTCCTCTTTGATACTATCTAGCTGACATTGCATGGAATCTCATCAGACCACTTAATACTTCTTTATGGGAGAGGAGGACCCTATAATAGCCACATTATACCTCAAACTTAGAGCAAACCCTTCCTAAGATGTCCTCTGTTATGCCTAAATGCTAAGCTTGACCATTTAATACTTCTTAAATAAGGAGGAGGAAAACCCTTACTTAACCACTTACTATCTTTAACCCCAGAGAAGGTCCTACATATTATGCCTCATAACCTAATTGTAATGTCTCACGTTAGTCTGACTATTCAAAGGTACTAGTAGCCAAATTAGTTGGGTAGGTTCATCCTATAGAATTTAGGACTAACCTCGCGTCTTTCATGGGTACTTTTATAGGTGATGTCGCACATTAGCCCATACCGTTGGTAACCAGATTAGCGGGCATACTTTCGTGTGCTTTTAACGGACCTCACATCCCTATAACTTCCTCATAATCTACTCTCACTCAACATACTATCATACACCTCACCACATTCCCTATTAAGGCCTTATAAGAAAAAAATCTCTATTTTGCCTTAACTATCAATTTCTTCCCTAAGGGGGATTAAGTTTTAGTCAATAACCAATTTACTACGCGATTAATATGCTATTAATTATTTATTATTTACATGCATATACATATATACATACACATACATGTCTAAAATATTTCTAAGCATGCAAAGATTGTGCCCTAAACTAATCGTTTAAATGTCAAGACTTCAGATTTATACAAGTCGATTCCATATCAACAAACATACCATATATCTGATATCTCAATCCGACAAACGACTTGTATTAAAATAGGATCCATACTAGACTTATTTTACACTAAAATAGTAGAATCGACATTAATAGAGTTTAAATTCAAATCCTTTTACACTCTATTCAACTTCTATATATACTAATAAAAAGGAAATTTTTTACTTAAATTACGAAAATATGCAGTGCGAACTACAAATAAAGAGAATCTGTACCTTACACACCATTTTCTAACTTACTTTTAAAAAAAACCTTAATCAGATCCATAGAAAAGATGAGACATGGAATAGAATATAAAACATTAAAATTAGAATAACTATACAATTCCGTTACTTTAATATTAATATGGAATAATTGAGATCCTAACATAAGAACTGACATTTCACTTAGGGAATTTTGGAGTTTTATTTTAATATTTTCATGAACAAAATTTCCTAAGGCTATATCAAATCTAAATTATACTATACAATTACTAAAATATGAAAAACTAGGATTTCTACTCACGGAAGGTCCTTAGCTCTTCCTTTTGGATTTGTTTACGCCCGCTTAAATCTCTTTTCAGATCTCTTTCTATAGAAATATACAACAAGTGAGTTGTATATAGATTAGATTCAGAATTTCAAGGAGTGGAGGAGAAGAGAATTAGAAATTAAATATTAAACATTGGATTCCCCTATTTGAAGCTCTAGAGAATATCTGAATCTTGAAGAAGAAAAAACTGATAGAGCTCCGCTACATTCTCAAATAATTTGTGAATAAAAATGAGAAGGTTAGGGTCTTATTTGTAGTAGTTAGAAAGCACCAGAACCGTCAGATTTGAATCGATGTAAAATCGTATAATATGGACTATTCGTGGTCTTCCTTAATCCAAGCCGCCACACCAGCATTGGTTGACCGCTCCTACATAGGCGGTCGACTACTTGCGATCGACCGACCCTTAGTAGCGGTCGACCATGTAACACCCCACATTTTTGATGAAATTATTTAGAAAATTTAATTAGTTAAATTAAATTAAACAAAGTGGGTCGATTAATGGATTAGAATTTGTGATTTAATTAATAGAGATAGCCATGCCATGTTAATGAGTAATCAAAGAATCAAAGAATTAAGGTGTTAGGAAATAAGGGAGGGTAAAATAATAAAATGAGTAAACTTATACCCTAAACTCTTAGGAAACCATAACACATGTTCTTTTCTTATTTTCTCAAACAAAAATACTTCTAAGGTCGGCCACCATTAGCAATCTCAAGGGAAGATAAAGCTAGGATTCAAGAGGAAGAACCAAATCAATTAATCAAGATCAAATCTCATATCCTAAATCAAAAGGCTATGGTGAATAATGATTACACCTCACTTTTCTAAATGTTTTCTATTTTTAGGTACAAATCTGAATTATTTGCAAGTTTATGCCATGTTTTTAATCGATTAAATATGTATATATGCTTGTTGATGATTTATGCTTGTTCATATAGATTTTATGATATGTTTTGATGAGAAAACCCTAAAAAATGACATCCAAATGCCTTACAAATTTAGATTCAGATTAGAAATAATATTTTAGAGATGGGTTCAAGTTTCATGATTTTCTAAATTAATGTGGATTTTATATTAATTTTCGAGTGAAGAAAATGATTTATTGGGTTATAAATTATTTACAGCTAAATAATTATTTATTTAGGTCTAAAATTTATATACCTTAGAAAACATCTGAAAAAGAATTTTCTGGAATTTTTGTAGAATTTTAGAAAGTGTTTTTTTGAATATATAAAATTATTTAAGGTATGAGACTTAAAATGTTTTATATATTTATAAAAGAAGAAGGGGTATTTTATAAAATAAAGTTATTTTTTATTTCTAGAAATTATGGCAGTATTTTTAAGAAAAGAAAATTAAACAACCAATAAGATTTTATCAAACATAGCAGATTGATCAAAAAGTATTTCTCTTTTTAGTTAAAGACAAAATTTACTTGTTTTTGGTTTGTTTTGCCATTTTCGACACCTTGCTTCTGACATAGATGGCTTTCGACTTAGTTCCTCCACCTCCATCATTAATGAAGCTAATGCACATGGCATCAAAGACTTGGTGCGTAGGTAATTGAAAAGAAGATGGAAGGTATGAGGTCGAAACCTAGGGGTTCCGAATGGGTTGAAGCACGCCTTTATTTTAAAGTGGAAATTGTGCCTTCTTTGCTTTCAACTATGTTGCTTTCGACTTAGTTGGCTTTCGACTGGTTCAAAGGGTTTAAAAATGGTTTTAAGAAAGTTGCACCTTTGTTTTTAATATAGGCTTTTGACTAGGTCGAAGCCCTTTAGCTGCCGCTTTTCTTACCTTTCGAATTCAATGGTTTCGGAAGGTATACTTGGTTTTTTTAAACTTGGCCACTTCTCCAATGCTTTTGGAAGTAAGGTTTCGACACCATCAGTTCTTTACTTAAGAGTAGCTTTTGAAAGGAATGCTTTCATCTCTAATGGGTTTTAGATTCTTTTTCTCTACTTGAAGGAATAATCCAAATGATTTCGACGGAAATGATTTTCAAAGGATTCAGAAGGGTAAATTTTGAGTGGTTTAGAAAGGTGTTTCCCATAGTTTTAAATTATACCCAAATGGTTTTGAACGGTTTATTTTATACAAAGGTTTGATGCTTTCGAAAGGTTTTAAATGATGGTTTCGAAAGGGTGCTTCCTAATGCTTTCAAAAGGTTTGAAGAAAGGTTTCAAAAGGGTGGTTCTCGAATGGTTTTGAAAGGTTGAAATGAAAGGTTTTCCAAAGGTTTCGAAAGGCAATGTTTAAAGGTTTTTTGAAAAGATGTCTAAGGTTTTAAAGTTTTCGAAAGGAAGATTTTTCAATGGCTTTGAAAGGATTTGAGAATGGTTTCGAAAGGAAGGTTTTGGCCTTTCGGCCTAGGTTGAATAAAGGGTTGAAAGGGGTGCTTTCAATGGATTCGAAATGGGTACTTTCAAAAATTAAATGTTTTCATCAACCACGTTTTGGGTAAAGTATATATGTATTACATGGAAAGGTGATTTTGACTAAAGCATAGAGAATAAATATTTTCCTTGTTTTAGTTTGGTTTCAAAAGGTTTTAAATCAATTTCAGAGGAGAAGGTTTTCAAGGAAATTATTTGGGAAAGTATCCCTAAATAAAATAACTCAGATATTAGAAAACAAGATGAGACTGGTATAAGGTCGCACCCTATACATTAGCTATTCGCACCAGCAAATTTAGTCCGAAATTCCAGTGTGTAGGGCTTTGTCACAGGTAAGACTAAAATTATGGTTACACATAGAAGGGAACATATGTTTACATACAGATAGGTTATTTGGTGAGCCCGCAAAACTATTAGGATCAATGACACTAGAAAATGTTAAATTATGGACAGACCGTCCAGAACAGAAGTATTTAACATGTAGTTAAGGATAGACCGTCCAGAAAAGGTGTGTCTAATAGATGTTAGATTATTTTGTTATATTTTCTGGTAGGCCCGAGTCAGCCAAAGGTTAATATTTAGTCAAACAAAACTATAATGTTCGGACAGATAGTCCATTTGTTACTTGATATGTAAGTTTATATAAAACGCTTTATATTTTTCACCAATTTTGGTTGTAGGATAAAGATTTGCAAAAGATATGTTTTAAAAGGATGTTAGAGAGGGGAACCCGTTCCGCTAAGCAGCATGGTATCACTTAACATTAGATAACCAAGATGTATAGTATTATTCACACTTGGCTTTATGTCTGACTCGAAGTTTTGTTTTTCCCTTAAACTCTCGGGTGCTCAGAGTTGATTTGAATAGGCCGAGGGTTGAGGTTTTGTTGGTTTAGTTGGTTGACGAATAAAGCTTCTGGAGACGAGCAGGTGGCTGAATGATAGCTATTTAGGAGTTGATGTTTTGTTGTATATTCGATTATGTTGTATCTAAGATAGTCATGTCTATAGAGTACTCTGGTCAACCAAGCAAGCATCATCATATGTCGCTCTTGGAGTATTTATGTAATAATTATATTTGATCTTTACCTGGGAAATGTTATGGGATTATGTAATTTGGATGTGAAGCATGTGGAAATGTAATGTGAAAAGATTTTTTTGAAATCTGTTATTTTGTTTCATACTCAAATACTTCTGATATTGTGGATACCATAAACATAACTATATTTAGTCGCCGGAAGTTAATATTATGGATGATTACAGCATCTGTAGTGCTTAGCTTTTTCCCTCTAGATAGGGGATGTTACAACTTGGTATCAGAGCATAGGTTTATGAAATACTTTAACTAAAAATGATTTTTGAAAACATAATCCTTAGGAATTAGAGTAAGATCGGGGTATAGGGTAAAGCTATATTAATGTGCTTGTATTTGCTATATATATAAGTATACGCTATAGCTCTATTCTCCTATCTCTGTTAGGCTGTTCTTTTGTATCTCACGAGGCTTAAATATAGTTATGGACGCTAGAAGAGGCAGAGTCAATCTAGGAGGGGACAACACCACCAATGGAAATGCCCGACACACTGCAAGGAGGGCTCAAGGTCAGGCTCAAGCTGAAAATGTTGGTGCTGGAGTCCCACAAGTAGATATGGAGCCTATGCATCTGTTTTTTATAAACATGATGCAAGATGGGATTGCCGCTGTTGTTATTGGAAGAAATGCTGCGGGAGGAGTTTAGGAAGCTCTGGTGGTCAATCATTATGCCAGCTTGAGTAGAGAATATGCTAGGCTGGGAGGAAAGCCATTTATTGGAACCTAGGATGCGATAGAAGTATAGAACTGGATGTTGAACTGTGAAAGGATTTTTGCTGATTTGAGGCTCAATGACAAGCATAAGAGGAGACTTGCCTCGATATACTTCAAGGGGCAGCTTTGTTTTGGTGGAATAATGTGACGGCTGAAGTAAACGAAGAGGAGATGACATAGGCTGAGTTTAGAAGAAGGTTCCAGGAGAGGTTCATGTCAGTAATGGCTCCGTCTATTTTGATCAGGAAGTTTTTTGAGTTGGAACAAAGAGAAAGGTCTGTTTTGGAGTATGCTAGCAGGTTTGAAGAGTTGGCTAGATATAGGTATGCCACATTTGATATAGTGATGAAGAGGAATGAGAAGTTTATTAGGGGATTGAAGCCTGAGTTGGCTAGGGCTACCTTAGCACATTGGAGAAACCTTTGATGTAGTAGTAGAGATGGCGTTAAGATGTGAAAAGATGCTTGCTTGTTTGGAGAAGAAGACGAAGGAGGTCCAGGTTGGGTAAGGTCAGAAGAGGAAGTTTTTCATAAGAAAGGTGGTCAGAAAGGTGGATCAGCAAAGAAGTGAAAGTCTAAACTGGTCTGTTACAAGTGTGATAAGAAAGATCATTATGCTCTTGAGTGTCAGACGGACAATGGAAAGAAAGTTGCTGAGAAGAAAGGAGTTAGATGTTTCAGCTGTGATCAAGTTGGACACTACAAGAACTAGAGCAAAGAGCCAGCTAAAGGAGAAAAAGGCCAAGTATTTTCATTGGAACCTGCTACTTCAAAGTCGATGGTGTAGGAGAAAGGAAATGCTATTTTGGGAGGTACGCATTCGATCCATGATATGTCTGCTAGCTTTTTATTTGATACTGGTGCATCGCATTCTTTTATATCTTGATGTTTGATAAATAAACTTAACCTAGAACCCATATATTTTGTTACTTCCTTAAAGGTTGCAAATCCGATAGAAGGTTATGCGACAGCTGGGATGAAGTGTGACCACTTAGAGTTTGATTTGTCAGGTCATACCTTTGCTTGCCGTTTGCATATATTTGACTTTGTATGGTTTGGAATTATATTGGGTATGGACCGGTTAAGTGAATATGATGCTAGGATATTTTTTCCGGATAGAAAAATATCACATAGACACCAAAACTATATTGATCGGATAGTTTATACCGTAGAAAACCCTAGCTGTGAGGTAAATGCTTTATTGGGTGTTGTGAAGTTAGAGGATGAGTTAAATCTCATTTTCGTAGTCAAAGAATTCACAGAAGTCTTCGAGCCGGTAGTAGGTTTGCCATCGAAACGAGCTATTTAGTTTCAGCTAGATTTGATGCCTGGAGTAGAATTTATGAGCAGACCACCAAGCAAGATGACGCCGACAAAAATGAAGGAGTTGAAGACTCAGTTGGTAGATTTGGAAGGCAAGAGTTTTATCAGACCATGTAGTTCACCGTGGAGAGCAGTCGTAATATTTTCTAAGAAGCTAAATGGATTGTTAAGGCTATGTATCAATTACCGTAAGTGGAATGAGAGGACAATAAAGAATCTATATCCATTGCCTAGAATTGATGATTTGGTCGATCAATTGAGTGGAGCCAAGATATTTTCTAGGTTGGATTTGGCTACGGGTTCTCATCAGCTTAGAGTGGCAGAAGATAACATACCTTTGATGTCATTTAGAACAAGGTATGTGTCGTATGAATGGTTAGTTATGTCGTTCGGACTCACAAATGTGCTAGCATTCTTTATGGATTTGATGAACCAGATTTTCCGAGAGCACTTGGATAGGTTCTTGTTGGTTTTCATAGATGATATTCTGATATACTCCAAGGATGAGAAAGACATGAAGTTCACCTTAGATTTGTACTTGAGACGCTAAGGCAGCATCAGCTAAACACAAAGTTTTCAAATTGTCATTTCTGAAAGAAGGAAGTAAAGTTTCTTGGTCAAGTGGTTTTGTAGAAAGGGTTGTCAGTTGATCCACATAAGATCAAAGTTGTTAATAATTGGAAAAGGCTAGAGATAGTAACTGAGATGAGAAGTTTCCTTGGATTGGCTGGATATTATGGGAGGTTTATAAAAGATTTTTTTTATGGATAGCAGCATTGATGACTAGGCTAACGTGAAAGGATGTAAAGTTTATGTAGACCGATAAGTGTGAGAAAGCGTACCAGAGCTTGGAACACTTGTTGACCTATGCACCTGTGCTTGGGGTTCTGTAGGGGAATCAAGACTTGGTAGTTTATCCAGATGCATGTGGTATTAGGTTAGAAGCTATACTAATTCAAAGGGGTAAAGTGATTCCCTATGCTTTTAAATAGCTTAGACTGCATGAGGTTAGATATCCAACGATGACTTGCAGTTAGTTGCAGTGATTTTCTTCTTTGAAGGTATGCGAGCATTACCTTATGGAAGAGAGGTTCGAGCTTTATACACATCATAAGTCGTTGAAGTACTTGTTCTCTCAGAAGGAGCTGTACATGAGACAGCAGAGGTGATTAGAGTTTTTAGCAGCTTATGACTTTAGAATTGAATACGCACCAGGGAAAGGCAACAAGGCTGCGTATGCGCTTAGTAAGAAGCATCAAAATGCAGAGTTAGCTATGATATCAAAATGGAAAGACTTGGAAGCGTTTTCGACTTGCAGATTGCAGTGGAGATCCGAGGCTGGATCTAGTGGATGATCTGCCATATTGTCTTGTTTAAAAGTCTGACTAATATTGACTGAGAAGATTGCTTCTAAACAGGAAGAGGATCCAGTGTTAGCTAAAAGGATCAAGAAATTAAGGGATGGAATGGAGAGCGATGACTTGAAGGATTTCAGTCTTGACCAAAGTGAATGGTTAAGAAAGAACGGTAGATGTGTTCCAGATGTGGGAGACATAAGGAAGGAAGTTTTGGAGGAATGATGTAACGACCCGGAATTTTCGATCCCGAAAATTCCAAATAGTTAGGAAAAGAAGAAAAGAGATAGATGAAACAGAAAAAAAGTCACAGAATCTCGCATTCGCAGCAGATTAAAATATAATATCAAATAATAACAGTTATACAAAGAAAACTGTATCTGTCAATTTATATTAATACATCGGAGTTACAACCAATACACAAACACTGGACAACTAAAATCAACCTATTCCAGAATTACAAACAATAATATACACAGCGGAAAACTCTATACGTTCCTGCCATCCAGCTCGTCTCTTGAGCTACAGAATGTCCTTACCGAAAAATCTGTAATACTCAGTCTAACCCGAGCATTACATCAAAGTAACACCCGGGTCAAGCTTGAAACCAGCGTGAGTAAACTCATCTAACAAGAAATTCTAATGCGTAGAACTTATTTAAAACCTGGGGTAACTCATATAAATTTAAAAATTCTCAATTTGTTATAGACATCACTTATTTCACACATCAATTTCTAAGTACCAAAACTTAGATTAAATGGTCTAATTCACTTAAATCATTCCATACCAGCCTATTGATTTCACATATCAACCTATAAAGAATCGAAGTGGTTTCGAGGATTTACTAATACCCGACTCCGATCTCTTCAAATTCAATACCATCTTAACCCAAGTTATTCAAGTGAAATGCAATTCAACTTTAAATACGATATGCCACTTTTTACACAGCAATTCATCATCGATAGATAACCACATTATTATTGTCTACCCAAACATATCATATCACAAAATATTTCATATCAATCAATTGAAGGCTTTAATCATCATTTAATCATTCATAAGCAGGATGGATCATTTTCAAATTTAATTTAATTTATCTCTAATTAAATTAATTAATAATCTTTTAATCACTTAGATTACCTTTACTTAATCATTACAAATCAATTAATTAATCAACTTTTAATCATCCATCTTAATTAATCGTCCTTGAGTAATTATCTTTAATTACATAAAGTAATTATCCTTTAATTAATTACACAAATTAATTATCCTTAACCATTTACAGTAATTAATCTTTAATTACTTTCATAAATTACATCAATTAATTACATTACTTAATGATCCTTAATTAATTACTTTCATTAATCTGCCTTAATCAATCATAAACAGTCATTAACCATCCTATAATTACTTATCTTTATTAATTAACTCCTTAATTAATTATATTAATCCTTTAATTAATTACACCAAGTAATTAATCCTTAATTACTTCTCCTAATTAATTGACCTTTAATTACTTCCCATTAAGTAATTTCTCTTATATTAATTACATCCAGTAATTTATCCATCAATTACGTCATAAGTAATTACACTTATCAAACGCATTAAGTAATTATACTTAATCAATTTCCAAGCGACTATCTTTAATTAATTAACAAATTAATTAATCACATTCATCTCATTAATTACAACTGGGTAATTCATCCCTTAATTACCCTATAGACCAATTAATTAATCTTTAATTATATATTGATTATTCTTTAATTAGTAATTAATAAACCTTAATTATCAATTAATCTCCTTCAATACAAAGTAATCAATCCTTAATTACTTTTATAATCAATTAATTAACCTTTAATTAACAGATTAATTATCTATTAACTATTGATTAATAACCTTAATTATTAATCAATACCTCTTAATACAAATTAATTAATCCATAATTACTTTTATAACTAATTAATTAATTAATCATTAATTAACTAATTAGTTATCCCTTAATTATTAATTAATTATTAGTTAACAATCTAAATAACAAATTAATTAGTCCTTAATCACTAGTTGATTAAACTGTTAATCAACCCTTAATTTACATTTGATTAATCTTTAATTACCTTTGATTAATCCTTAATTAATTAATCTTTTATCATAGATTAATTATCTTTTAAATATTAATTAATAAAACCTAATTATTTATTAATAAACTTAAATACAAATTAAGCACTTCTTAATTATTAGTTAAGTAACCTTTAATTACTTAATTAACAATTCTATAATTAAGTAACCATCGACTAACCATCCGGCACCTCGACAATCACCAAAACCTTCGACCCTTACCTTCGAATCACTCGCAAAAGTTTTCCATCAAAATCGAGCAAAGGAGGATGAACTGGAACTTCTAAACATCACCAGAATATGCCTCGAACACTTTCCTCCGACCAAGTGAGCAGCTGCAACCTCGGCCATAACATCTTTGACCATCCACGAACCTATCCCCAAAGTCTCAACAAACTCAATACACCAGAGAGGAAGCAGTGGTCAAAACTTCCAGTTCGACCAAAACTAGGGTTTAAAAATAAATCCCTTCGCCGTCGATGCCACGGTGATTATTACAGCCTCCAACCATTTTTCCTAGCCTCACCGTACATCCTTCCTCCTCCAGACAAAACCCCGACCCTCCAGTGACTGCCGATCACCAGAGAAACCCAAAAACCCAAATTCTAGTCATCCTAGAATTTCACACCAAATCTTAAACTAAAAATTATGATTTTTATCTTAAAAATCGTATTTTTTAAAGATGTTTCAAGATGTGTAATTGGATTATCAAATCATAATACTTGATTTTATCATACATTTAAGTTTCCTTCTGTCTATCTTGTTTCAAGCAACATTTTAAACTTATTTTACTTGAAATAAATTTTAAACTTTAATTTAGGATTGATCAAACATACTTTATTTAAATCCTAAGTCCAAATAGTGACTTAATGAAAGGATATTGAATTTTGTTTGAATTCCAAATCTAGAACTTATGGAAGCAAAGAAGTCTGACATGCACAGATCAACATGAACAACCATACAATACACTTGTATTAACATATGCAAGCATCACTTATCTCAGATATTTTCACAAGCAACAAACCAAAATTTACTTAGCTTTTAATTTTTAAAAAGAAGTTTACTCACTGATTTTTAAAGAGGCAGAGACTTGAATGCTAGAAGTTGCAAACTGGAAGACTTGGAATTTTGCTTTGCTGAAGAAAACACCTTTGAAACAGAAAGACTTTGGTTACTGCTATGATTAACACACTGGAAACTTGATAATGTTGCTTAAGAGGATTGCTTGACCATGTATTTTCAGGTTGCATTTCAAATCTCAATTCCGAAAAATGCTACAGACCCGATACTCCATACTTGAGTTAGCTTTGATATAATGTTTACAAAGTTTGCTTGACATTTTGAAAATCTGCTAAAAGTTTGAGTTACAGGCCTGACTTTTGTTGAGAATTGCTTTGCAAAATTCCAGATTTAAAAATGGTTCCAGATTTGGCTTCAGATTTGAAAAGAAATTGGTTACAATTTTGAGGAGAAAACAGTTTACAGGGTTGCATTTGTTTGATTTTGGGTTTGATGAGGATTTATTTATTTGTTTGAATATGATTTTTGTGGTGGATTGGAGTAATGGTTTCAGATTCATGCGTTATGGTTTTAGAGATGAATTTCAATTGAAATCTTCTTAGAAATGAAAATAATTATGGGATAAAAGATAGGAGAGGTGAACTTATATAATGTATTTTATAATTTATATAGAATTAAGGAAAATAAAAATTATTTTTTTACACTTGTACATTTTAACTACATTTGTCATAACCTATTATTGATTAACTTACATGTGTTTTTATAAGCTTCATTAACCTAACACTTGTAATTATTTTATTTTTATTTGTATCATTTTAAATGATTTTTAAAATCTTTTATATTCGTTTTCCAAATTAATAAATACATTTCTAAATTAATAAATGCTTTCTAAATCTATATATAAATAAAATCTTTTAAAGAAAATAGAATATAAACCAATTATATGTCTATATACATTATAAAGCTTGAATATATCTACTTATATATATATGGATATCTTATCCAGAATTAAATAGTGAAACATATTATTTATTATATACCATAAGATTATCATCTCAGGAGATATAAAATTCAACCTTTATAATCTAGTTTTAAATCTATGTTTATATATATACACACACACATATATATTTAGATATTTAGATATTTGTCATAATTTTATGATCTGTTTAATTTACAAATAAATATTTCAATAAAATTTAATCCTGTTAATTACCAATTAACAGATGTCCAAAAATCCAGGCTATCACACTCCTCCCCTTTTGAATCTTTTCGTCCTCGAAAAGGAACGAAGCCAGAATTATTAAAATGCTTATTATCAGAAAATTATTCTTTATCACCTTTAAAACACCTTTAACATCTACATAATATTACAAAATAGTTTTTATAAAAAATACCTTTTATAACTCGATGTCTTAACCAGACTATCCTTGTTCTCACAGAAATTCGATAATACGTTGATCAGGCATCGGACTGAAGATCGATAAGCACTTAGCAGACCCATTTTCAACATCCAGTGAAAATACTTGGAAACTAATTTGTTGAAAATATAGAAAACATTTTGAAAATAGAGGAAACATCTTTGGTGAGAATGCTCTAGAAATCATCGCCTCCGTCCATGGTCGCAGTTACATTCCTAGGTTACGTTGCCATCACAGCAAAAGTCCATGTAACTGTAGGCACTCCACGCCCCTCGATTACGCCATGGAACCCTCCATAGATCGCAGTTACATTCTAGGGTTACGTTTCCATCGCAGCAAAAGCCCATGTAACTGTAGGCATCAGCGCCTTCGGTTTTCACTGCCAAATGAAACTTCACCACTCCCACATAGGTTGCAGAATACATCAGTCAAATCTCGATGCAGCCTTAGGCTATCATGGCCTCTCTAATTTCTCTATGTCAATATAGGTCGCAGTCTACTAATGTAAAATCAAACGTAGACTTATGGCTCTCAACAGCACCACGACCTCTGCTATGGTCTGCAGTAGATCGCAGTGACATCGAGTTGCACTGTCGTCACAGCATAATCCAAATGTCTCTGTAGGCATTAGCGCCTTCGACTTTCGCTACACACTACATATAATCCTCAGGAACTAGTTTATCCGGACTCCTTACAGGATCAACTTTAGAACCCCCCCCCCCCTTAGGGTTTAAGGCAACACCACCCTGTGGCATTCTTGAGAAGTTCATTTCAAGGGAGCGCCTTTTTCCCCACAGCCAATCTCAAAACACTTTATACTATACTTTTATTGTATCTTTCAAATCATACCCTTTATGATTTTCATCAAAATCTCCTTTACATAAAATCGATTCCCAAAATCGATAATTCTCAAACAAGGCTTTCCATATTCCAAAATTGGTTTTCCTAAAAATCAAAAGCCTTTTTCGAAGTCATACGTTCCCAAAACCTTTTCCAATATCATTCTCACAGGATCCTTTATATATATTATATATATAACTTTAAAAAAAATTGGATCACTTCAAGCTTGAATAAATTCCCTTTTTATACTTCAAGTATTTTCAAAAACCCTTTTTATTGTAGCTAGATTCAACAAGGGGAGTTTTATCATATATATAACAAAGATATATAACTTTGTTAATTTCAAATCAATATTAAAATTTGATTACTCTATAAAGTCACTTACCATATTACTTACTTCCATAAAGTAAATTCCTACCACAGAAATATCCAATTTCCACTTTATTTCATCATATATTTCACAAAATATACTTTTCGTTTCAAAAACATTTTACAATTCTTGTCTACAAACTTCAATATTAATTTCATTCAAACCCGTACGATGTACACATATCACCCGTACGCAATATCAAATCCGATCGCTTACTTGATCACATAATTTCACTTCCGAACTAGTATCGTCCACCCGACTTCCCAGTGCGGACTCGGATCTGGTTTCTTGATCAGAAACCATCAATCTCCTTACATAGCTATAACTATGATAGAGAATATCCAGAACCAATCAACAATCCATATCCAGGTTCGCCGTCAAAAATCGAGTGAAAAATCCTAACACGGATCGATATACTATCTCGAAATTCTGTGCTTGAATCCGGATCAAATCACTATGCGAATAGAATAATATACGTATATCCTACGTATTTATCTTAATATTGGATATATTACCACACCCCATTTCTTCATCCATTTAAACAAATCCAATTTCAGCTTAAAGATTATTAATGACAATAGGATGGAATCATTCAAATTATTTTAAAACATCCATCTATTTCCAATTTTCAAATCTCAAACCTATTTTGAGATCACACAAACTCCCAATTCAAATTAACCATTTAACCTCCCAAGTTAAATCCCAATTTCATCTTGAAATTTCCAATTCAGGTTACTTATTAAATTATTTAACCTTCTCAAAGTTAAATTCAATTTACTTAATCCATCCAACCTTACCCAATTCGAATCCCCATTTCAAACTTAAAACTCAACATTAATAATCTTCCCACTTATAAGTTCAAAAACTTATCACTTTGGGTATCACATCTCATTCCAAATTTAAAACTCAACATTTAGAGTTTATTTCAAATCATCTTTGGTATTATGTATATCCACACATATATACATATTTATTTCTTGGCCCACCAAGCCATTTTTTAAATATACACCACATTTGATTTTAATTCAAACAGTTTTCTTTAAAGCTTTCAAACAACTCTGATTTTAAAATAACACCACATTCAAAATATTCTGAATAATACTACTTATTATTTCACTTAACATTTTGAAAACAATTTCAAATGTTCTAAGCCTTAGGATTCAAAACTTCTCAATTTACATTCTTTCTAATTTACAAGTTGTTCTCATCTAATGGTTACTTCCTTAAAACATTTTATTTTTGCTTAATCATTAATAAACATTTGATCGTTTTAGGATAATAACCAAGGTTATCATATCTGGATACCAATTCATTATTATCTTATTCAGAAAACACTTCTACAAATTTGGATTTTAGTCTCAGTCTGGATCCTTTTCAAGCTTATCTTTATTTAATTTCAATTTGGTTGTATTTCTATTACCACTTAATTTAATTCCAATAATTTAACGACCAATTACCTTAATATTTATTAGAAAGAAATATTGCTTTATATATCAAAATATATTCTTATATAAAATCATTTAAAATCTTTATATAAGAAAATAACAAGTACGCTCATATATGTACTCAACTCATTCTAGGGTACCATTGACCCTATCCTTAATGAGTAATCCCACCAGAGCCAAGGTTCTCGCTTAACCTTCTGCTCTAATACCAAATGTAATGACCCAGAATTTTCGATCTCGAAAATTCCAAATAGTTAGGGAAAGAAGAAAAGAGATAGAGGAAACAGAAAACAAGTCACAGAATCTCACGTTTACAGCGGATCAAAATATAATATCAAATAATAACAATTATACAAAGAAAACTATATCTGTCAATTTATATTAATACATCAGAGTTGCAACCAATACACAAACACTGGACAGTTAAAATCAACATGTTCTATAATTACAAACTATAATATACACAGTGGAAAACTCTATACGTTCTTGCCATCCAGCTCGTCGTCTGAGCTCCAAAACGTCCTTACCTGAAAATCTGTAATATTCGGTCTGACCCGAGCATTACGTCAAAGTAACACCCAGGTCAGGCTGGAAACCAACGTGAGTAAACTCATCTAACAAGAAATTCCAATGCATAGAACTTATTTAAAACTTGAGGTAACTCATATCAATTTACAAATTCTCAATTTGTTATAGACATCACTAATTTCACACATCAATTTCTATGTACCAAAACTTAGTAGGTCTAATTCACTTAAATCATTCCATACCAACCTATTGATTTCACATATCAATCTATAAAGAATCGAAGTGGTTTTGGGTATTTACTAATACCCGACTCCGGTCTCTTCAAATTCAATACCATCTTAACCCAAGTTATTCAAGTGAAATGCAATTCAACTTTAAATACAAGATGTCACTTTTTACACAGCAATTCATCATCGATAGATAACCACATTATCATTGTCCACCTAAACATATCATATCACAAAACATTTCATATCAGAGATATCAATCAATTCAAGGCATATAATCATCATTTAATCATTCATAAGCAAGGTGGATCATTTTCAAAATTAATTTAATTTATCTCGAATTAAATTAATTACTAATCTTTTAATCACTTAGATTACCTTTACTTAATCATTACAAATCAATTAGTTAATCAACTTTTAATCATCCATCTTAACTAATCATCCTTGATTAATTATCTTTAATTACATAAAGTAATTATCCTTTAATTAATTACACAAATTAATTATGCTTAACCATTTACAGTAATTTATCTTTAATTACTTTCATTAATTACATTAATTAATGATCCTTAATTAATTACTTCCATTAATCTGCCTTAATTAATCATAAACAGTAATTAACCATCCTGTAATTACCTATCTTTATTAATTAACTCCTTAATTAATTATATTAATCCTTTAATTAATCACACCAAGTAATTAATCCTTAATTATTTCTCCTAAGTAATTAACCTTTAATTACTTCCCATTAAGTAATTTCCCTTATATTAATTACATCCAAGTAATTTATCTATCGATTACTTCACTAAGTAATCACACTTATCAATCTCATTAAGTAATTATACTTAATCAATTACCAAGCGACTATCTTTAATTAATTAACAAATTAATTAATCACATTCATCTCATTAATTACAACTGGGTAATTCATCCCTTAATTACCCTATAAACCAATTAATTAATCTTTAATTATAGATTGATTATTCTTTAATTATTAATTAATAAACCTTAATTATCAATTAATTTCCTTCAATACAAAGTAATCAATCCTTAATTACTTTTATAATCAATTAATTAACCATTAATTAAATGATTAATTATCCATTAACTATTGATTAATAAACTTAATTATTAATTAATACCTCTTAATACAATTTAATTAATCCATAATTACTCTTATAATTAATTAATTAATTAATCATTAATTAACAAATTAGTTATCCCTTAATTATTAATTAACAAAAGTTAATTATTACTTAACAATCTTAATTACAAATTAATTAGTCCTTAATCACTAGTTGATTAAACTGTTAATCAACCCTTAATTTACATTTGATTAATCTTTAATTACCTTTGATTAATCCTTAATTAATTAATCTTTTATCATAGATTAATTATCCTTTAAATATTAATTAATAAAACCTAATTATTAATTAATAAACTTAAATACAAATTAAGCACTTCTTAATTATTAATTAAGTAACCTTCAATTACTTAATTAACAATTCTATAATTACTAAATTAATCAATCTTAACTACTTGATTAATTTAATTCTTAATTGTTTAATTACTCAATTAATTGATCTCTGATCATTAATTAACAATCTTTAATTAATAATCCTTAATTACAATTAATTAACCTTTAATTAATTAAATAATAACCCTTAATTAATTATTAATAAAATCAGTTAAATTCTTTTAATTAATTACTTAATTAATCCTTATAATTAATTAATTATACATAATTTCTTAATTAACTTAATTAATCTCAAGATATTAGATCCTTAATTATCTTAAGATTAAAACATTATCTTATTAATAACTTTTATTAACATTAACATTTTAAAACATTTTAACATTATAATTAACTAAACTTAATTAAATCCTTTAATTAAGATTTGTATTAAGATAACCATTTAACTTGATAATTTAAAGTTAACCAAACTTAACTTCCTTAAATAACTTAAAACATTATCAAATAGAGGTTTCAAAACTAATTACAACTTATATCTTAAAACTTACTTTTCTAAAAATCTTAAACTTTCACTTTTAAATTAATGTTTAAAAATTACTTTAAATTTCACAAAGTTTAAATCAATCAAATTTTCAAAACTTCTTAATTAATGGTTAAAGGAAACAATTATAAAAGGTAAGTTTAAACAAGAAAGATTTAAACTAGATTTAAATTTAAATTTAAAAAATGATTTGATTTTAAAACATTTTAAAAACTGCACATTACCTTTACTTCGGGTCAAACCCGAAGACCCCCCGGGTCCAACCCCGAGTAAACCTCTCTTCTACCCATTTTTCAAAACTTAGTCTAAATTTTAAGTTTAAAAACCTGAAGCTCTTTAACACCTAAATTCCACTCGAGTTCTAATTCGAGTTACCACCTTCTCGACCCGATCCCCCCTTCGAGTCAAAACCAACCCATAGAACTACACTACCACTGACACAAATAGAGACTCCGTGCACGCGCACCAATGGCGGAAACCCCCCGACCATCGAATAACCATCCGGCACCTCGACAATCACCCAGACCTTCGACCCCTCCCTTCGAATCACTCGCAAAGTTTTCCATCAAAATCGAGCCAAGGAGGATGATCTGGAACTTCTAAACATCAGCAGAATATGCCTCGAACACCTTCCTCCAACCAACTGAGCAGCTGCAACCTCGGCCATGACATCTTTGACCATCCACGAACCTATCCCCAAAGTCTCAACGAACTCCATCCATCAGAGAGGAAGCAGTGATCAAAACTTCTAGTTCGACCAAAACTAGGGTTTAAAACTAAATCCCTTCGTCGTCGATGCCACGGCGATTATTACAGCCTCCAATCATTTTTCCTAGCCTCATCGTGCATCCTTCCTCCTCCAAACAAAACCCCGACCCTCGAGCAACTGCCGATCACCAAAGAAACCCAAAAACCCAAATTCCAGTCATCTTAGAATTTCTCACCAAATCCTAAACTAAAAATTATGAGTTTTATCTTAAAAATCATATTTTTTTAAAGATGTTTCAAGATGTGTAATTGGATTATCAAATCATAATACTTCATTTTATCAAACATTTAAGTTTCCTTTTGTCTATCTTGTTTCCAGCAACATTTTAAACTTATTTTACTTGAAACAAATTTTAAAATTTAATTTAGGATTAATCAAACATACTTTATTTAAATCCTAAGTCCAAATAGAGACTTAATGAAAGGATATTGAATTTTGTTTGAATTCCAAACCTGGAACTCATGGAAGAAGAGAAGTCTGACATGCACAGATCAACATGAACAACCATGCAATACACTTGTATTAACATATGCAAGCATCACTTATCTCAGATATTTTCACAAGCAACAAACTAAAATTCACTTAGCTTTTAATTTAAAAAAAAAAGTTTACTCACTGATTTTTAAAGAGGCATAGACTTGAATGCTAGAAGTTGCAAACTGGAAGACTTGGAATTTTGCTTTGCTGAAGAACTTTGAAACAGAAAGACTTTGGTTACTGCTATGATTAACACACTGGAAACTTGATAATGTTGCTTGAGAGGATTGCTTGACCATGTATTTTCATGTTTCATTTCAAAGCTCAATTTTGAAAGATTCTACAGACCTGATAATCCAGACTTGAGTTAGCTTTGATATAATGTTTACAAAGTTTGCTTGACATTTTGAAAATCTGCTACAAGTTGGAGTTACAGGCCTGACTTTTGTTGAGAATTGCTTTGCACAATTCCAGATTTAAAAATGGTTTGAGGTTTGGCTTCAGATTTGAAAAAAAATTGGTTACAGTTTTGAGGAGAAAACAGTTTACAGGGTTGCATTTGTTTACTTTTGGGTTTGAGGAGGATTTACTGATTTGTTTGAATATGATTTTTGTGGTGGATTGAAGTAATGTTTTCAGATTCATGCATTTTGGTTTTAGATATGAAGTTCAATTGAAATCTTCTTAGAAATAAAAATAAGAAAGGGGATAAAAGAGAGGAGAGGTGAACTTATATAATGTATTTTAGAATTTATTTAGAATTTAGGAAAACAAAAATTAATTTTTGACACTTCTACATTTTAACTACATTTGTCATAACCTATTATTGATTAACTTACATATGTTTTTATAAGCTTTATTAACCTAACAATTATAATAATTTTATTTTTATTTGTATTATTTTAATTGAGTTTTAAAAGCTTTTATATTCATTTTCCAAATTAATAAATACGTTTCTAAATTAATAAATGCTTTCTAAATCTATATATAAATAAAATCTTTTAAAGAAAATAGAATATAAACCAATTATATGTCTATATACATTATAAAGCTTGAATATATCTACTTATATATGTATATATGGATGTCTTATCCAGAATTAAATAGTGAAATATATTATTTATTATAAACCATAAGTTTTATCATCTCGGGGGATTTAAAATTCAACATTTATATTCTAGTTTTAAATCCATGTTTATATATATATATATATATATATATGTATGTATGTATGTATTCAGATATTTGTCAGAATTTTATGATCTGTTTAATTTACAAATAAGTATTTCAATAAAATTTAATCTTGTTAATTACCAATTAACAGATGTCCAAAAATCCAGGTTATCACAAATGAAATCGTTCGAAGTTCACTATTCATCCAGGAGGAACGAAGATGTATCAAGATATGAAGAGAAGTTTCTTCCGGGAAGGAATAAAGATGGATGTTGGCTTATGGGTGAAATAGTGTTTGAACTGTTAGCGGGTAAAAGTCGAGCATCAAAGTCCAAGTGGGCTGCTTTAACCATTGGATATTATGGTATGGAAATGGGGTTCTATTTCAATGGAATTCATAGATGAGTTGCTGAGATCTAGCATAGGAACGGAAAGTTTGTGGGTCATATGGACATGTTGACTACAACGACCCGCCACTTTGACCGCCTCTAGTCGGTAATTAAACCAACTAGAAACGTTCAAAATGACGGATTGTTATTTAGTTTATAGAATTTAAACAGAATCAGTCACAGAATCACAGAACAAACATATATTTCTCATAAATAATTTTTTTGTTTTATACATCAGAGTTTTATACAATGAATTAGATTTTAATACAGCGGAACAATTATCTATATATATATCTTTTAAAGTACAAAAAAAATCCTGAAAACTGAAGTAAAGCCTTAATCCCCTCTCTCTAACTTCGCTGCGTGAAAATCTTCAAGCTGTAAAAATACTCGGTCTGACCCGAGTATTACATTCAAAAGAAAATAATACACGGGTCAGTCTAATTCAAACTCAGTTATTAGTGCATAGAGGCAGTAATAATCAAACAACAATTAGACGACAGTCAAATATAAATTTACCTATCTGACCCTTTAACAAGAAATTGGATAACGGTAAATATAACACTTAACAGTGTTAAACAATAAATTAGTAGATTCAATTTTTTCAACGAAGATAGATGAAAGGATTCTTCTTTTTTTTCCTTTAAAAAGATAATTTAGAAAAGCATCAAAATTTGCCTAAACGGCAGTTTACAACAAATTTATCAGTTTAAAATCAAATCAATTAAATTAATTGAAAAGTTACTTAAAGAAAAATCAAAACAGATTGGCTGCCATACACGCACGCGTGCACGGCCTCGCCAATACGGTATATGAAATACGCAAAGAAATCAATGAATCAAAAACAAAAGAAATATAAATTAAAATCAATACTGTGTGGCTGCAGTTCACGCTTGCGTGCACTGCCTTGCCACTACAGTATATGATGTCATCGCAACTCCAAAAATTAACAGCAAGACATAACCGCAAAGTCAAAATCTTTACGAAATGCAGAGGTCAAGTCATTGTTCCCAAGACTCAACACAACTGCAAGTATTCAAGTTCACATGAAGACCACTCAATGCAGCCTCAACCAAAACAGCCTCAACAAAGTGTCAGACATGTCGAGTTCACAAGAAATAGGGAAATGGTTAGTGCAAAACAATCAAAGTTCATATGCAAGATCAGATATCAATAGTGGTGCATCAGCATGGGACTTGAAGCAATCAAGACCAGATCAATGAAAGTTCACAAAGCATGGTCAGATAACAATAACACAGCAGTTTCAGATGCAACCGACCAACACAGACAACCAGATTCAGGTGGAATGCAAACTTTAAAAGATCAAGACTGTTGCAACATGATGTAATCAAAGCATGACAAATCTAAGTATGTAAATTGTCTTACATACGCTCAAATGAAAATGACCCAAAACATCTTTGTTGAAGATGAGGAGGCCAGACTGCATATGCTAATGAAACAACAATGGCATATATATAAATGTATGCATATGATTATTGCCTGTCAATTAACTAACTGCTATTAAAACAACAGCTCACATAACAAAATAGGTCAATCGATAATCAATGTCATGGCATAAACCAACCGAGAGTTCAAGTGAAATCAGAATGGTTCAAGTGCAACCTGGAGCAACAGCACGCGTATGCTGTGACAAATGGACAACTAAATAAACTGGACAGTGTAACTTATGAATGCAAAGTGCTACACAGTGCAAACATAATGGATGCAAAATGCAATTACGACAATCAGTGCTGATACAAAACCAAAAGGCATGTTGCTTCTTCACAACAAAATGCTGGACAATGCAAACCCATGAACAGTGCAACAAGGTGAACCAAACAGGTCAAGCAACAAGGCAGACCACAAAGAAATGCATGCTACCAAGTAAACAAACTCAGGCGAATTGTACAACAACAAGTTCAGCTACTCAATGCAACATGGACTGCAGACAAACAAAAGAATGATACAGGGCAACATGTACAACAAAAAGTTTAGCTACAACAAGCAGTGCAGACCACAAAGAAATGCCACTAAGTTCATATGTGCAGAGGACCAGTGATACAAGCAACAATGAATAGAAACATGCACATGCAACAGAAAGACCATGAAAATAGTGGGACTGCAACATAAGTGAAAATACTCGATGCACCAGTACAGGTAATAGCATGGTACAATGTGATACATGGAACATGCATGATGAATTGGATCAACACAGTCAAGTCCAAATGCATTAGTGAAGAGACTGCAGTGGACATGTATACGACAAAAGAAGCAGAGACAGCACCACAAATATATCAACTCAACATGACAGCAGACAAAATGAAAGATACCAGTGAACAAATGCAGAATTGACAAATGGAAAAATATGCAATTCGAAATGAGTTCGAAACTCATGGGGCTGCAGTTTCAAATCGAGACAGTGTCTCAACAACTACAAGCAGATGTAACTCGGCTAGTAACCAAGGCTACAAAGTGCGCAGTGACTGTAATAAGCACAGTGAATAACATAGTGGCAGCATAAACAAATGGTCAAAGAAATGTACAAAGCTGCTCTGGGATGAACACAGATGGTCAGAGCCGTAGTATACAGAGGACACAAAGTCAAAGCCAGAAAATCATCAACAATTGAACCCAAAACCAAATTGCCTGAAGGACAAACGAAAACAACTCGAAATCCAGAGAATACACAACAACAGTTTCCAACAAAAATCAAAACCATGGAAATCAAAACAATAAATCATGTGACTTTAAATTAGATGTGAGTAACATAAATTACTCACCTTTTATTTTGAGGAGCACGAATTAAGCAAAAGTCGAGGCCGAGGCCATCAAAGACGAGCGTGCAACGAGGTCGAGCAGCCACAAATTCGTGAAGCCCTAGCTTCGAAGAGGAACGAAGATCGAAGCCCCAAAATTCTTCTTTTGAATGAAGGAACGAAGATGAGAATCGAAGCCGCCATTATTGTTTCTTTCGTTTCTTTATTTTTTTTCGTGTGAAATCTGAAATGATGGAGGGAGGGCGAAAATAAAAAGAAGAGACAGTGTACGCGATGGCAAGCGTACAGAGTAGGGTGGCTGAAGGTACACGATTTTGCAGAGAGAGGATACATAGCAGTGTACTAGAGATTTTGCAATCTTTTACTTCGGCTGAGATGATAGAAATGTGAACCAAAGATTTTTTTTTTGCAATCCATTTTTTTTTATCTTGTAGGGTGGCTGCATTTAATACCAAGGTACAATGCTTTATAATTTTTTTGTTTCTTATTCAAAAGCTTATGCATATCATTTCGGCTGATGAGATAAAGTGTTGTGTACTACAGATCTTGTATTAATTGCTACTTTGTCTTGTTTCATGTTTACAAAGTAATCCATATTTCAAAGATATTTACATCTTTCATAAATCCCAATTCAAATTTAAATCCAAATTATTTTTCTTCTAAGTCATTAGTTCGAATTTCAATTACAAATTTAATATTCAATTTCAACTCCAAAGTTAAATTCAAATTTTTATTCAACTTTTAATAGATTAAATTCTAAAATTTAATCGCCAAATTCATAGTTATATTGGAAATTCAATTTAAATCATCATTCAAATATTTAAAATTAATTAAATATTTTCAATTTAAATTGTTCAAAATTCAGGATCGTTACATTGACAAAGAGTGCTCATTGCATTCCCATTAAGTCAAATAGAACGACACCTGCATTGGCTAAGTTATTTATGAAGAATGTGGTAGGACTTCACGGAATTCTAAGTGGTATTGTTAGTGATAGAGATTCTTTATTCATAAGAGAATTTCGCAAGAGTCTACAAGAAAGTTTAGGAACCAAGCTCAAGGTGGGTACCGCTTACCATCCACATACAGATGGGCAAACAGAAAGAGTTAACAAGATCATGGAAGATTTGTGAAGAGCTTGTGTATTAGACTTCGGCGGATAATGGGAAGACCATCTAAACCTCGTCGAGTTTTCATATAACAATACTTATGAGACTAGTATAATGATGGCATAGTTTGAAGCTGTATATGAAAGAACATGCAAATCTCTCTTATATTAGTTAGAAACCGAAGATAGATTGGTCCTTGGTCTTGATTTGGTAAGAGAAGCAGCTGAAAAGATTGAGCTGATAAGGGCGAGAATGAAGGAAGCTCAATCTAGGAAGAAAATCTATACAGATAGAAGATGGAAAGATTTAGATTTCTTTGTTAGAGATCATGTTTTCGTCAAAGTATCGCCGATGAAAGGTGTTATCAGGTTTGGGAAGACAGAAAAGTTAGCACCGAGATTCATAGGACCGTTTTCCATTTTAGAGAGGATCGGGAAACTTTCGTATAAAGTAGACTTATCAAGTAGTTTGGCAGGAGTCCACGATTTTTTTCCATGTTTCTGATCTGAGGAAGTATGTTAAGGATCCAGACACTACTATAGCACCAACTGAGTTAGAAGATTTAGTAGTGGAACCAGACATGGCTACAATTAGAAAGCCTATCCGAATAGTTGTGAGAGATGAAAAGAAGTTAAGGAACAAGATAGTCAGATTAGTGAAGGTCTAGTGGAGTGACGTTGATAAGGACTGTACTTGGGTGGTTGAGAGGAGGATTGGAGACATTTATCCAGATTTGTTTGATGGTATGTTTTACCTTTGATTGTTTTGTTGTGTGCCATATCGTAATTTTGAGGACGAAATTCTTTAAGGAGGGAAAATTGTAACACCCATAATTTTGGTGACATTATTTAGGAAATTTAATTAGTTAAATTAAATTAAATAACATGGGTCGATTAATGGATTGGGATTTTTTATTTAATCGATAAGGGTAGCCGTGCCATGTTAATGAGTAAACAATTAATCAAAGAATTAAGTTGTTAGAAAATAAGGGAGTATAAAATAGGAAAATGAGTAAACTTATACCCTAAACCCTTAGGAAACCAAAACATGCGTTCTTTTCATATTTTCTCAAACAAAAATACTTCTAAGGCCAGCCACCATTAGCAATCTCAAGGGAAGATAAAGCTAGAATCCTAGAGCAAGAATCAAATTAATTAATCAAGATCAAATCTAATATCTTAAATCAAAAAGCTAAGGCGAATAATGACTACAACTCACTTTTCTAAAAAATTCGGTTTTTAGATAAAATTCCGAAGTATTTGAAAGTTTATGCCATGTTTTTAATTGATTAAATGTGTTTATATGCTTATTGATGATTTATGCTTGTTTATATAGATTTTATGGTATGTTTTGATAAGAAAACCCTGTTAAATGACATCCAAATGCCTACGAATTTAGATTTAGATCAAAAATGATGTTTTAGAGATGGATTTCAATTTTCATGATTTTTTGAATTTAATGTGGATTTATAATAATTTTATAGTGAAGAAAATGATTTATTGGGTTATAAATTATTTGTGGCTAAATAATTAATTACTTGGGTTTGAAATTTATGTATGTTAGAACACACATTAAAAAGGATTTTTTTGAAATTTTTGTAGGATTTTCCAAAGTGTTTTGATGAATATATAAAATTATTTAAGGTATGAGACTTAAATGTTTTATATATTTGTAAAAGGAGAAGGGGTATATAAAATCTAGAAATTATGGAAGTACTTTTAAGAAAAGAAAATTAAGCAACCAATAAGATTTTAACAAACATAGCAGGTTAGTAAAAAAGTATTTATCTTTTTAGTTAAAGACAAAATTTACTTGTTTTTAGCCTGTTTCGCCACTTTCGGCATCTTGCTTCCGACATAGAATGCTTTCGACTTACTTCCTCCACTACCATCATTAATGAAACCAATGCATATGGCATCAAAGTCTTGGTGCGCATTAAATTGGAAAGAAGATGGAAGGTATGAGGTCGAAACCCAAGGGCTCTGAAGAGGTTGAAGCACGCCTTTGTTTTAAAGTGAAAAATGCGCCTGCTTTGCTTTCGACTATGTTACTTTTGACTTAGTTGGCTTCTCACTGGGTCAAATAGTTTGAAAATGGTTTTAGGGAGGTTGTGCCTTTGATTTTAGTATAGGGTTTTGACTAGATCGAATCCCTTTAGCTGCCGCTTTTCTTATCTTTCGAAGTCAATGATTTCATAAGGTATACTTGGTTTTTTTTTTAAACTTGGCCACTTCTCCAATACTTTTGGAAGTATGGTTTCAACACCATCACTTCCTTACTTAAGAGTAGCTTTCGAAAGGAATTCTTTTGAGTCTAATGGGTTTCACGTCTTTTTGCTCTACTTGAATGCATAATCCAAATGGCTTTGATCGAAACGATTTTCAAAGGTACCGAAAGGGTAAATTTTGAATACTTTCGAAAGGTGGTTTTCAAATGTTTTAAATTGAACCCAAGTGCTTTCAAATGGTTCACTTTTTACATAGGTTTGATGCTTTCGAAAGGTTTTAGATGATGGATTCGAAGGGTGCTTCCTCAATGCTTTTGAAAGGTTTCAAAGGGGTGGTTCCTTAATGGTTTTGAAATGTTGAAAGGAAAGTTTTTCAATGGTTTCGAAAAGCAATGTTCAAAGGTTTTAAAAGAAAGATGTCTAAGGTTTTAAATCTTTCTAAAGGAAAACTTTTCAATGGTTTCGAAAGGTTTAAAGAATGGTTTTGAAAATAAAGTTTTGGCCTTTCGGCCTAGGATGAATAAAGGGTTTTACTTGGTTTCGAAAGAGGTGCTTTCAATGGATTCAAAAGGGGTACTTTCAAAAGTTAAATATTTTCATCAACCAATATTTGGGTAAAATGTGTATATATGTATGTGTGTACGTGTGTTTAACATAGCAAGGTGGTTTTGAGTAATCATAGAGAATAAATGTTTTCCTTGTTTAAGTTTGGTTTAAAAAGGTTTTAAATCAATTTCAGATGAAGAGCTTTTCAAGGAAATCTTTTAGGAAGGTATCCCTAAGTAAAATGATTCGGATATTAGAATACCAGATGGGACTGGTATAGGATCGCGCCCTATACAATAGCTATTGGCCCCAACTAATTTAGTCCAAAATTCCAGTGTGTAGGGCTTTGTCACATGTATGTCTAAAATTTTGATTACACACAGAAGGTCATATATGTTTGTATACATATATGTTATTGGTGATCCCGCAAAATCATTAGGATCAGGTGACCCTGAGAGATGTTAAATTAGGGAAACACCATTTAACAGAGAAGTATTTAACAGATAGTTAAGGATAGACTGTCCAAAAGAGGTGTGTCTTGTGACGACCCGAACTCGATGTCCGACAAACGACATCAAATTCGCATCGTCGGAGCTTATAACAACATCAGATGAATATAAAACAACGAAACAAAATGAATATCATACATGCATCACAGATAAAACATCAACATAATATCCATACTACATCAGACTATATAATACATACACCACAACTCCAAATACAACATCATGATAATACAACAGTGATCATATATCCAAAATCCCTCAAACGAAAGAGGTGATAACGAATTTCCAAAAGCTAAACACCTGAAATCTCCAAAAGGTCCTAAGATATCTCCAAAGCAAAAGCTCCAAAATACTGCTTACTCCAAAATACGGAAAACCTGCTACTAGGCTGCTCGAGTAAAAATTATGGGCACCCAGCGTTTAGGAAAGAAAACAATAAACTCCAGGTCTGTCATGGGACTGGTATGAGTAAACAAAAACAATTTCTTTCAAAGAAACTAGATTTATAAAAGAATTTCGGTATGCTTTTAAAAAATGGAACTACCATAAGACCTCCCACCACACACACAATGCAAACGCAGAATTAGAGAAGATTTCTTCTTATGATTGTCAAATATGCTTGGTACGGAGAAATTTCTTTGATATTATTGCTAGTGCATAGTGTAGAAAACATTTCGAAAGTAGAATATTAATCATAGCCAGCATAGGTACCTTATAATATGCCTACTGTAGCTACCATATTAGATAGCAGGTTTTACAACTAAAACCATACAGGGTTTCGTATTAGGAATTTGATTTCCAACAATGGTCAGGCTAAGGAACTTCCTGGGACACATGGGTAAGCCTCTGGAGGGACGACCCGAGAACCTAATCCGATCTCTGCCAACACAAGGCCGGGTTACCCCTAACTGGGTAACTACTGACACGAGTATGCCATCCTCGGTTGTAACCCACCTTTATCCGGGGCCCCAGCAACAAATCACAAAGTAATATATATATATATATATATATATATATATATATATATATATATATCTGCGATATCAACATAAGTTAAGTACCTGGGCTCCATACCATGATACCACTTCTATCCAGAAGGAAATGCACATACCCTAAGGGACGCTACCCCCAATAATCTTGCTGCATCTTTCCTGTTTCGACCATTCCGAGGTGTGAGGTTCGACGAAGTCTTATCCACAAAACTACGCTTGTCACAAAGCCATGCTTCGATCAACAAATGATCAGCAACACTCAGCATGCCACATTACCGAATTGGGAATATATTGCTGATAACCTTCAACTACATAACCTCTGAGCTCGTACGACTCAGAGAAGAGGTGTTAAGCTAAGAGAATAAATTCTCCTCCACCAACAGAAATGTATTTGAAAGAAATCTGCTTTATATCTCAATTTGTAATGTCAGACATACAATCCATACAAGTCTGTTCTGGGTTCGAACGGAACCGAAGGCACTTCCAAAGAAGCCCTTGCAAATCCTGGTATTCACAATCCCGATCGGACTTCCCATCACTTAGGGAGTCTCTATACCGTTGCAACTCAGTGCAGAGACAATCGATAGGTCATCCTATCGCTCTCGCAAATACCTGGTCTTCACCGCCGATCTCTAAATGTTATCCATAACGTCGAATCACATATTCGGAATGAGTTATACGACACAAAGGTCCTTTTCCGGCTAATTCGAATATTGAGTGTCAAATTTTAAAACATGTGGATGTCATTCCCAAAAATACAAAGGTTCGATGTGGGTTTCGGATAACAAATTGAAATCCGATTCCCTGTCGCATCGAAGTTTAAACGCCGTTTTACGGGCAACAGGGTTTTCACATCAATATAGAACAAACCTCAATCACAGTGCAGTACAAGGCAATTACATCACACGGTATCACAAACAGAACAGAAATATCAATATGGTGCACAGCAACAGTTAATTTATTTTCTAATGTGGTTTAAATAAATTTACAACAAAATTATTTTTAAATCAACGATAAAAATTTGGATAAATAATTTAAACCTTGATTAACTCGTTTTATTGTTTCAAAATTAGTTATTTTTAATTAACCACTAAATTTGATTTGTCGACTTTAATTTATCTGAACAACAAATTCTTGATTTACAAATTAATTTAAACACTTAATTGTTTATCAATCAATTTTAATTTCAAACTTTATATCATTCTTAATTTCTTTAAAAATAATTTATTAATACAAATTATCTACTTTAATTATCATTTGAAAATCTGCTTTACACTTAAAAAAATTAATTAATTGTTACATTGAAATTTTAATGTAAATTAATTTTAGTTCTTGTTTTAAATTTAATCGTTTAATTAAAGGGTTAATTAAATTTTATTTTAAACTTTCATTACTTAATTAAGAATTAACAAAATTCTAAAACATTGTTAAATAATTTAACTTAAAATAAGTTTTTAACTTAACAAAATCAACATTGGTTGCTTGTTGAATGCCAAAATTAACTTAACATTGATAACTTGAAAATTTGGTCTGGGCTTAACCCAATACAAAAGCACAACCGAGTAAACACTGTTTCTCACTCGAGAAAAATTTGATTTCTTCATGTTCCTTTCTTCTTCTCCTTTTTTTATTTTGCTTAAGTACATAAACTCAAGTAACTGCTAAAACACACAAAACCACTCATGCCTCAACACTAACACAGGGGCAATGGCGTGCACTTGCACCAGCACCGGAGGCGACTCCGATCACTGGCGAGTCTTCCGGCACGTCGACCATCGCCCCGACAACCATCACCGATCATCAAAATGCCCTATCTTTCCTCGAATTAAAATCGAGCCACTCATCCAAAAAAACTGGATTCCACTGCTTGACTAAAACCATCTCGGCCTCGCGACACCGTTCACCTGACCTCGCGCCTCCCCGGTCACATCACCTCCGGTCATCCACGAAGCTAACCCCAGGACCTCGTCCAACTCGATGCACCCCAGAATCGTCCGCTGCCCTTTTTTTTTACATGAACAAACATGTGTTCTTAAACCTTATTCCAATCTCGTGTTCAAAATTTTTGGTTTAATAAATTACTTTGGTATTTTTCTAGTAATCACGATCGTTAAATCTTGCTGCCACCACGAATTCGAGGCCTGCCATTGCTTGGATCATCAGAATTTGACAAAAATGCATTTTTTTGATCAACCCAAATTTCTCGATAAATACTCAATGTAAAATTCGAATTTTTTTCTAAAATCATCATTCTTAATAGTGATTCAATTGGCGTTACTAGAATTCAATTTCACGAGGTTGAATTTTTAGATATTTTGAGTTGTGACTGTGTTTACCTCTCCCAGTAAAAAAAATAAATCAAGTTCCATTGCTTCTTTTTATTACTAAATCATGGTACAGATTAAACAACATCTTTAACTTGTTTAAAATCTTTCCAGAAGCAAAAAGAGGGAGAGAATGTTTGGGTTTTCTTTAATACAGTTTTACTCTGCATAACAGGACTTTAAACATGTCTGTGTAACACTGTAACTCAAATTGTTACAGGAAAAACAAAAGATTTCCAAAAAATCAGAGCACAAGCCTATTATTCATTCAACTCGAAGCCATCACATTCATACAGGAATTCAACCACAAAAGATTTGAATAAACATAGGTTTACTCACATGAAATACTAAAACAGAGAGCACCCTTTTTGTTGTTTTTGAAATCTGCAGTTAATCTTTTTCTTTGTTTTGTTTCTTCAGCAAATTGTCTTTCAACTTGAAAATAAAGTGGTTCTTTTTTTTTCTTTTTTTCTTTTCTGATCTTAGCTAAGTTGTTTGAACAAATGAACTTGGGTTTATGGATGTATACATATAGGTGAAAGGTTGTGTACAGGGTAAAAGAGGTAAGAAAGTACATGTTTGAGATATATAAAAGAAAGTGCACAGGGTGACATTACTTCCTTGTGTACAAAAACATGCTGAAGGTGCTGGCATTAATTACCTTGGCTTGGTTTATATTATTTTCTTGTACTTAATCCTCATACTTGTGATATTTACATTTTTCTTTTGCTTTGCATTACTGTAACTCGGCTGATGATATTATATTGTGTGCTAAAGGATATAGCATTTATTGCTTTGTACTTCATTTGCAAGCTGATATATGAAATTGAGTTGTACATGGATATATATATATTTGCTATTGTCTTATCATTGTTTGTAGGCTAAGATGATTCTTGTTTCGGCTGAGATGATATTGCATTTATTAGCTTGTATAATAGATATTCACTTTACTTTGTAAAATAAAAGTGTTTTGTTTTAGTTATTGTTTTCTTTTGTCTACATATTTGTTTACAGCAACTTACTTTATTTTTGTAAGACTAAGTCTTGTTTTGTTCGGATAACTTGTTTCTTATTTTACTTTGTTAAAAGAAAAGTTGTTTTAGCTATTAACATTTGATAACTATGTGCTTTTTATCACAATATTTTTTTTAGTTCTATTAAAGGTTTTAACTAAAAACACTAAATTTGTTCATATTTTATTTTATTGTTGTAAACAATTTCTTGTTGATAAGTGTTGTTTTCTTTAATTATTATTATTATTATTATTATTATTATTATTATTATTTATTTAAACTTAACTATCAATTATTTATTTAGTTCCTTATTACTTTGTAATATCAACCTTAACAATATTTTATTTTTCTTAAAATTTCACAATTTAAATTTAAAAGTTCAAAAATTTATTAAATTTAATTTAACAAAATTCCGGGGTGTTACAATATGACCTCCTTAAGAAAATTTCATCCTCGAAATTGAAAGAGAGAGAAAAGCAAACAAAAGAATATACGAATTCAAAAAAAAAAAAGAAATGACTTACAATTCAAGCCGAGATGCCTATTCTGCATTTGGGATATGATTTCTTCATACTATCTTCAGTCTCCCAAGTACAGTCCTTTAGATCGCCACTCCATTGAACTTTGACCAATTTCACAACTTTGTTTCGCAATGGCTTTTCATCATGATCAACAATTTTTATCGGCTCTCTTTTAACTTCCAAGCTAGGAGTGATCTCTAGATCCAGCTGAGCAGCTTCTTCAATAATATCATCTGGATTGTGCACATACTTCTGAAGATTAGAAATGTGGAATACATCATGCACGCCAGGCAACCAGTTGGGTAGCTGTACTCGATATGCTAGAGGACTAATCCTTTCCAGAATAGGAAAAGGACCAATATAACGCGGTGCTAACTTTCCAATTTTCCCGAATCTCAATACACCACGCATCGGAGATACTTTCAGAAAAACAGAATCTCCAACTTGAAATTCCAAATATCTTCTTCGACGGTCATAATAGCTCTTCTAAAGACTTTGAGCAGTTATTAATTTCTTTCGAATAAAATCTACTTTCTCCACGGCTTCTTTAATCATGTCTGGTCCAAGGACGAGTCTGTCGCCTGATTCGATCCAGCATGTTGGTGATGGACACGGACGACCATATAAAGCTTCAAAAGGAGCCATTTCTATACTGGCTTGATAGCTGTTATTACATGAGAATTCAACCAGATGCAAATGGTCCTACCAAGAACCACCAAAATCGAGAATACAAGTACGAAAAAGATCTTCTAGAATTCGGTTAACCCTTTCAGTCTGTCCATCAGATTGTAGGTTATAAGCGGTACTGAAATTTAATTTCGTTACCAAAGCGTCTTGGAATGCCTCTCAAAATCTACTAGTGAAGATCGGGTCACGATCACTCACTATACTGCTGGGAATACCATGGAGACGAACAATTTCCTTTATATATATACCTGCCAAGCTTGCTGCAGTCCGAGTGGATTTCACTGGAATAAAGTGAGCAGTTTTGGTTAGACGGTCCACTATAACCCAAATCGCTTCATTTCCTTCTTGGTTCGTGGCAATCCGTCGATAAAATCCATCGACACCTGATCCCATTTCCACTTTGGTACTTCCAAAGGTTGACGTAAACCGGCCACTTTCTTTTGATCGCTTTTGACTTGTTGACAAGTAGCACAACGACTCACGTAAACGGATATGTCTCTTTTCATCGTCTTCCAACAGAAAGTTCTTTTAATATCTCGATACATTTTATTAACTCCTGGATGGATGTTGAGTTTTGATTTGTGACATTCATCTAAAATTTCACGCTTCAGATCGGGAATGTCCGGAACACATAACCTGCCTTTCAGCCTAATAACTCCACTATGATTGGTTTCAAAACTTGTATCTTCGCCTTGAAGAATTTTTCCATAAATACCTCGAAGAAATTTGTCTTCATTTTTCTTACTAGCGATTTTCTCAAGAAGAGTAGGAGTAATAACCAGATAAGCAAGAATAGCGTGTTTTCCACTCAAGGCGTCTGCAACTACATTGGCCTTTCCCCGCGTACACAGAATATCTAAGTCATAAGATGCCAGAAATTCCAACCAATGTTGTTGTCGCAGATTCAGATCTTTCCGGGTAAAGAGATATTTCAAAGATTTATGGTCGGTGAATAGTTCGAATTTTTCACCTAAAAGAGAGTTTATTAAGTATATTGTTCAAGTTAAGTCAATTTCATAAATTGTTAAGAAAGCTGAAAAGATTCTTACCCAGAAGATAGCGTCGCCAGATTTTTAAAGTGAAAACAACAGCCAAAAACTCCAAATCGTGCGTCGGGTAGTTCTTCTCGTGCGGACGTAATTGTCTACTCGCATAGGCAACTACCTTCCCATTCTGCATTAATACTGCACCTACCCCATCACCACACGCGTCAGTATATACAGGTAAGCCTTGGTTCCCGTTAATGATAGCGAGAACAGGAGCAGTAGTCAATCTCTTTTTCAGTTCCTGGAAAGCTTCATCACATTTTGGTGTCCAAACAAATTTAGCATTCTTCATTGTTAGCTTAGTTAATGGGCTAGCCAACTTAGAAAAATCCTGTACAAACTTTGTATAATATCCCGCTAAACCCAGAAAACTTTGAACTTCTCTAGGAGTAGTGGGTTGCTTCCAGTCCATAATTGCAGATATCTTGTTTGGATCAACAGAAATTCCTTCTTCATTAACAATATGACCGAGAAATGTGACTTCTTTGACCCAGAAGTGACACTTAGAGAATTTAGCGAAAAAGATGTTTGTCCTCAATATCTCTAAAACAATTCTGAGATGTTCAGCATGCTCCTCTTCAGTTTTGGAGTAAATCAAGATAACATCAATGAATACAAGAACAAATTTGTTCAATACTTCTCGAAACACTCGGGTCATTAAATCTAGGAAGTACGCGAGAGCATTCGTTAGTCTGAAAGGCATAACTAACCATTCGTAGAACATGTCAGGACCCCTAAAAGCAGTTAAATGAACACAATCCTCAGCTATTCGCAACTGATGGAATCCCTGAGCTAGATCCATCTTAGAAAAGAATCGAGAGCCATGAAGTTGATCGAACAAATCGTCGATCCTGGGTAAAGGAAATGTGTTTTTATGAGTTTGTTTATTGAGATCGCGGTAATCAACACGTAATCTCAAAGATCCGTCTGATTTAGCCACAAATACGATGGATGAACCCCATTCGGAAACACTAGAGCGAATCAATCCTTTGTTTAGCAAATCTTGAGTTTGATCGACTAATTCAATTTTCTCCCTAGGTACCATCCTGTGACTTGCGTGAACAACAGGACGAGCATTCGGAATTAAGTCAATTCGGAATTCTATTTCCCTACGTGGAGGTATGGATTTTACTTCTTCAAATACGTCAGAAAATTCCCGAACAATAGGTATAGACTGCAAACTGGGTTCAGCATATCCCAAAGTATACATCAATTATCTCTCTTTGGACTCGGATCCTCACAAGAGATTTCAATAAAATTTCCAAGGTTTGTTTTGACTAAAACTGTCCGATTATTACAATCCAATTTAGCTTCGTATCTCGATAACCAGTCCATCCCGAGCAAAATTTCAAATTCATTAAATTCGAGGATATAAAGGTTGATAGGAAATTGATAGCAAGCATATGAAATAGGAACTCTCTTACAATATAAACAAAGATTTGCGGGACCTCCAACCGGATTTTTCACGCAAATAGGATCGCCAACAAATTTAGTTTTGAGTTCTAATTCGTTTACGGTTTGTTGAGAGATAAAGATATGTGAAGCTCCTGTGTCAAATAAAACTCTAACAGTTCTATCATAAATAGTAAGGTTACCTTCCAGAACACCTTTTCCTTTATCTGCTTTCGAAGTGAAAGGGTCTTTCTTTATCGCATAAACATTTGCCACCTGTGCTTGCTTCATTACCGGGCAATCTTTAACAAAATGTCCAGGCTTGTGGCAATTATAACATTCTTTAGCTCTTTGATCATTCCTTGTAGGTTGTTCCTTCTTAACTTGCTTCTTCGGTTTTGTGCAGCTGTTTGAATAATGGCCCTTATCTTGGCAATTGTAACAAGTGACATTCTCTACCGTGCTTCCTAGAGTGCTCTTCTTTTTCTCGTTGCCCTGCCATGGTTTCTTGCCTCCAAATTTCTGCTTCTTCCAATTTTGATTGCCCGAATTTCCTTTCTCCACGGGGGCTTCTTGCATATCAAGTGTAGCATATCTGTACCCATATCAACTAAATCTGAAAAAGATTCCTTAACGTGGCCCGTCATTCTTTTGTGGAATTTCTTATTCATTCCGCGAATGAATCTTTCGTTCATCTTTAACGGCGTATTCACCAATTCGGGACCAAAACGAGACAATTCATTAAATCTATTCAGATACTCCTCGAATGATAAACTTCCCTGCTTCAGGTCCATAAATTCCTGGTACATTCGAGAAATTCCGGCTGATGGCAAATATCGCTTCTCAAACACTTCTTTGAATTTCTCCCAAGAAAACTCGTCTTCTGGCTTATCTACCATGATTGTCTCCCACCAGGCTGAGGCTTCATCTTGAAGTTGCCAAGAAGCTATGAGTCGCTTCTGATCGTCTTCAAATTTTAGCTCTCTGAAGATTTTCTCACATGATCTTATCCAGGCTTGAGCTTCAACAATCGTCTCCTTGCCGGTAAATGGATTACCACCAAGCCTTGAGAAATTCTTATGTAAGTCAGCCAGATTTGGCTATTGTTGAACTGCTGCTATTGCTGTTGGGGGATCTTGATTAGGTGCTGTGGCACTTCCTTGACCCCTAACTCTTCCCCTTCGTCCGCTCATTCTTACCATCTGTAATTAGTAAGAAAATTGATTTAAATACACGAACGAAATATTTTAAGGAATATCAGCAGTAAAAAGAAATAGACAAATAAAATTTGGAGTCCAATCTTGGTTATACTCATTCTAGGGTATATTTCACCCTACTGATGTGTTATACCCTGTAGCTAAAATTCTAACTTAACCTTCAGCTCTGATACCACTTGTGACGACCCAAACTCGATGTCCGACAAACGACATCGAATTCGCATCGCCGGAGCTTATAACAACATCAGATGAATATAAAACAGCGAAACAAAATGAATATCATACATGCATCACAGATACAACATCAACATAATATCCATACTACATCAGAGTATATAATAGATACACCACAACTCCAAATACAACATCATGATAATACAATAGTGATCATATATCCAAAAGTCCTCAAATGAAAGAGGTGATAACGAACTTCCAAAAGCTAAACACCTGAAATCTCCAAAAGCTCTTAAGATATCTCCAAAGCAAAAGCTCAAAAATACTGCTTACTCCAAAATACGGAAAACCTGCTACTAGGCTGCCCGAGTAAAAATTATGGGCACCCAAAGTTTAGGAAAGAAAACAATAAACTCCAGGTCAGTCATGGGACTGGTATGAGTAAACAAAAACAATTTCTTTCAAAGAAACTAGATTTATAAAATAATTTCGATATGCTTTTAAAAAATGGAACTACCATAAGACATCCCACCACACACACAATGCAAACGCAGAATTAGAGGAGATTTCTTCTTATGATAGTCAAATATGCTTGGTACGGAGAAATTTCTTTGATATTATTGCTAGTGCATAGTGTAGAAAACATTTCGAAAGTAGAATATTAATCTTAGCCAGCATAGGTACCATTATACTTTGCCTACTATAGCTACCATATTAGATGGCAGGTTTTACAACTAAAACCGTACAGGGTTTCGTATTAGGAATTTGATTTCCAACAATGGTCATGCTAAGGAACTTCCTGGGACACATGGGTACGGCTCTGGAGGGACGACCCAAGAATCTAACCGGATCTCTGCCAACACAAGGACGGGTTACCCCTAACTGGGTAACTACTGACACGAGTACGCCATCCCCCGGTTGTAACCAACCTTTATCCGGGCCCCCAGTAACAAATCACAAAGTAATATATATATATATATATATATATATATATATATATATATCTGCGATATCGACATAAGTTAAGTATCTGGGCTCCATACCATGATACCACTTCTTTACAGAAGGAAATGCACATACCCTAAGGTGCGCTACCTCCAATAACCTTGCTGCATCTTTCCTGTTTCGACCATTCCGGGGTGTGAAGTTCGACGAAGTCTCGTCCACAAAGCTACGCTTTTCACAAAGTCATGCTTCGATCAACAAATGATCAACAGCACTCAGCATGCCACATTACCAAATTGGGAATATATTGCTGATAACCTTCAACTACATAACCTCTGAGCTCGTACGTCTTAGAGAAGGGGTGTTAAGCTAAGAGAAGAAATTCTCCGCCACCAACAGAAATGTATTTGAAAGAAATCTGCTTTATATCTCAATTTGTAATGTCAGACATACAATCCATACAAGTCTGTTCTGGGTTCGAACTGAACCGAAGGCACTTTCAAAGTAGCCCTTGCAAATTCGGGTATTCATAATCCCGATCGGACTTCCCATCACTTAGGGAGTCTCTATACTGTTGCAACTCAGTGTAGAGACAATCGATAGGTCATCCTATCACTCTCGCAAATACCCGGTCTTCACCACCGGTCTCCAAATGCTATCCATAACGTCGAATCACATATTCTGAATGGGTTATACGACACAAAGGTCTTTTCCCGGCTAATTCGAATATTGAGTGTCAAATTTTAAAACATGTGGATGTCATTCACAAAAATTCACAGGTTCGATGTGGGTTTCTGGATAACAAACTGAAATCTGATTCCCTATCGCATCGAAGTTTAAATGCCGTTTTACGGGCAACAGGGTTTTCACATCAATACAGAACAAACCACAATCACAGTGCAGTACAAGGCAATTACATCACATAGTATCACAAACAGAACAGAAATATCAATATGGTGCGCAGCAACAGTTAATTTATTTTCTAATGTGGTTTAAATAAATTTACCACAAAATTATTTTTAAATCAATGATAAGCATTTAGATAAATAATTTAAACCTTGATTAACTCGTTTTATTGTTTCAAAATTAGTTATTTTAAATTAACCGCTAAATTTGATTTGTCGACTTTAATTTATCTGAAAAACAAATTCTTAATTTACAAATTAATTTGAACACTTAATTGTTTATCGATCAATTTTAATTTCAAATTTTATATCATTCTTAATTTCTTTAAAAATCATTTATTAACACAAATTATCTACTTTAATTATCATTTGAAAATCTGCTTTACACTTAAAAAAATAATTAATTGTTACATTGAAATTTTAATGTAAATTAATTTTAATTCTTGTTTTAAATTTAATCGTTTAATTAAAGGGTTAATTAAATTTTATTTTAAACTTTCATTACTTAATCCAAGAATTAACAAAATTCTAAAACATTGTTAAATAATTTAACTTAAAATAAGTTTTTAACTTAACAAAATCAACATTGGTTGCTCTGTGAATGCCAAAATTAACTTAACATTGATAACTTGAAAATTTGGCCTGGGCTTAACCCAATACAAAAGCACACCCGAGTAAACACTGTTTTTCACTCGAGCCAAATTCGATTTCTTCTCGTTCCTTTCTTCTTCTCCTTTTTTTATTTTTCTTAAGTACATAAACTCAAGTAACTGCTGAAACACACAAAACCACTCACGCCTCAACACTGACACAGGGACAATGGCGTGCACTTGCACCAGCACCAGAGGCGACTCCGATCACTGGTGAGTCTTCGGGCACGTCGACCGTCGCCCCGGCAACCATCACCGGTCATCAAAATGCCCTATCTACCCTCGAATTAAAATCGAGCCACTCATCCAAAAAAACTGGATTCCACTGCTTGACTAAAACCATCTCAGCCTCGCGACGTTCACCTGACCTCGCGCCGCCCCGGTCACATCACCTCCGGTCATCCACGAAGCTAACCCCAGGACCTCGTCAAACTCGATGCACCCCAGAATCGTCCACGATCCTTTTTTTTACATGAACAAACATGGGTTCTTAAACCTTATTCCAATCTCGTGTTCAAAAATTTTGGTTTAATAAATTACATTGGTATTTTTCTAGTAATCACGATCGTTAAATCTTGCTGCCACCACGAATTCGAGGCCTGCCATTGTTTCGATCATCAGAGTTTGACAAAAATGCATTTTTTTGATCAACCCAAATTTCTCGATAAAGACTCAATGAAAAATTCAAATGTTTTTCTAAAATCATCATTCTTAATAGTGATTCAACTGGCATTACTAGAATTCAATTTCATGAGGTTCGAATTTTTTGATATTTTGAGTTGTGACTGTGTTTACCTCTCCCAGTAAAAATAAAAATAAATCAAGTTTCGTTGCTTCTTTTTATTACTAAATCAAGGTACAGATTAAACAACAACTTTAACTTGTTTAAAATCTTTCCAGAAGCAAAAGGAGGGAGAGAATGTTTGGGTTTTCTTTGATATGGTTTTACTCTGCATAACAGGACTTTAAACATGTCTGTGTAACACTGTAACTCAAATTGTTACAGGAAAAACAAAAGATTTCCAGAAAATCAGAACACAAGCCTATCATTCATTCAACTCGAAGCCATCACATTCATACAGGAATTCAAGCACAAAAGATTTGAATACGTAGGTTTACTCACATGAAATACTGAAACAGAGAGCACCCTTTTTCTTGTTTTTGAAATCTGCAGTTAATCTTTTTCTTTGTTTTGTTTCTTCAGCAAATTGTCTTTCGACTTGAATATAAAGTGGTTCTTTTTTCTTCTTTTTTTATTTTATGATCTTAGCTAAGTTGTTTGAACAAATGAACTTGGGTTTGTGGATGTATACATATAGGTGAAAGGTTGTGTACAGGGTAAAAGAGGTAAGAAAGTACATGTTTGAGATATATAAAAGAAGTGTACAGGGTGACATTACTTCCTTGTGTACAAAAACATGCTGAAGGTGCTGGCATTAATTACCTTGGCTTGGTTTATATTATTTTCTTGTACTTAATCCTCATACTTGTGATATTTACATTTTTCTTTTTCTTTGCATTACTGTAACTCGGCTGATGATATTATATTGTGTGCTAAAGGATATAGCATTTATTGCTTTGTACTTCGTTTGCAAGCTGATATATGAAATTGAGTTGTGCAGGGATATATATATATATATATTTGATGTTGTCTTATGCTTTGTTTATAGGCTGAGATGATTCTTGTTTCGGCTGAGATGATATTGCATTTATTAGCTTGTATAATAGATATTCACTTTACTTTGTAAAATAAAAGTGTTTTGTTTTAGTTATTGTTTTCTTTTGTCTACATATTTGTTTACAGCAACTTACTTTATTTTTGTAAGACTAAGTCTTGTTTTGTTTCGTTAACTTATTTCTTATTTTACTTTGTTAAAAGAAAAGTTGTTTTAGCTATTAACATTTAATAACTATGTGCTTTTTATCACAATATTTGTTTTAGTTCTATTAAAGGTTTTAACTAAAAACACTAAATTTGTTCATATTTTATTTTATTGTTGTAAACAATTTCTTGTTGATAAGTGTTGTTTTCTTTAATTATTATTATTATTATTATTATTATTATTTAAACTTAACTATCAATTATTTATTTAATTCCTTGTTACTTTGTAATATCAATCTTAACAATATTTTATTTTTCTTAAAATTTCACAATTTAAACTTAAAAGTTCAAATAATTTACTAAATTTAATTTAACAAAATTCCAGGATGTTACATGTCTAATATTATTTTGTTATATTGTTGGGTAGGCCCGAGTCAGCCAAAGGTTAATATTTAGCCAAACGAAATTATAATGTTCAGATAGATAGTCCATTTGTTACCTGATATGTAAGTTTACATAAAATGTTTACAGTTAAACATTTTTGGTTGGAAGATAAAGATTTGCAAAATATATATTTTAAAAGGATGTTAGTGATGGGAAACCCATTCCGCTAAACGGCGTAGTCTCGCTTAACATTAAATAACCGAGGTGTATTGTATTATTTACACCAAGCTTTATGTCTGACTCGAAGTTTTTTTTACCTTAAACTCTCGGGTGCTCAAAATTTATTTGAGTAGGTTGAGGGTTGAGGTTTTACAGGTTTAGTAGGTTGATGACTAAAGCTTCCAGAGACGAGATGGTGGCTAATAGATAGCTATTTAGGAGTTGCTGTTTTGTTGTATTTTCCGTTGTGTTGTATCTAAGATAGTTAGGTCTATATAGTACTTTGGTCTACCAAGGGGGCATCATCGTATGTCGCTCATGGTGTATTTGTGTAATATTTATATTTGATCTTTTCCAAGGAAACATTATGGTATTATGTAATTTGAATGTGAAACGTGTGTTTGGAAGTGAAATGTGAAAAGATGTTTTTGAAATCTGTGATATCGCAAATGCTTCTGATAATATGGATACCATTAACATAGCCATATTTAGTCGTCGGAAGTTAATACTATGGATTATTATAGCATCTGTAGTGCTTAGCTTTGGACCTCTAGACAGGGGACGTTACATACCAGTAGCCTATTTTAGGAACGTATATTTTATTGCCGTTGATTTATCATCTAATTCCTTAATTAATATTAACGTTAACTTTTGTTTTAACGTTTACTTAACTCCTAAGTCTAACTGCCATAAATTTTTGAATTTTGAACTTTAGCGTTAATTATCTATTTAAATTTGAAGTCTTAAATTAATTTTAATCTAAAAACTTCAATCGTCGATAACATTTTTGTTTAAGCTTCGATATCAAAACTTCATGTATGGAAATTGATCAAAAAATCGCCATAAATGCATTGACATAACTTTTGTGGCCGAATTCCAATATTTACATTTTATCATTTTTAGACTTATTAACTTATGAATCAATTATTTTATTATTATTTAATTTCTTATTAATCTTTACAGGGTGCTACATTTCCTTCCTTGAAAAGGATTTCAATCCCGAAATCCATAAGGGATGAATATCATAACATGCACTAAGCATCCATATTATACTACCATGTTACCAACACAACCATTTACTCGACCAAAAGTTCAATAATTATGCATGTAGACATAACATAGGTGAGCTCAATCTTAGCGTATATGCAGGTGTTATGACATATGGGCATGTATACAACATCCTAAACATGCAAAAAATGACTATATGAGTGCAAGAGTGACAGTAAGTAGTGTGGGAACCATCCCCTACCATCCAATCTAGCAACCATGATGCAACAAAAGCCTAATATAGAGAGAGAAAGTTAGTGATGAAAAGCTCGGGATGGGAAGTTCTCATATTTTCTTCAGTTTTCCATATGTTTTCTACCGGGTTGTCTCCCTGTTGTACTCAAACCAGTCTGCTATCTTTGTTGTGGAGCTTTCTAGCTCCATGATTTATAATGCTTATGGTGGCATGGGATGTTATTGGCTCTGTCTTAATGTCTACTAACTGATCAGTCTCTAGCATGGTGGCTATGCTATGAAGGCATCTTCTCAAGTGCAAAATTCTAAAAATGTCATTGATTCCTGTCAGCTTATCTGGTAGCTCCACACAATAAGCAAGTCTTCTTATCCTTTTAAAAATTGGGAAAGGCCCAACAAATCTTGGTGCCAACTTTCCTGACTTTCCAAATCTCACGACTTTCTAAGAGGGGAAACTTTAACAAACACCATGTCTCCTACTATAAAATCTAACTCCTTTTTTCGCTTGTCAATATAGGATTTTTGGAAATCTTGTAAAGTCTTCATCTGCTACCTAATCGATTTTACCTTTTTTGAAGTCTCGATAATTGAATCTATTCACCTTTTACCAATTCACGTCCCGTACAGTGCTTCAAAGGGTGTTATACCAATCGTCGCTTGGTGACTATTATTATACTTGAATTTTACTAAGGTAATTTTGCACCAATATGCTCCAAAGTCCATGATACAAGCTTTTAACAAGTCCTCTAAAATTCTATTCGCCTATTTAGTCCAACTATCGGTATGTGGGTGGTAAGCAATGGTAAGATTCAATGAAGTTCCTAAAGATATCAGCAAACTCCTCTAAAATCACAAGTAAATAAGGGATTTCTATCACCAACAATGCTATTCAAAATTCCATGAACTCGAACCACTTCCTTGATGTAAATTTGTGCTAAAAATGTTATGGTCCTATTACCTTTAGCGGGAATAAAATGGGTGCTTTAGTGAGTCTATCCACCATGATCTAAATTGCTTCATTGCCCCTTGGCTTCTAGGCAACCCATCTATGAAGTTCATTGATATATGCTCCCATTTCCATGTCAGAATCTCCAATGGCAATAACAATCCTTGGGCTTCCCTTCCTCTGTCTTTATCCTTTGGGACATCAAACATTTGGGAAAAAACCCAACTACCCTCTTCTTCATCAATGGCCAATATATAATTCTCTAATAACCCTATACATCTTATCTCCTCTAGGGTGAATGGTCATTCTTGAATGGTGATACTCTACAAGCTAAAATTTAATTTTCCTAGAATCATAAAGTTTATGCGATTGAAGCATTCTTCATTCCTAGTTATTAACCAAATTTCCTCATTAACTCCTAGCTTTACCCATATTTTATTGCTAGTTAAGTGTCTTTATGAAATTTCCTTATTTATGATGTTTCTTATTTATATATTTATTTAGCAATCTAATCCCATCCATAAAATCAATCCAATGATTAAACAAGAGCATATCTTATAGCATATCGTATGCTTTTCCAATAACATAAGAGGGACATCTAACGACTAAAACCCAAAACTCTAAAAGAAAATTTTGTTGATAGTTGCCCTACATCATCAAATGGTGTTAACGATGTTGTGGTTCTAATAACCCTTACTAAATTAAGACGGACATTCTTAGTATGTGATTCCACTATCACCCACCTTCCTTAATTCTCCTTCTTGGTTTCTAATAAATGTTGTCCATCTATTATTTCAGTTAATATACCAAATTACGAGAAAAATTGTACATCCTTATAAATGCCGTATTAAATTCTTTAATTAGTCCATACTTAATTCCCTTTTAACTCTCTGTTAATTACGAATCTATTGCCTATTAAATATGTAACTAATGTCCATAAATCCTAGTCCTATAATTACTACATTGTTAATAGCTAATACGAATATTATCATTAATTATGCTATTTATATATTTTTATTTTTGAACGTTGAGCAAGGTTATACGTGTGTGTGTATTTCTTATTTCTAATTATTAATTTCTAAACTAGAATGTTCCTTTTCATATTTTAATTTATTAGAGTTATCCTTCCAAAAAGGATTATCGTTATAATTTTTCATAAATTAACCAAAAGTGGTATCTTTGCTTCATTTGAAAATACAAGGAATTGGTTCTTTCTCTTTTTGAAATAGATAGTGTAAATTACGAAAAGAATATCCTTATCTTAAGCATCTCTTCCCTTTTCGGTATACTCCTTATTAATTCAAATGACGCACTTTTATATATATATTTTGGAATTGGATAATTTATAGAAATTACATCGAACCCACTCCAAATAAATCGAAATATAGAAATTCACATCCCAAGTCTACTAAGCCAACCTAATTTACATCTCAATTATAGATCCAAAATACCTTTACAACTTTACCAATATTCTACAATTAAATATTTGGGACTGATTTTCAAATTTTCAGATTAGGTTGTACATACTATTCCAATTTTATTCATATCCTAAAGCCTCTACCCTCTCTTGCCTAGGTAGTGATATATATCTACTATATATAAAAATTTGGTTTAGTCCATCATTCTTTATAAAAATAAAATTTCATAATCCTGGAGTACATGATCTGAAATCTTTATCTTTGAAATCATAACTTAAAATCTCCCTTTTTTTAAAAATTTATTTAGCGAAATAATTTCTCTTTTCAAAGGCTTTCTATCTTAAAGACATGCTTCTTTAAAAGTAGAATTTTAACCTAAAACAACCAAAAATTCAATTATCATGCCAAATAATCCTTTTTTTAAAATATCTTCTACAACTTTAAACAATGACAAGTGGAGTAGACAATGATAACTTTTATCCTATCTTGGGCTAGACCAAAGGTTTAGTCTGACCTTCCTCTAGGAGGTGCTTTGACCAGCCCCTTATAGTGGGATCAAAGGCTTTCTTTCAGCCTTTACTACCATCTTAGGTAGTGATATAGGCTTGTCCTTCTAGTTCCTTTCTTTCATTTGAATATTCATTCCATAGATATACTTGTCTCATTTTTCTTTATTCATCCTTTGTTGGGAAGTAAGGCCTTAAATGTTCAACGTTCCAAAGTTCTCGCTATTATGTTGCCATTAGATCAGCATAATCGACAAGTACCTAGTGAAATTACTTCATGAATAATAAGAGGACCTTCTCAATTGGTCCAAGCGGTCCATCCGACGGATTTTTGGTATTTTCCATGACTTTTCATAGTGCTAAATCTTCTTTTTGAAATGATCTTCCTTTAGCTTTGGAGTTACAATACCTAGATATCCGTCGTTGGTATTCGGCCTTTCATATGGCCACTTCGTTCCTTAGTTCATTTATAAATCTAAGGATTCTTTCCTTAATTCTAGATTGGGATCAAATGCATATGCAATTCTTCGATGGGTTGGAACCTCAACTTCGACTGGAAGCGTGTATCACATCTACATTTTAGGGAAAAAGGGGTATTGCATATTTTATATATCGGAGGATTAAAAAATATTATTTTCAAATTCATATGAATCTATAACTTTGGGAGATGCCTACTAGTAACATTTTCTATCTTTAAAATTTTTCTAGATGATTTTACCCTTGGAAACTTGTATTGGTTATAACTTTTGATAGGTTTCGAATTAGCATCCAAGAATACTTTCATGGGAAAGACGTGATGGTTTCTCATTCCGTAGAGTGGCCATAAATAGCGATTTAGTCTTTTCGGCTAGGAGATATGGCTGTTTGAAGATTAGTAGTTTCTAGAGCGGCTTAGTGGGGGTAATTAATGAGTTTGGAGCAAGCCAGCTTACCTTTTTCAGGTTTGGAGACCTTATATTTCTTAATCATCATTCCTAAATCACTTTTACTCCTTCTTTCATAGATTTAAGCCTCTATTTACTCATTCTCTACCCAAAACCTTCGCTTTTCTCCTCTAGATCAAGTTTAAATCATAGATTAGGTTTAGATTAGTGAGGGGATACATTAAAGTTCTTCAAATCTATAATATTTTTGAGGAAGAAAAATCATATCTTTGCTGTTGATTCTCATATTTGCGTGCAAATCTTTTTTGTGAGTGATTTATCATTCTCACCTTATTATATATGTATATATAGATTTTGGCATGTTTTAAACCCATTTTCAGATTAAAATCATGTTTTGAAATTGTTTTTAAAGTCAAATCTAAAGTAAAATGAATTTAAATTGTTTCTAAGTGTTTAGTTCATGTCGATTTGATGTGTGGTTACTTAGATGTGTGTTAGGCTATATTATATATACACTATAGGATGATTTGCAATGAATTATTGTATGTTTGCATGCTTGAGCGTCTGAATGTTGATTGTTGCATGTATGGTGTCTGTGTGAATGATTGTATGGTTAAAAAGCTCATTGGAGCGACCTAGAGTTAAGAAACATGAAATCGGTATTTGATAAATTGACTTAAGGTTGCAGAGAGTTGTATCGTTGCATACAGATTGCACAAGGTAAGAGAATGGAGCATAGCGATGAAATCAGTGTGTAACCGAGAAGTGGAGAAACTATAGGATTTTTGTTCAGTGATAGGCTGTTCGGTGGTGGACTTGCTCGATGATTGTGTGGCTTGGATTAGTTCGACATTAGCTGGCTTCGCTTGGCATGGTCGGGCATTTGATTGTTTTGGTGATGGAAGAGGCCGGAAAACATTTGCTACCCCATGGAGCCATGGGGGACCGGGTAGAAGTTTCTATCCGGAAGTTCCATAAAAGGCCGGACATCATTTTCTATCCGGTGGAGCCATGAGGGACCGGATAGAATTTTCTATTAGTTGGTGCCATAGAAGACCAGATAGTATTCTCTTTCCGGTGGGGTTATACACAAGTACCGAACAAGGAAGGGTGCTTGGGGTTGCAAATGGTAGGATAGATAGGATTTGGACCGAACATGAGGGAAGCATAAGGGTCCTTGATGAGTTGATGGGGAGCAAAGATGGATGACTCTGGGACAACTCATGATAGCCTTGGATTTCGTGCAACAACTAGCAAAGAAATGGAGTGATGGTTCGTCGTCGATGACGTGACGACTTCAAAACCTTGGTACGGTGGCTCTATGACTTACGACGAGTGTCTATAGGTGTTCTGAAGATGACAACTTAATAATGGAAATCATGATGGTGGTCTATAAAGGCAAGCTTAACATAGGGGTTTGGGAGTGGGATTTGCAACTACATCACTGTAGAAATATCTGTGATGGAATAATGATCGAGGTCCATTATGGAGACGTGTGCAAAGGGGCCATTGATAACTCGGAGGTTTCAGTATGCTTTTAAAGAAGGTTTATGTAGTGACGTCCAACTGGATTTGCAATTTTGTTCAGATCTTGTGATGGTGGATTACGTTGGGCTTTTTCATGTGAGCCTATTTCCTAGCCTTTCGCAATGGCATAGATTTGAGCACCAATGAAGTGGGGATTACGATTGGGTCATTGGTTTACGATTGTGCCATACGAGTTATCATATATCTACCACACACGAATAATGGTGAGGAATGTTTGATGGATGCTATGTTTGCCATGGTTGTTTATCACTCTAGGGTGTCACATAATGTAAGTATTTAAACCGTATATTAAGACGTTGGACATTGTACTTCGACTATAGGACACTTATATGGCTTTGATAATAGATTAGCATACATCGAGTATTATGTGCTAACTCTTCGGATGTAGAGATAGGTCAGGTATGGTTCTACATACCCTATGACTATATTTACTATATATGTGACCCAGAATTTGAATATTTGAAATCGAAATATTTAACTGATTTTAAATATTTGAAAAGTTATTTTAACTTGAATTTCAAATATAAATATGAATTTGGCAATTAAATTATTGAATTTAATTTATTGAAGTTGGATAAAAATTTGAATCTTTAGTTATAAGCTGATTAAAAATATTTTAAAGGCTTAGAAAATTTATATTGATGATACTGAAGATAATGGGAGCTTCAAAATTTTTGGAAATGTTTTGTCCAGTTTTGAATTTCTATCGTTTAAATCGATATTCTAAAATTGCCTTCCGAGGCACAGGCTCGGATTTCAACGAAACCAGTTCCAATGGATCCGTAATATTGTATTATTATCGGATTTCAATTTCAGTAGCATTTAGAGTTGTCGCGTGATCGTATGATAAAACGCGCTGAACTTTATATCGAAATTTAATTTAATATCTGGATCCAAAATGCCATCTTCTTCATATGATCGAATTAGGACTCAGAACCTTTTCCATTGTGTTCGACATATGGGTTCAACATTATAAACGCCTAGCGGCACATCTTCGTAGGATGTCAAAATTTTAAGTTGTGTTTCCGAGACGATTTAAATTTGAAATTTAAATATAATATGTAAGTTGTTGACCAATCTAAACCATCATCCTACTTTCTATCACGTCAACACTTTCTCTTTTCATCTCATATCCACTGTAGCCTATCTGCTACACTCTTCCATCTTTTCGTGTCCTCCATCCTTTCTGTTATTTTTTTTTATAAAGGCTTAAAAGTAAAAGATAATGATAAACATTGGCTCGAAAATCTTCCTTCTTTCAAAATCAATGGCTATGTGAAATCAATTCAAGCATTCGAAAAAAAGGGGGATTCGCATTGATGTCGCGATTGGTGTTGGCGCGCGTGAAACCGCTTCTGTGGCGAGGAGGGGTTAGGCATTCGAGATGGGCTCGCGTCTCGTCGTGATTGGTTTGAGGGGTAGTGAATCTGGTCGTCGAGATGGCTGCTAAGGGTTTGAATGCGGCGCTCGCTTGTCGAAGGGAGGAGGCGGGTTCGAAGGCATTGGCGACTGGTGGCGTTTGTTTCAATCGATGGCGGAGCCGCCTCGATTGGTGAGATTGAGCAGTTAAAGGTTGGAGCCGCGTTCGAAATCAACGGCGACTCGAGGGGTCCTGTCACAATTTGTGGGTGTGCGACGCGGCGAGATTGCCTAGGCAGTGGCCGTGGAGATGTTGAGGTAAGGTTTTGGGTTTTTTTTGGTTTACTGTAACAGAGTTGTACATACGTATATTAAAACTTGCTAATGTTTTTAATATATTATGTTAAGGTAATTAATATATATATGTGTGTGTATGTATAAATAAGCAGAAATTAATTTCAGATTATTATAAAAATTAAATATGCAGAAAGCAGAAAATATATATATATATATATATATAGTGAAGTTTAGAATTATAGTCAGAGGAAAAATAAACCGTAGTTTTGTTTTAATAGAAATATATGGGTTATTTATGTAAAGAAAAATTAGTTTAAATTAAATTGTTTTTAACTACTAAGAATAATTTATTAAGAGGAAATTTAGTTTTAAATTTATTTTTAAGTAAAATAAATTTATTAAGAGAAATTGGTTTAAATAAAAGTATCAGTTAATTAAATTATTAAACAGGGATTGATTACTAAATTTGTTCGGATATTAATAAAAGTCATCTAATGTTTGTTACAAGGTTTAAAGATGGTGAAAAACAAACTGGAATGGAAAATGGATTGTATGCAAAGAAAGGTGAGATCTCCTCACTCAAACAAAGGGTTTTATTTAATTTTAATAGTTAAATTTAAAATTGTCGATTGTGTGTTTGGATGATGGTTGTTATTATTTGTTTTGAAATAGACCCTATTGCGTTGCATAATAGCGGATAATATTTTATAAATCCCATATACCGCGATATTCCACCTTGAAATAGAATGGGTATTTAATTTGTTGTGCTAATATCTGTGGATGTAGGGAAACAGGTTGGAGGGATCCAACTGGATTCCTCAAATATTTAATTTGTTTCGTATGTTGTGTAATGATTATTTATAATCTGTGTGTGATTATTTGTGATTGAAACCGTTGAAGGCTAAAATTTAGCCGAATATATTTTTGGTATCGTGGGATACCAGAAATATGAAATTGGATTTTTTTGGAAACTAAAGTAGAAAAGCTTAGACCTATACAATTAAAGTATTAAAGTTGATTTTTTATAATCCGATCGAATTATAAAAAAAATATGGGAAATATTTTAATAAAGGAATTTCAAGAATGTTGTTTAATAGTTGAAGAGTTTATTTAAGATACAGATTTTAAATATTTGAAAGAGATAAAGAAATTTATTTCAAAAGGAAATAAATTTAGAAATTTAATGTGGAATTTAATTTAGAGTTAAAATTAACTTTAGAAATCGATTTGGGAATAAATTTGGAGTCAGAATAAATCTTAGGAATCAATTTGAAAATTTGGTTTGGTGTTTTGGAAATAACTTGGAAAATCAATTTGAAATTGATTTGCTATTTGAAAATTAATTTGGAAAATCAAATTGGAATTTGATTTTGTGTTTGAAATAAATTGGAAATAAATTTGGGATTTGATTTGGTTTGAAGGTGATATTTGGAAATTGATTTGAAATTCGTATATCAGTTGATTTTTGGAAATGTAAAATTCACAACGGGAATTTGTAAAGAAAAGGGAAATTGTTTGAAAAATAAATTTTAAAGTGTGAAAAAAGAATTTACAGATTTGAAATGTAAATTAAAATAAATCGAGAAGATTTATTAATTTATTTGAATGGGCCATTTTATAATGGAAAAGAATTCTTCCATGGATAGCCGAGTATATTTTTAAAATAGCTTTTGAATAAAATTTAAAAGTCTTAGATTTCGTTTTAAAATAATACCATTGGGGAAATTAGTTTTGAAAATTGTATTTAAATCTTTAAAGTAAAAATTTATTAAATTAATTATATAAGGGATCATTTTAAAGATTAAATGGATATTTGATTTAGAAAATAGTTACTTAAATATTTATACTCTATTTACAAATTTTTATTTTAAAAATATGTTTGGACCTGAATTTTTATATGAGATATTAGTATAGTATTTTTCATAACTAATATTTAAGCAAATATTCTAAAATAGTTTATTTTAAATGTTTCCAAGTATATTTTGAATAAGTATTTTATATTATTTTAAAATATTTGAAATCGGCAGATTTTCAGTGGAAATGAATAAATATTTGAAAATGTTTTCCGCGCAAGGAAGAAAATTGATTTGGAATTTATTTTCAAAGGATTGAAGTGTGAAAAAAAATTTGATTTGAATTTATTTTCAAAGTGTTGAAAAGTAAAAATTTATCTTGCAAAGATATATTGAAAATAATAATAATTGGGGGAAAATTATTTGAAATCCAGCGACTGTTGTGAATGATGATTGATAGTAACCGACTATAAATATTGGCCTTTAATGGCATTTGAATTTCGATGCGACTGGGAGTCAAATTCCAAATGGATATTCGAAACCCACATCGAACCTTTGTGATTGTGATGAATCTTTTGTTTAGAAGATCAAAGTGAAATTGTTGTGATTTGTTTGAATCTAAATGTAACCCTTATTTTTAAAATAAAATAAAATAAGCACCCGTTATTCGGATTAGCCGGGAGAGGACCTTGTGTCATAAAACCCATTCCGAGTAACAATACGACGAAATGGGATTGCATTCGAAGATGGTGTTGAAGCGGGTATTTTCGAAAGCGAAAGGATTACCTGTCGAATGTCTCTTCACCGGGTTACTCCGGTATAGAGATTTTATCACCCTTTGTGATGGGGATTCCGGACGTGATTAGTCAATATCCGGATTTGCAAGGGCTTCTTTGGAAGTGCTTTCCGTTTCGTTCGATCTCGGAACGGACTTGTATGGATGTGTCTGACGTTACACTTTGAGATGTAAAGCCGGTTTCTATCAAATACATTTCTGTTGGTGGCGGAGAATTTATTCTCTTAGCTTAACACCCTTCTCTGAGACGTATCAGCTCAGAGGTTATGTAGTTGATGGTTACTAGTGATACATTCCCAATTTGGTAGTGTGGCATACGAAGGGCTGCTGATCATTTTTTGATCGAAGCACGACTTTTGTGAAAAGCGTATCTTTATGGACAAGACTTCGTCGGAACTCGCACCCCGAAATGGTCAAAACAGGAAGAATGCAGCAAGGTTATATGGGGTAGCGCCCTTTAGGGTATGTGCATTTCCTTCTGGGTAGAAGTGGTATCATGGTATGGAGCCCAGATACTTACTTATGTGGACATCACAAATATATATTACTTTGTGATTGTTGTTGTTGAGGATCCTCGGATAAAGGTTGTTTACAACCGAGGGATGACATACTCGTGTCAGTAGTTACCTATTTTTGTAGAGGTAACCCGGCCTTGTGTTGGCAGAGATTCGGTTAGGTTCTCGGGGCGTCCCGCCAGAGGCATACCCATGTGGCAATAGGAAGTTCCTTAGCCTGACCATTTGTTGGAAATCCAAAGAAACAATACGCGCCTTATACGGTTTTAGTTGTAGAACCTGCCATTTAAAATGGTAGCTATAGCAAGCATAATATAATGGTACTTATGCTGGCTAAGATTAATATTATACTTTTGAAATGTTTTCTGCACTATGCACTAATAATAATATTAAAAAGAATTTTGCGTAGTAAGCATGTTTGACTATCATAAGGAGAAATCTCCCCCAAGTCTGTGATTGCATTGTGTGTGTGGCGGGAGGCCTTATGGTAGTTTCATTTTCAAAAGCATAGCGGTTTTATTTTTATTTTCTTTGTGGAAATAACTATTTTTAAGATCTCACACCAGTCCTACGACTGACCTGGAGTTTATTATTCCCCTTCTAAACTCTGAGTGCCCACCAAATTTCCACACGGGCAGTCTAGAGTCAGGTTATCAGGTCATTCTGGAATTCAGGAGTTGCTGTAGAGATCTGGAGGCAAGCGGGATGGCATGGCGTATCAACTAGTATATAGTATTTCTTTTCCGCTGTTTGTTGTTATAAACTCTGATGATGTAATGTAATGTGATGTAATGTAATAACTGATATAGTTCTTTATTTTGAAGATATTCATTTATCTATTATATGTTGTTCCGCTGCGAATTGTGAGATTCTGTTATTGTTTCTATCTTCTTCTTCTACCTTCTTCTTCTTAAAACCCTAGTGGTTCGGTTTTCCGGTGTTCGATGGTTCGGCAATTGATACAGTGAACGTATTGATGTCAACTTTCGAAAGTCGTAAAATTGGGTCGTTACAAAGTGGCATCAGAGCATTTGGTTAAGCGACAACCTTGGCTCTGTTGGGTGTTACTCATTAGAGATAGAGTCAGTAGTACTCTAGAATGTGTTTGAGTGTAATAATAGATATGAGCGCATATTTGTTAGTGAATATAAAATTATTTTATACTGTGTTGACTTATCGGTCGATTGTTTATAGATTCTGGTCGGTGCAGTTTGGCCAACTGTATTGATAGGGGTTTCTAAACTCTTAAACAAGATAAATTCGACACGATATCGTTTTTAAAATAGGGTAAATGAAATAATTTTTCCCAAATTATTTTCATATATAAAAGAGAAAAAATTTCTATGAATTATTATTATAGTATATGGTTGCTTGATTGTTAGGAAGTGATAATAATATTATCATTTGAATAAAGAATTGAAATCATAACTCCAAAGTTAAGTATTAGATTCACATACAAATGGAATTTGAGAATATAAATTGTAAATGTGATTTGTAATTTGAAATGGAATTCCAGAGAAATGTTTTGAAAAGAATTTGAAAATTTTGGAGATTTGGAAATTAAATCCCTTTTTAGTTTGAAAATGATTTTCAAAGGCTTTGGAAAAAATGTTTGAAAGGGATAAAAGCTCTAAACTCTTTTCGGTCGCTGGAAAATAATTTCGATGATGATCGCGACATCATCGGTGTTCATTTTCCAGTTTCCAGAATAAGAATTGCTGTCGAATGATTTTAAATTGAAAATTGTTTGCCAAAGTTGGGTTTGTTTTGGAAATACAAAGAGTTTTGGATATAAATTTACCTCAAAATGATTTAAGAAATTGTTTAAAACTCTGGAATCCTATTTAAAATAGTTATGGAATAATAAGCAAGTTTGAAAACTTAGAAAATTCAGATTTATACTAAAATTGACTTGAGTTAATTTGAATAAAGGTGAATTTTAGAAGTCTAATAGACTGAAATGATTGGAATAAAATTATTAAGATGGAAAATAAATTGAGAATGAATTGATTCTGGAAATTTAAAATTTATACGAAACAGATGAACTAATCAAATAAATTGTAATTTGAAATGAGATTTGATTGAAATAGAATCAAGTTAAATTGAAAAAGAAGATTTATTTGCAAAATGAAAATGAGCTTAAGTATGAAATTTGAATAATTTGAAGTAAATTAATTTAATTTTAAAATTAGTGGAAGCTTGGCTTCGAATAAGGGTAAAAGTCCATTAAATAAAGCTTGGGTAAATTTAAATTGGAAAATGATTATTAATATATAAGCATGGAATGGTTCAAGCTTAATAAAATGGTCTCAAATGAAATGAAGACAATTATGGAATGAAATGCAAATGAATGGATTAGAACTAAAAATGCAAGCATAAATATTGACAATGAACTATTGAATTAATATGAATTTGAATGTCAATGAAAAAAAATGAATTGGATGAAGGAAAGTGAATTGTAAATCGCTTGAATTGAATGGAAATGATATGGAATGTAGTTGTAAGCAATTAAATTTGTATTGAAACCTTATAAATTGCTTATGGGAATTATTTTGAGTGCATTGCTTATAAAAAAACTATGTGTTCACTATTGAAAATAAGTGAAATGTAAATGAATTTCCTATATATGGCACTTACATGTTTAAATTGAGTAAATATAGGTACAGGGGACCGTTTGGCTGGATTTGGTCGCACTAAAATGCTAATCATAAGCCGCTTGCTTAAAAATGCTAAATAAGGTAGGCCTATGCAATAAAAATAGGAAATATGAACTGTTTTTGTTTTTTCTGACCGGGTGGGTCGATGTATATATATTTATATCTTTTGTCAAATTGCAAAAACTCCTCCGTACAAAGGAGACTGCTAAAATTTTCTGAAAATTTTGGAAGTTAGAAAATTTTTGGATTTTTTTTTAGCGACAAACGATTTCAAAATTTAAATTGAAGTTAATTAGTGAATGAAACTGAATTAAAATAATAATATGAATCAGTTGTAAATGAAAGATAAAAATTCAATATTCGAAGTGGAAGATTAATTGAATCCAAATAGAATTGAAGTGTAAATTGAATTCAAATAAAATTGAAAATGTAAGATTGAATGAAAATGGATATTTAACTTCAATAGTGAAGTAAAAATGGTATAAGAAGCATATATTGAAAATTTTGTAATGAAAGGTGCAGAATGATATTTGAATATTGTATTTGGATATTATGGATATCAGGATATACAGGTGTATTAACGGAAATGGAATTGAGATTTTGATTTCAAAGATAAAATTGAATTGCTCGACAAAAAAGTATGTATTTCAATTTTAGTATGAAATTTGCTGATTTTCTTGCCCAACCGCTTGGCTTTTTGTTTTCTTTTGGAATTTGGGGGCATGTGGTGCCATTTCGTAGTCGTATCAAGCTAGCCGCGCAAAGGAGACGCTGGTGAAATATTTCAAAAATTTTGAGAGTTAGAAAAATTTTGAGAATATTTTGAAACTTTGAAATTTGACTTAAATTTAAATTTGAATTGTTAAGAAAACAATATTGTTCGGAAACTATGGAAGATTTTGGTAAGTGAGTTGAAATGAATCTTTTATAAAAAATTTAGGTTGATAAATTGATAAAACTGTTTGATTTTGGAAAAATATTAAACGGGTTGAGGATCATTCTTCTTAACTAGAAATTTCGGGACGAAATTCTTTTAAGGGGGGAAGGATGTGACAACCCAGAATTTGAATATTTGAAATTGAAATATTTAATTGATTTTAAATATTTTAAAAGTTATTTTAACTTGAATTTCGAATATAAATATGAATTTGGAAATTAAATTATTGAATTTAATTTATTTAAGTTGGATAAAAATTTGAATCTTCAGTTATAAGCTGATTAAAAATATTTTAAAGGCTTAGAAAATTTATATTGATGATACTGAAGATAATGGAAGCTTTAGAATTTAATTTGAAAATATTTTTCCAGTTTTGAATTTCTATCGTTTAAATCGATATTTAAAAATAGCCTTCCGAGGCACAGTCTCATATTTCGACAAAACCAGTTCCAGTGGATCCGTAATATTGTATTATTATCGGATTTTAATTTTCGTAGCATTCGAATTTGTCCCGTGATCGTATGATAAGAAAACGCGCTGAAATTTATATCGAAATTTAATTTAATAACTGGATCCAAAATTCTATCTTCTTCATACGATCGAATTAGGACTCGGAACCTTTTCCATTGTGTTTGACATAGGGGTTTAACATTATAAACGCCTAGCGGCACGTCTTCGTAGGATATTGAAATTTTAAGTTGCGTTTCCGAGACGATTTAAATTTGAAATTTAAATATAATATGTAAGTTGTTGACCAATCTAAACCATCATCCTACTTTCTATCACGTCAAACTTTCTCTTTTCATCTCATATCCACTGTAGCCTATCTGCTACACTCTTCCATCATTTCATGTCCCCCTTCCTTTCTGTTAGATTTTTTTTATAAAGGCTTAAAAGTAAAAGATAATGATAAACATCAGCTCGAAAATCTTCCTCGTTTCAAAATCAATGGCTGCGTGAAATCAATTCAAGCATTTGAAAAAAAAGGGGATTCGCATCGATGTCGCGATGGGTGTTGGCGTGCGTGAAACTACTACGGTGGCAAGGAGGGGTTAGGCATTCGAGATGGGCTCGCGTCTCGTCATGATTGGGTTGAGGGGTAGTGAATCTGGTTGTCGATATGGCTGTTAAGGCTTTGAATGCGGCGCTTGCTTGTCGAAGGGAGGAGGCGGGTCCGAAGGCATTGGCGACTGGTGGCGTTTGTTTCAATCGATGGGGGAGCCGCATCGATTGGTGAGATTGAGCAGTTAAAGGTTGGAGCCGCGTTTGAAATCAACGACGACTCGAGGGGTCCTGTCGCGATTTGTGGGGGTGCGACGTGGCATGATTTCCTGGGCAGTGGCCGTGGAGATGTTGAGGTAAGGTTTGGGTTTTGTTTTTTTTTGTTTTGTTTACTGTAACAGAGTTATACATACGTATATTAAAACTTGCTAATGTTTTTAAAATATTATGTTAAGGTAATTAATATATATATGTATGTATGTATGTATGTATAAATAATCAGAAATTAATTTCAGATAATTATAAAAATTAAATATGCAGAAAACAAAAATATTTGTATACAGTGAAGTTTAGAATTGTAGTCAGAGGAAAAATAAACCGTAGTTTTGTTTTAATAGAAATATATGGGTTATTTATGTAAAGAAAAATTAGGTTAAATTAAATCGTTTATAACTACTAAGAATAATTTATTAAAAGGAACTTTAGTTTTAAATTTATTTTTAAATGAAATAAATTTATTAAGAGAAATTGGTTTAAATAAAAGTATCAGTTGATTAAATTATTAAACAGAGATTGATTACTAAATTCGTTCGGATATTAATAAAAATCATCTAATGTTTGTTATAAGGTTTAAAGATCGTGAAAAACAAACTGGAATGGAAAATGGATTGTACGCAAAGAAAGGTGAGATCTCCTCACTTAAACAAAGGGTTTTATTTAATTTTAGTAGTTAAATTTAAAATTGTTGATTGTGTGTTTGGATGATGGTTGTTATTATTTGTTTTGAAATAGACCCTATTGCGCCGCATAATAGCGGATAATATTTTATAAATCCCATATACCGCGATATTCCACCTTGAAGTGGAATGGGTATTTAATTTGTTGTGCTAATATCTGTGGATGCAGGGAAACAGGTTGGAGGGATCCAATTGGTTCCTCAAATATTTAATTTGTTTCGTATGTTGTGTAATGATTATTTATAATCCGTGTGTGATTATTTGTGATTGAAACCGTTGAAGGCTAAACTTTAGCCGAATATATTTTTGGTATCGTAGGATACCAGAAATATGAAATTGGATTTTTTTTTGGAAATTAAAGTAGAAAAGCTTAGACCGTTACAATTAAATTATTAAAGTTGATTTTTATAATCGGACCGAATTATAAAAAAAATATGGGAAATATTTTTAGTAAGGGAATTTTGAGAATGTTGTTTAATAGTTGAAGAATTTATTTAAGATACAGATTTTAAATATTTGAAAGAGATAAAGAAATTTATTTCAAAAGGAAATAAATTTAGAAATTAAATTTGGAATTTAATTTGGAGTTAAAATTAACTTTCGAAGTCGATTGGGGAATAAATTTAGAGTTAGAATAAATCTTAGGAATCGATTTGGAAATTTGGTTTGGTGTTTTGGAAATAACTTGGAAAATCAATTTGAAATTGATTTGATATTTGAAAATTAATTTGGGAAATCAAATTGGAATTTGATTTTGTGTTTGAAATAAATTGGAAATAAATTTGGGATTTGATTTGGTTTGAAGGTGATATTTGAAAATCGATTTAAAATTCGTATATCAGTTGATTTTTGGAAATGTAAAATTCACAACGGGAATTTGTAAAGAAAAGGGAAATGGTTTGAAAAATAAATATTGGTTTATTTTTAAAGTGTGAAAAAGGAATTTACAGATTTGAAATTTAAACTAAAATAAATCGAGAAGATTTATTTATTTATTTGAATGGACCATTTTGTAATGGAAAAGAATTCTTCCTTGGAAAGCCGAGTATATTTTTAAAATAGCTTTTGAATAAAATTTGAAAGTTTTAGATTTGGTTTTAAAATAATACTGTTGGGGAAATTAGTTTTGAAAATTGTTTTTAAATCTTTAAAGTAAAAATTTATTAAATTAATTATATAAGGGATCATTTTAAAGATTAAATGGATATTTGATTTAGAAAATAGTTATTAAATATTTGTACTCTATTTACAAATTTTTATTTTAAAATTAGTTTTGGACCTGAATTTTTATATGAGATATTAGTATAATATTTTTCATAACCAATACTTAAGCAAATATTCTTAAATAGTTTATTTTAAATGTTTCCAAGTATATTTTGAATAAGTATTTTATATTATTTTAAAATATTTGAAATCGGCTGATTTTCAGTGGAAATGAATAAATATTTGAAAATGTTTTCCGCGTAAGGAAGAAAATTGATTTGGAATTTATTTTTAAAGGATTAAAGTGTGAAAAAAAAAATTGATTTGAATTTATTTTCAAAGTGTTGAAAAGTAAAATTTTATCTTGCGAAGATATATTGAAAATAACAATAATTGGGGAAAAATTATTTGAAATCCAGCGACCGTTGTGAATGATAATTGGTAGTTAAATAACCGACTATCAATATTAGCTTTTAATGGTATTTGAATTTCGATGCGACGGGGAGTCAAATTCCAAATGGATATTCGAAACCCACATTGAACCTTTGTGATCGTGATGAATCTTTTGTTTAGAATACCAAAGTGAAATTGTTGTGATTTGTTTGAATCTGAATGTAACCCTTATTTTTAGAATAAAATAAAATTAGCGCTCATTATTTGGATTAGCCGGGAGAGGACCTTGTGTCATAAAACCCATTTCGAATAACGATACGATGAAATGGGATTGCATTTGAAGATGGTGTTGAAGACCGGGTATTTTCGAAAGCGAAAGAATTACCTAACGAATGTCTCTGCACCGGGTTGCTTCGGTATAGAGATTTTATCACCCTTTGTGATGGGGATTCCGGACGTGATTAGTGAATATCCGGATTTGCAAGGGCTTCTTTGGAAGTGCCTTCGGTTCCGTTCGATCCCGGAACGGACTTGTATGGATGTATGTCTGACATTACACTTTGAGATGTAAAGCCGGTTTCTATTAAATACATTTCTGTTGGTGGCTGAGAATTTATTCTCTTAGCTTAGCATCCTTCTCTGAGACGTATCAGCTCAGAGGTTATGTAGTTGATGGTTACTGGTGATACATTCCCAATTTGGTAATGTGGCATACGAAGGGCTACTGAGCATTTGTCGATCGAAGCATGACTTTTGTGAAAAGCGTAGCTTTGTGGACGAGACTTCGTCGGACCTCACACTACGGAATGGTCAAAACAAGAAGAATGCAACAACGTTATAGGGGTAGCACCCCTTAGGGTATGTGTATTTCCTTCTGGATAGAAGTGGTATCATGGTATGGAGCCCAGATACTTAACTTATGTGGATATCGCAAATATATATTACTTTCTGATTGTTGTTGTTGAGGATCCTCAGACAAAGGTTGTTTACAACCAGGGGATGATATACTCGTGTCAGTAGTTACCTATTTTTGCAGAGGTAACCCGGCCTTGTGTTGGCAGAGATCCGGTTAGGTTCTCGGGGCGTCCCGCCAGAGGCATACCCATGTGGCAATAGGAAGTTCCTTAGCCTGACCATTTGTTGGAAATCCAAAGAAACAATACGCGCCTTGTACGGTTTTAGTTGTAGAACCTGCCATTTAAAATGGTAGCTATACCAGGCATAATATTATGGTACCTATGCTGGCTAAGATTAATATTGTACTTTCGAAATATTTTCTACACTATGAACTAATAATAATATTAAAAATAATTTTGCGTAGTAAGCATGTTTGACTATCATAAGCAAAAATCTTCCCCAAGTCTGCGATTGCATTGCGTGTGTGGCGGGAGGCCTTATGGTAGTTTCATTTACAAAAGCATAGCGGGTTTCTTTTTATTTTCTTTGTGGAAATAACTATTTTTAAGATCTCACACCAGTCCCACGACTGACCTGGAGTTTTTTGTTTCCTTTCTAAACTCTGGGTGCCCACCAAATTTCCACACGGGCGGTCTAGAGTCAGGTTATCAGGTCATTCTGGAATTCAGGAGTTGCTATAGAGATCTAGAGGCAAGCGGGATGACGTGGCGTATCAACTAGTATATAGTATTTCTTTTCCGCTGTTTGTTGTTGTAAACTCTGATAATGTAATATGATGTAATGTAATAACCGATATAGTTCTTTGTTTTGAATATATTCATTTATCTATTATATGTTGTTCCGCTGCGAATTGTGAGATACTGTTATTGTTTCTATCTTCTTCTTCTACCTTCTTCTTCTTAAAACCCTAATGGTTCGGTTTTCCGGCGTTCGATGGTTCGGTAATTGATACAGTGGACGTATTAATGTCGACTTTCGGAAGTCATAAAATCGGGTCGTTACAATATATGATTTGTATAGTGTTTTTTAGACGATGTATTGTTCACATCAGACTATTATCTGACTTGAGGTTTTATGCTTTGCTTCTTATTACTTTAGGTACGTATTCTTAAATGAGTAGATTAAGGATAGAAGGTCTGGATAGCGCATAAAGATGTATAGAGTACCAGCAGGAGGCTAAGATTTAATATGTAAATACTTAGAGCCTACTATCGCCTATATTTCGTTGTGCAGTACTATGGAGCTATATCAGTACCTGTATTATTAGAGACAGTTATAGAGTATACAATGAAGACTTGGGATATATACACTCTTTATTTCATTTTTTGAATAGTCTGTGAACGTAATGCACTTTGATGTTCTTATATATGGTTCATTTGATTTTATCACTGTCTCGTCTGTTTTACATCTATGTTGTTATATTATGTTTTATATGTGCATTACGAGATGCTCTATGTGTCTTGGGTTATGATTTTATCTATCTTCCAACCTTGGCTACCATCCTGCTTTGATCTGGTACCTCCATAGTGCAATCATAGCGATATACTGGGTACCGGAGGTGTATGGCAGTCATCATATTTGGTATCAAAGCATAGGTTGCTTAGATGACCTAAGTTGATACTTGGATCCATTGGATCCAACCTAAGGAGCTATCGCCTTAGAATGGATCCAACTATATATAAGAAAGCGTACTTGTTATATTTTGGTTTTCAAAACTATATAGTAGTGTGTACATATAGTATTTAAGTCACATTGCATTCATGGACACCACTTATTCCTTTTTGAGAGACTGATCTTTCCTATTACAATTATAAGAATGAGCCGACTAACAAGGAATGCTGCTAGAAACTCCATCTCCGGAGTTGAGGAGAGGGTGGCATCTGGGGTTGCCAACCCTGACTTGTAGAAAATGTTTGCTAAGATAGTGAGAAACATGGTTCAAAATGTCTATGTTGCTCCTACTGCAACAATTGGTGGTGATGCTCTAGTGCAAGAACTAAAGGATGACTTTGCCAAATTGAGCAAGGATTTCTTTAATCTCGGTGGCAAACCATTCATTGGAATGGAATCAGCCATTGAAGTTTAGGATTAGTTGGACACCTGCAAACAAATTTTTGTGGATATGGAGTTTGAAGATGCGATAAAGATAAAGCTGGCCTCTAGACAGCTTTAATGAAGGGCTATGGGGTGGTGGAACGCCATCAAGATTACTACTCTCGAGGACTGGATTACATAGAAGTAGTTCAAGACAAGATGTGAACAGAAGTATATATTGGTCACTCAGAAGTTAATGCTCCGCCAAAAGTTTGTTGACTTGAGACGGGGATATGTTTATGTACGGCCTGTCTTTTACCAATACTCCACTTAAGATGAATGAGAAGTTCATCATATTCTTGGATGATTATCTTAGAGAGAAGCTAGTAGGGCATACTGATAAGACATTTGAGAGACTGGCGGTGAAGGCTCTATAACATGAGAGTCTGTACCTTAAGCCTAAGTTGGTTGTTGCTCCCAAGGACGAGCCAAAGCCGCAAGCTGGCGGGGAGAGGCAAGAGGAAGTAGGATAAGAGGAAGAAGCAATTTTAAAAGGGTGGTCAAAAGATGGGCAAGTGGGAGCCTACATTCTATAATTGTAGGGAGAAGAGTAATCTTGTCAGAGACTGTAAGGTGGAGGGAAAGAAGTGCTATAACTACAATAAGTCGAGGCATATGAAGAAGAATTGTCTAGAACCTTCGAGGAATAAATAAATTTTATCTGCTTATGCTTTGAATGTTGTTCTAGATTTGTCAAGCACTCCATCGATAAAGGAGAAAGGAAACGACATCCTTGTATAGGGTATGCTTTCCATTTCTAATATACATGTACGTGTTTATTCGATATCAGGGCTTCACCTCCCTTTGTATCTAGTGATTTGGTAAGTAGACTGGGATTAAAGCCTGAAATTTTTTACCAACCCTTAGTTGTGATGAAACCTATTGAAGGCTTTACTAGCCTCTTCATGGTTTGTCGAGACTTAGCCTTATCAAGTCATGGATGTTAGTTTGCTTGTGATTGCTTTTTTTGGATTTTGTGGGTTTGGTATTATACTAGGGATAAATTGGCTGTAAAAGTACAGAGTAATAGTGGATTATAAGTGGTCATTGGTGACGATAGGGATGGATGATGAGCGTAGGTTGGAGATAAGCTGCTAAGTAGCGATGAGGTGATGGTTAGATTTCTGCACTAACTCGAGGTCCCACACGATGAGTTGTCATCTGTGCCTATAATAAGGGAGTATTCATACATATTTAAGGAGGTGACTGGATTACCACTCCATAGGGAGATAGGGTCCCATATAGATTTGGTGAAGGATGCCAGACCAGTAGTTATGACTTTGAGGCGTATGGCACTCAGAGGGAAGAAAGAGTTGGAGATGCAAGTGAATGACCTACTGAGGCGTGGGTTCATTCGTAGGTGCATATAGGAGTGAGGCACACCTGTAGTATTCTCCATTAAGGGATCTCTGAGGTTGTGTGTAGTTATCATGAGCTAAATAAGATGACGAAGAATAATAAGTATCCACTCCCACGTACCGATGACTTGTTTGATCAGCTCTATGGTGTTAAGGTGTTCTATTAGTTGGACTCTGTGATGAAATTTCATAAACTGAGAGTGGTAAAGGAGAGTGTGCCAATTACAGCATTCCTTATGCCATTTAGATTTTATAAGTGGCTGGTTATGCCGTTCGAGCTAACTAACTCACCGGCATACTTTGTTGGTCTTATGAACCGTGTTTTCAGGAGTCGGTTAAATAAGTTTGTACTTATGTTTATGGATGATATCCTTATTCATTCAACGATGGAAGAAGAACACAAGAAGCATTTGAGGATTGTGCTCGAGCTATTGAGGAAGCACCGATTGAAGGTGAAGTTTTCGAAGTATCACTTGTGGAAGAGGGAAGTGTGACTCTTGGGTCACGTTGTTTCCGAGCAAGGTATTGTTGTAGATCTTGTGACGGTGGCAGCAGTATTTCTGCGATCGATCCAAGCCCGCTACAGATGTTGAAGTTTCCTTGGTTTAGCAGGATACTAGACAATTTATCTCGGACGTCTCTAAGGTAGTAGTGTCGTTAACCAACTTGACGAAGAAGAATCAGACTTTTGTTTGGGATTCAAGGTGAAAGCATGCATTTGTGAGTGTGAAGGAGATGTTGATAAGCGTACCAGCATTGGACATTTCAAGTGGGAATGAGGTGCTGACAGTGTATATGGATGCTTGTGGTATTAATTTGGTGCAATGTTGATGCAGAGAGGAAAGGTTGTTGCCTATGCTAGTCGACAGCTGATACCGTGCGAGAGGAAGTATCCAGCTCATGATTTGGAGTTGGCGGCAATAATATTTGCTTTGAAGATATGGATACATTATTTACCTGAAGAAACGTTTGAGTTTTTTATGGAATAGAAGTCGTTGAAGTATCTATTTCTCGAAAAGACCTTAAACTTCATCAACAACAATGGTTAGAGTTCCTAGTCTCCTATGATTTTGGCATTTCCTATATGCTTGGTAAGGGAAATGTGGCCATTGATACATTAAGTAGAAGATATGCTTGCTTAGGAGCGATGTTCCAAGAGTGGAAGTAGTTGGAGTTCATCGTTGGTTATGATTTTAGACCTCGATGTGGGCTAGAGCCGTATGTTGGCTAGATTGACAATTAGACCTAGCTTGATTGAGAAAATCAATGCTAGTTAGAGATAAGACACTAGACTAGCGGAGATCATGATAAAGATAAAGGAATGGGTAGAGTCTAAGGAGATGAAGCAGTACAGGATCGACCGTGGCGGTTGTCTCCATAAGTATAGGAGATTATTTGTTCCTGATGTCGATGGGTTAAGGGATGAGGTGCTAAGAGAGTGTCATCATTCGAGATTGACTATACATCTCGATGGTAATAAAATGTATAATGAGATGAGGCGGTCATTTTATTGGGAAGGGATGAAGAAGGAGCTTGGGACATTTATCTCGAAATGCATGAACTGTTAGTTCGTAAAGGAAAAGCAGAAGAAGTTGAGTGGTTTGCTATAACCGCTTAAGATTCCTGAGTGGAAATGGAACAAGTTTCAATGAACTTTATCGATGGATCGTGGAGAACTAGAAAAGGGTACGATAGCATTTAGGTCATAGTCGATAGATTGATGAAAAGTGCCTGATTCATACCCCTCAAGTCATGTAGAAACGACATCCAAATTGGTCGAGTTATTTGTGAAATGCGTTATTCGATTCCATGGTTTGCTGAGGAGCAATGTGAGCGATAAAGACCCTTTGTTCACTAGAGGGTTTTGGAAGATCTTACAAGAGGCACCATGGATAGATCTGTACCACAGTATGGCTTATCCCTCGCAAATTGATGGGTAGACCTGGAGGTGAATAATATTCTAGAGGATCTCTTGCAAGCTTGCCTTTTCAATTTCAATGGCTCGTGGGACGATCATCTACACTTAGTAGAGTTCGTATACAACAGGAATTATTAGACCAACATCAGTATGGCACCATTTGAGGCATTATATGGCCAGCTGTGCAACACTCCTTCATGTTGGCAGAAAGAGGGCAAGAAACTGATACTTGGGTCAGATATGATTAGAGAGACTATGGAGAAGATCGAGATCATTTGGCAATGAATGAAAGTTGCTCAAGAAAGACAAAGGAGCTACATTGATAGGAGAAGACATGATTTAGAGTTCTCCTTCGACGACATAGTGTTTGTCAAGATCTCTCCGCTAAAGAATGTTGTTCGATTCGGTATTTAGGGGAAGTTGGCACAAAGATTCATTGGTCCTTTTCCGATACTTGAGAGGAATGGGAATCTAGCATATAAAATCTATTACTCTGATTTCTCTCTCTACATATTTTATATGAAAACATTGCATATTGGTGATATATCCTTTTTAAGACAAAGTATCATTCTTCAGACCAAAAGCAATCCATCTTAACATTTTATTATGATTCTAGAAGTTAATAGGTATCTACAACAAATTCCATTTAGCATGAATATTTTAGAGTAATATTATTAGCCAAATGAGAACATATTTTGAATCTAAATAACCTTCCTTTTAATCCAATCGACAATTTTTTTTAATGTGTTTCCCACAGTAAGATCGCACTTTTACTCATGTGATGGTCTGAATTTTCTAATTCCTCCAAATGCAAACTAGCATGGAACAAGTGATTATAAGTTATATTTAGCATTATGAACACATCAAAATAATTAAAACAATCCAACATTAACTTACTCTATAAATGGTTCCACAACAGTCATATTTACTAACATGGCTAAATGAGCGATTTCTTTCTTATTAACTGACAATGTAACCGTCTTGGACATTGAGATTGTGCAACCCTCGAGTATTACATTGCTTTCATAATCTTCACTTCGAGCTTCTTTCTCCTCTATATATCCAGATTTTTTCAGAAATCCATTGAAAAACCTCATGGATTCTTCTACAAGATTGGATTATGTAATACACCCCTCTGGTCGTGCATAGTTTTTTATATAATCTTTAAGTGTCTTCATGTATCTTTTGAATGGGCATGTCCAACGTAAATGAACCAGTCCATAAATTAGTGCTTCTTTTCTGAGGTGAATCGACAAATGTACCATTATATCAAAAAAAGGATGGTGGAAAAAAATTCTCGAGCTCACATAAAAGTTCAATAATGTCAACACTGATTTGTTCCAACTTCTCTCTATCAAGAACACATTGATATAATTTATTGAAAAAAGAAAATAAGCGAATTATTTCTTTTCTTTCCTTCTTTGTTATTAATCCTCCCGATGCTACTGGAAATAAGTGTTGCACTAATACATGGCAATCATGCGACTTCAATCGATTAATTTAGCAATCCTGCAACAAAATCTGATTCTTCAAATTTGAAAAAAAGCCATATGATTCTTTGAAATCTTACAATATTTTGCAAAATATCTTTCTCTCAAAATTTGACAACATACATGGAGCTAGTGGAAGATATGTTTTATACCCACAAGATTGTGCATGAAGCTCATGTTAAATTCCCTAATCTTCTAAATCCTTTCTAAAGTTGATTCAATCATTTGATTTATTACCATGCAATATCGTACCCAATATGCTTTCATCAATATTTTTCTCCACATGCATCATATCTAAATTGTGTCGTAATGGAAACTCCTAGAAAAAAAACTATAACGCATTACTATATTTTTCTTCTGTTAAAATAATGAAAAGTAGATAAATTAATCTCTAACCACCCAATATGGCAAATCAAAGAAAATCAATCTTTTTTCCACCTTGATAGCTCCATTTTTGTAGGATCATTAGTCTTATCGTATTCATCTTTTGTATCATGGGAACACTTCCTCTTCGTTATTTGCTTTTTTTCTACTTTTCCAATACCATTTGAAAAATCCTTCAACAATACATAAATGTTTCTCCCACTTAGGATTCTAGGAGCACTACCTTTCTTTATGGTGTGATCAAACAATTCCTTTTGTTTCCTTTGTGAATCTGAAATAGATAGAAATCTTCCATAGCCTATGTAGATGTTCTTTCGACTATGATTTGACCAACAAGAATGAGTATTGACACCACATAATAGGCTAGCTTTTTCCCCTTCATGCGACATCCAACAAGATTTCCATAAGCCGAGAAACCATTAATGATCCATTGCAAAATTGCATTCAGTTTAAACAATGTTTTACTAAATGCAGCATAAGAATCAACTCCATTATACCGCAAATGATTCAATCTTCCACCAAAGGCGCTAAATATACATCTGTCATTCCTAGGTTGCTTTGGGTCTGGATTAACTAATGTTAACATAATATTTTACTTTTTCATACACAACATAGGCGAGAGATTGTATGTCACAAAAATTAAAGGCAAACAACTATATTTCGAGCTCAACGTGGAAAATGGATTAAATCCATCTGTAATACGACCAATTCTAAGACTGCATGGATCAGATGAAAAAGATTACCACTTTTCATCCACTATTTTCCATGTCACAGATCCATGGGATGATGCATTCTTCCATCATTGCTTCCATTATTAAAATGTCATCTTAAATATTCTACCATCTTTTGAGATCTATGTATTCTTCTAAATCTTAGAATTATTGGAAGAATCTCAACTTTAACTGGAACACCTTGTATAATTTCTTTTGTATCTTGATTTTTCTTCCTCTCTAAGAACCACATTTTGGACAAGTATCTAATGTGACAACCCCTTATTTCGTACCATTCAAATCGACAATAATCCACACATGTTAGACTTGAACAATGCAAAATAACATAATGTAAATAAATTTGGAGCAAATAAAATCAATCACACAGAACCACAGACACAAAAATATCAGAATAACTCGCAGCGAAATATAAAATACCATAGTATTTCATGAAGCTACTATAACAAAGTCTCAAAACAAATACATAATATCAGTCTGAAAACAACATAATAGAAATCCCAAATAGATAGAAGTTCACTAATACACGAGATAAACTAGAACAGCTGAAACTGAAATAGATATATAAATAGATAGACAGAATCTCCAGCAAAGACCAGCTCCAGAAAGAGAATCCAAAGCTGTGAATACTCGGGCTGACCCGAGCGTAAAGCGAAACACAAAACACTCGAGTCAGGACATATATACCTATATAACGTAAACTAACTCAAGTGTACTGTAATTAGATACAAGTAACTTAAAGGATGCTTGGGACCATCCATCCTCTAAAGACCCGTTAAACTATTTACTATGTAGTAATATTGCACTATTATAATAATGTCTATAGTAAAAAATAAATAAATAAATTTACTTTAAAATAGCATCGAAGGGTTACCCATACAGCCCCTAACATGTAATAGTCTTAGTTATCCATCCAACATCAGCATATCTCCAGATCGGGAGACTACCCTAAATACTCCATGGGCTACGGGAGAAAAACAAACTCGTAGTAAGGCTCGCTATGGTAGGTGACAAGGCACACGAGGCAATGCCAGGGTAGATAAACTAATTACGCTTCCGGGCTGGTGGTAACGCATAGCAGCCACTACCTCCCACCTCGAGCCACACTCCTAAAATCAAAGGGGTGCACCCAATCAATCACAAAAAGTAATAGAATGGTATCGAAGAAGTGTGTCCGATCGGAGGATCTACCTCACTTGGCCCGTCGATCTCTCCTGTTTTAGCCACCTTAAGCCAACTCATGGGAGTCGGGTCCATGTTCATACCATAATAGGATCGTCGCCACCATCCTGCTTCATTTTGGAATCTCTACCGCGTACACAGTTGTTAAAGTGGTTTTCGGTATCGACAGAGAGTATGTCCATATCCGATCTCGGTCTCTTTAACAACCAATCGTTATTATAACCCGTAGTTATAATTTAAAAAAAATGGTATTTATATTTCAAAAATTTAATATCATTTCAACAATTTACTATCATTTCAAATCCATTTCAAAATATCAAAATATCATATCTTTTCAAAAACCTCAATCATTTTTATTTAATTTAAAGATCATTTTAATTATATTTCAAAATGGTTTATATTTCAATTCAAAATACTCCTTTTGAACCATTTAAAATTGAAGTCGTTATATTTAATAATTAAATATTTAATTTCCAAAATTTTAATCTTTTCAGAATTCATTTATTCACTTAAATTTATTAAAACAGTGAAAATCTAACTTTCGCAGCACTTAGAAAAATGCTACGGAAAGCTATGTTTTAAAACAATTCATTTTGGCAAAAGACAGCATTTAAAATGCTGCAATAAGTTTTAGGTTTCAAATAAAAACTTTAGTTAAATTCAGTAACTACAGCACTTACAAAGTGCTATAATAGCCCTTAGTTCATTTTTAGCCATATAGTTCATTTGTATCAACTACAACACTTAGAAATGCTGTAATATCCTTTACTTAAGAAATGAGCATTTCAAATATGTTATTAATTAAATTCCAAGTTTTCAATAAAATTTCATAAACAATTAAATTTTTATTTAAACAAATTTTAACTTATAAAAATCATATTTTCATGCTTTAGAAATGATCCTTTAGATACTTTATAATTTATGATTTTATAAAGTGAAATTTTCACAAATAATTATCAAATTTTTAATAATTCACTTATAAAATAAATGAATTTTTTTATAATATTTCATTTTCTTTACATTTTATTTTAATTTAACATTTCATAAATTAAATTTAAATTCCATTTTATTTTCTTAACTTAACTTTTAATTTTAAACACATTTCACATTTTCTAAGTTAAGTTATATTTCAAATTCCAATTTTTAACATTTATTTATTTAACCATTTTTTATTTAAAGAAAAACAATAATACTTGATAAAATCATTTTAAATTCAAATTTAAATCAAAATATTATAATATTACCTTTTTAAAAATACTTTAAAAGTTCTATAAGAATATATATTAACCACGGGTCTGTGTATAATTTTCTATCCTAGGTAAAGTGATACAGATATTTATCATTTCAATCCGTAATTTACAAAGAAAACCGGGGTTCTATCATTTCAACCCGTAATCCCAAGTAAAATGAAATAAATAAAAATCACTCGGGCCTATCATTTCAGCCCATAACGATTTTTTCCTATTCTAAAGTCTGTTCGGGTATGTATCATTTCAACACATAGTGATTCTAATCTACAGGGAACTTGCAGTGTGATAAACTGATATAAATAAACAGAATAGCATTATGTAACAGTAACAAATGATATGACAGATATATAAATAGGGGTGAACAACATATGATCGTAGCATAGGCAGTTATAACATGATAATATAATTTACAGATTCAAATGCTATCAGTTTTCCAGTTATATAAGTATAAAATGTCTGCTGAGAAATACTCACCTCTACAAGCTGGAGATAACAAATTCAAATGCACAACAGAGATCCGGGAAGCACGAAAGCACGACTACGATTCAAATGAGGGGAGAGCCAAAGCTATTATATTGTGCATATCAAACAAAACAATATATAACACATGAATTTCAACACCAAATATAACATTAAACAAGCTAGAACTTATGCATAACAAAGAATCAAACAAATTGCACTTGCTTTCAAAAATACTATGCTCGGCCATATGGTGATAAGGCATGGCCATGGTGGTGTATTTGGTCAAGTATGGAACCATATATGCTCGGCCTAGCTTGGGTATGAAGGTATGGAAGTTGTTATGCATGAAACAAAGGTCAAGACAGCAAAACGCAATTTTGGTACATCAACAATGTTCGGCCATGGTCCAATTGGCTTGGCCATGACTGGTGGAGGTTAGAGGATGGTGTGGCAGTGGCTTAGCGTTAGGTAGGGGCTGGTAAGTGGTGGCCGAGAGGTGTGGTGAAGTGGTGGAGCAATAGGAGTTCGGCTATGACATTATAAGGAGTGTTTTCTATATTATTTTTTTATGGAGCTTGCATCTTGGAGGCTACGGCCAGGAAGGTCAGTGGAGATGGAGGGGGTTTATAGTCAAACAAGGTGGTGGTGAAGGAGGTGGTGAAGGAGGAGGCTATGGGCCGAGCAACATAAGTGAAGGCAAGGCATAAAATAAATAAAACAAGGAAAAAAATGAAAAAAAAAAAGTGAAAGAAACATTACCAATTTTCAGAAGTGGTGACTGCAAGTTTTTTTTTTGATGAGAAGTAAAATGTTTTGCATGAGAAAATGAAAGTGATATGTGGCTAAAGAGAGGATGTAGTCAGCCTCATCAATGCATGTGTTGATTTGAAAATGAAAAGGTAAAAAGAAGGTGAAAAGTTAAAGCACGTGAAAGGTTATAAAACTCTTCAAATATCCCATTTTCTTTATTAATTTTAAGAAAAATGAATATAAATAAAATAAAAACAAAACAAAATAAAGTATGAAAAGAAATAAATAAATAAATTTTAGATAAATATAAATAAATTAAGAAAATAGGTTAAAAATAGAAACTAGGTTTTAAAAATTGTAAATAAATACAATAAGCTTTGGAAATTTTTTAACATCACTTTATAAATATTTAAAAATGAATCTTGAAATAAAAAAAATATTTAAAATAATTTCAAAATGAAATAAAGTCAAATTTAAAAATATTTCAAAAATCTAAGGTTGTTACATCTAAATTTTTGTATCCTTTTATAAAAGGCAACATCTAAATGGAGTTTCTGCATTTTTGAAGTTCTTGAGTAACACATCCTATTTTCTCTAAGAATTAACATTATCCATGTCATCATCAAAATACTCATTAATCAAAAAACCTTCATCTTCATTGTGAATCGTCTTGAATAAATCATATACGTTAAACGACTTTTTTTTCTCCTCTACATTTATCTCTTCGCCATGGTTATACCATATACTACTCGTGTATCTAGGGTCCATTCCTGTCATAATTAAATGTTCAACAATAATATGGTCATCATGACGACTAAGAATCCGGCAATCTTTGTAGGGGCATAATTCTTTTTCTACATTTCTTACATTCCTCTTTGCGGCGTGCATAAAATTCAATGCTCCTTGTCAATACACTATACTAGAAAAAAAAATTAGTTTTAATATTAGATTACATGTTTTAATTCTCAAATACAAAGTAAATTAAGCATTGCATTATAACCTGCTTAAAAAAATCAATCTTTTCCATCATCGATATATAAAGGCAAAAAAGTTCCCAAACTTTGACATAGAAATTGATTATCTGTTATAATAGAAAAAATAACTATACATATTGAAGCTATTACATTTAGGTATGCAATATTACATCCAAGTATGTAATATGTTAACTTACTACATCTTGGTATGTAATAAGTCATGTAACATTGAAGTTATAGACAAATAGAACCGGTCGCAACTGAATATCTAGCTACAACAAGCTTAACAAAAGAAAGATAAGCTGAAAAACAAATAAAACGCACACACACCAATAAAATTATAACCATTATATATTGAGTGCTACTGCATAACAATAGTCTACTACTACCTTATTAGCACCACACTTTTTTTATTTTCTTTTTTACTTTGCTGTTGCATATTGCAAATTTAATTAGCCATTTTTAATTTGGCTTAAATACCATTGCTACAAATATTTATTATTATTATTTAATAGTTAGCATATTGGTAGTGTTATTGTAGAATCTTTCATTAATACTTTAGAAGTTCGTTTATTTTTACTGCATCCATGAATTAGATAGTTAGCATACCTGCTCTTAATTTGCTTAGTGGGACAAATCAGCAGTTTGTACATGTCAGGGATGAACTGAGATGAACAATGAAGAAAAATAATGATGTAGGTGGGAGTAGGGTTTCATATAATCTTCTATTATTCTTTGGAAAATAACGTTTATCGAAAGGCAATAAATCTTACATTTTCTTGTTTGAATTTTGTTTTCTATTGTGTAATGTCTCAATTGTTGCGGGTTTCGATGATCCAAAAGGTGTTGATGGATGAACTAAGAATGGATAAGAAGATACTTAGAGCTTAATAATGCTTTAGCATAAGAAAACCCATATGAAGTATCCTTAGTTCCATATGAAAGGATAAGGTTTTGAATAAAATATCATATTATATGAAACCATTGCATATTAACTTAAGCATTGTATGAAATCAGTGCAGATTAAAATTGTATTATTATAGTTAAGTTAAACTTTAGATGAACCGTGGGTAGTCTCTAACCTGCATAATTGGCTAAAAAATACCAAACAACTGATTGTATGACTCTTTATTTTTTGTAACTTTTACATTGAAAGTCTTGTAGTTGTGTTCCTAATTACCAAGCAACCGATAAGTTTTAGAAATGGTATTAGTAGGAGGAAATCAAGATTCTCTTTGCAGCAAACTTAATTTAAATACTATTCATGTAATTTTAACTATCTACTCATTACAAACAATACAATTTTTTTTGAATTTAACGCTCACAGAACAAACACTGGATTAAAAAATGAGAAAAAAACATATCGGTTCCTAGATATATAAATAACTCTGACTACCTATTTCAAAACATGCCTTAATCCATAAAATATAGCCGCAAATCGAAACGATAAAGGGAATTATATGTCGATCAGAATACAAAACTAAATTATGCAATTGTTTCCAAATTAGACAAAAATAATAAATGAGGAGTTGTAAGTTGATATTGCACCAATATTGATTTCTCAAAATAAAATAGATAAGTGGGTGGCCTCTTAAAACCATTATAATTATCTAATTCATCTAACATAACTGAATATAAGTAAGAAAAAGATCAGTAATGCACAAATTAAATAGTGAAATTGGAAAATTCATAATGACATAAATCTAGTTTACATTAAGAATCGACAGATAATCATTGAAATAATCCATCTAATATTGCCTACGATACAAAATATGGATAGATACAATTTTCTACTTAAAAAGAAATAAAAAATCATGTCAGTGAACAAAAAAATTAGTTTACAGAACACAATGCTAAACCAACTCCTTAGCAAGTTTAACCACCCTTTACAAACCCTACAATTAACTATAACTATAATAGTCATATGCTTACTAATTTTACATTTCCATCATCCAAATAGGATCACAAAATCAATTTATAAAATCATACCTAAATATACATATTTAGACAAGCGCTATTGTCCCACTAGTTAAGTGATTTGGCTTTCGTGCAAAATGTCACAAGTTCGAAACTTGCGTAGCGTGATTCGAACGTTTATTGACATGTGATTATCACAGTGATTTGTTATATATAAAGTACCATTTCAAAAAAATTTACATATTTAGGGCACCATAACAAGAAAATTATGCTGGAGAGCACCACGACGATGTGGAGAGAAGTAGATGGATGGAGGACTATAATGATGATGAAAATGGAGGAATGGTTGAATCGAAAACGGAGTGCGAGGTGGATTTTGTTGAAGCGAAAGGAGAATTTTTTTTATTACATTTATTAGGTTATGAGAGGTTGAGAGAAAATTTTCTACGCGATAGAGTGATAACGAAACGACAAATGTTTGGTTATGTTTATTAGATTAAGGAAGAATTTTTTTGGTAAGATAGTACGGTGAAATATTTTTTGTTGCGTTTATAATATAGGACGAAATATTGTTAGTTGTACTTATAATTAAACGCCACGAATTTCGGCAACTAAATGCTGATTTTCTTGAATTGTCTTCTCCATTTACTACTTCTCCATTTCACAATTCCAGATGAAGATTTAGAATTCAAAAATCAACCTCTCCTTCTCTTTGTTCTACTCGCAAGCTAGCCATGGTATTGGGATTCGTAGGCCAATAAAAAATCCAACCCACTTAGTATATAATGCCATTTAAATCATATTTAATTGCATCATGATATCGTATATCGATATGCAAGTATATAACTTTATACACGCACCAAATTAATTACTAATGACATCAAAAAAATTTACGAACAACACCCAACACATCATATATGTAAATAATCAATATTTCAGAAATACTAATTAATTTAACTAATTTATAATAATTGAAAAATCAATTAAACCATGTAGTATTTTGAAAAAATCACCAATACAGTTATGCAACTAGTAAGTGTAAATTCAGTCAGCAATTAGTATCGAACTATTCGAATGTTAACATTCATTCACCACCTTAGGTAGTGGAGTGAAAATTTGGTTGAATTTATCGCTTTTACATCTTTATCGGTAAAATCCAATTTTACAATTTAAGCAGTATCTTTTTGTAATGATTATTTATACCAATTCTCTTCATCAATACTATATCATATTAGGATTTATGAAATTTGGCATTGGTCAAAATTCTAGTATCATTCACATTCAAGTTTGGTTAGTCCATAAATAAAGTTCTTGGCTCAATAATAACATTTATTATTAATTATACCACTTTGGCAGGAATTTTGCCTTTGAGTTGACTACGGTTGACAATGGTACTAACCTTGTACAACCGAAGAGACGAATTCTCTGTTGAATAATGTTTTAATTTCAATGCTTCAACTCAGACCCAATTATAGTCGCTCGATGGTGGCCATGCTATCATTTAATTATAATCAAAGCAGAATATCCACATTGAAGTTCAATAATATTCTCAAGTCAATAGAATTGTGTGATATCATCACTCCAAGATTTCCTATTTGACCTAGTTGTTATTAGCCAATAAAAAACTCTCGGATGAGTTATTCTATAGTTATCTAGGTACTATCAGTATGCAACCCTTTAATGCCCCCAAACAGCCATGTATAACACATTGCCATATATTTGGGGAGCGTTACTTACTCTGATCTGAATATATGTATCAATGTCCTTTCTCGAAATATCTTGACCAAGAATATTTGAAATAATATTTTATTTTATGACAATTTTCTCAAGACGGAAAATTATTATCAAGGACAAAATTTCTCACCGTTTTAGCTCCAAGGACAGACCTTTAGTATTTTAGCCTGAATGACAACTTCTTTAGGTATCAGTTTTTAGTTATTGATAGCAGCTTTTAGGTATCAGTTTGTAATTATCGGTAGCAGTTTTTAGATATCAGTTTTTAGTTCGGTGGCAGTTTTGAAAAAATGTTTGTCCTTATGAAAAATTTTGGAAAAATGTTTGTCCTTATGAATAATTTTTAAAAGAATGTTTATTCTTGTGGTTAAAATATTGAGGTCGTGTTCTTGAGGCTAAAAATATACAAATTTTTGTCCTTTAAATTAATTCCCCTTCTCAAGATTACAACTTCTTCTAATTATTATTACATAACATATCATTTAAGCATTTTCTATTTAATATGCTTTATATTAATTACTTAATTAATAATATCACTATGTAACGAAGTATATAATAGAAATTAAATATCTTTATTACGAAGAAGATTGGTTATAGTTATATATATATATATGTAACAAATTACATAATTGCCACTATGACATACCCTTAACTCTCTCATAAACCTTGCTCACTGGACCACACAATTAAACTAGATAGCTAATGAATAATTTAAATTTTAAAAAGAGTAATGTTAGATGCACCCAACATTTACTTCATTTAACTCAAATTTTATAATGAAGATAGAAACATTTTGCAATGTCGAACTTAACCCGATAAGGTAGTCAAGTGGTTAAAACATTGAAATAAGTTATAAGACATTGGATTGTCAGATCCATTTTTGACAATTACTTTTCTCTCAATGAATATGTATGACGTCTACAGCAAGATATTACCGATAAACAACACATTTTGTTGACAATATTCTTACAAACTACAAGACATCACCAATTCAATTGGTAACACAAATTCGATTGTACAAAACAATAATATGTAGTAACTAACAAAGTAAAAAAGGATGATAATAAGATGTGGGTAAAAAAGCAAAATTTAGCACCATGTTTTGGGGACGAGGCTTCCCATTTTTATAAATAATTTTAACTTTGTTATGTGCGTTTTTCAGTTATCAAATAACAGAGCCTCGTGTATCTAATTTATTATGTATAAAGAAGAATATGGAAGTGCCTCTTTCCTATTCTTTTACTAACTTTCAGCTCAAATCCTTTGTTTTCAGAGCTTCCACCTAACATCTTACATTTAGCAATCTAAACAAAAATTTAATTGCAAAATTTACAGCAGGTCTAGGAAACGAATTGATTACGTTTAATGGAATCGTTTCTTTTACATAATCAAACTAATTTACCTTTTCAAAACAATATCCAATTTCTGTAAACCCTAACTCAAAATGAACGGCAGTTATTATTGCTCGGTGTTTTATAAATCGCAACTCAAAAATTAATCGTCTGGAATCACTATCGGCGTGGAAATCAACGACTGCTCTCCTTCTTCCTGTACATGAAGCTTTCCTTTGTTATTTTCCCTTTTACATATTTCTCCTCCTGTCTCCTTTCGATTCGGGTAAATTTCAATTCTTTAAATCATTTATTTTCAACTTGCAAAACCGTTACTCATTTAGTTGCTCACTCTATTCAAGTCGCATATTCTTTCGTTGCCTACTTCAACTGCTGCAGCGTTCATTTCTCCACCTCTCAGTTTTAGGTATCATTATCCTAATCTAGTAAACATTATGATTATTATGTTATTTAAAGATTTTTAGTTCTTCCTCTGTTAATTTGTTCAAAAAATATGACCTTTTATCCTCTTATACCGATCATTTCCAAATAAGCACGTATTTATTTAAACTCTATCTTTTCTGGCTGATGCACATCAACATTGTAGGCACAATCACTTCTTCTCAACTAATTGTTTGCTAATCTATGGCATCAGAATGATATATATTTTTAAACCCTTCTTGTGATGATTTTGGTGTATTATGATGGAGCTTCTTCATGTGCAGTGCCATCAAATTGTCTTTATCACCTTAAACTGTCATTCTCAATGCAGAGTATCTTATAAATATGAATTAGTTATTTATGTTAATCATACTTTACAGTGATGTTATATTCTTTCATTTTCATGTTATTTTATTTTGATTATGATGTTGTTGTCGTTTGGAATTTGATGGAGTTGTTTTGATTTCACTACAAAAGAATTCTAGATTCTTTACGCCGATTTGGCGTAGGGACGGCGTAGGGAATCAAATTTCTCTACACCACCCCTACGCCAAAAAAGAAGTCGGAAAACAGTGCGTCACAAAAATTCCCTACGCATTCCCTACGCCACATTTCATACGCATCCCCTACGCCACATTCCATACGCATTACCGCCAAATTCCATACGCTTTACCTACGCCCCTTCACCCTTACGCAGTCCCTACGCCCAGCCTTCTTTTTACAAATGCAAAAATTGGATTTTTCTTACGATTTGCATACGACATCCCTACGCCACCGTACACCAAAATTCAATGTGATACTATTGTATTCATATTCATATACCTCACATATCAAAAAAAATCTAATAAAACCAAACATCAACAGCAGAAAACATTAAATATATTATATAACCACATGCAAAAATCATAACTATATACCTCATGAAAAGTATCTCATTAAAACCATTAATGTCGAATGTATATCATGGTCAAATTACCATAAACTTGTTACAGAATGTGTTTAAAACACATTATGTCCAACAAACAATAAAATAAAGTTATACATAACTCCAACATAGTTGTTTCATCTAATTCAAACATCATACAATGCACATTATAAAGATAGAGCATCAAACCCACAACCAAAATAGGAATAACTTACGAAGTTGGTCATATCTCCGGTCCTTGCTCCTGCCTCAACCCCCATATAAACTCCTACATAGAACTCATCTCCTCCTGCATGGAACATAAATCCCCTTGTAGTTTGTTAATTGTGGTATTCATTTCTTGATTTTTACTCCTTGGCTCTTCTACTTCCTCCTCAAGTTTATCTCTGTTATGCGAAACTCCAAACCTAGCAGTATGTATATTGTCTCTGCAAATCTGCATATAAATTATTTAAACAAATTAGCAAAATGTATAACTATTCGACTGTTCATTGTCTAAGAACAAATTTTCATACTTCCGTTACAAATTAAGCCTAAAAAGTACGATTACAGTTTTAATTACTTACAAATTTGCCGTGCACTGCCTTTGCAAAGGGACGGCGGTGTTGGTGCACTGTCTTTGCCTTGCACAACCACTGCCTTTGCCTTTGCAAAGGCAGTGCACCAAGTGCTGTTGCGCTGCCTTTGGAAAGGCAGTGTTGTGCAACAGCTAGAGGGAACACTCTGTTCTGAAGCAAAAGCCTATATTAGCATGTCAAATTGTCCATATATCTATATGGCATCATAGAGCATGATTACTATGCCCAAGTTTATCAAAACAATCCATTTTTACATGATAAATTAGTGTATGTCTCGGCCTATATTAGTGTTCTGGCTTATGCCAGCACATGTTGTGTGACTTATATATATAATAAAGCACTTTGTAACTTCAGTTTAGATAAGAATCAATATGTTTCCTGCACTTGTAACTTTGGTTTTTCTCTTTGGACATTTAAAATATTTTTCTCTAACTCCTTCCTTTTCGACTCCAGTATTTCCAGTTGATAGTTCTAGCGATGATATTCTTAAATTTATTCTACATCAAACTGGATCAGCCCCCATGTTTTCATGACAAGATTCTCCACACACTTCCTTAGATTCAAATTCAGTTCATGTGAACCCGTTCTAGTTGTCAGATATGACAAGCGCTCAGTCAGAGAAAATGAATTCATAATTATCAATATATACATAGCTAAAATATTATAATGTAAAAGCAGTTTTTAAGTAACAAATTGATTGGTTAACCATGATAAGATCAGCGAAAATCTTAGCCTATACAAGAATGCTTCTTCACACAATCATTGAATTAAATAGGTGATAGAAAAAAGCATACAGGTTGATGTATACATTTACAAATTTATAAATAAAAGCAGAGAAACCACAAAACCAGTTCAGTATGAAAATTAATTCAAGTATAAAATCATGCAAGATATGAAACATAGGAATAGGTGTAAGTATTTAAACCAATAGAACTAAGGGTTCTATGTTGCCAACATAATGTGTTGTATTTCGATAATATATTATTGTTGTTTTTTTTTTGAACAAAAATATATCATATTAAGTGGGAAAAGTTTGAACAAAAATCTACATTGACATCAGGTTATGCACTGCAATTGGAACCTTCATAGTTTATGAAGCAAGTAAGCATTCCCATCTAAAGATTACCTCACTTATATGATTGTTAAATTTATTGATGTGAAAGTACTGTGAAGCAGTGGCCTATCTTTGTTTCTTAAAGCATGTTACACATAAGTACTGTTTTTGTGGCGTTCGCGATTTTTCGTCCACGAATGCCGACATCAATACGTCCACTGTATCAACTGTCGAGCAATCGAAGGCCGAAAAACCGTATCGTTAGGGTTAAAGAAGAAGAAAAAGAAAAAGAAAAAGGTAGAAGAAGAGAGAAAAGATAGAACAGAACAGAAAGAAACATAACACATCAGAATCTCACAATTCGCAGCGGAGCAACATATAATAAATAAATGAATAATCTTTAAACAAAGAACTATATCAGTTATTACATTACATTACATTTCATTACATCATCAGAGTGTACAACAACAAACAACATCAACAGCGGAAAAGAAATACTATATACTAGTGAATACGTCATGCATCCATCTTGCCTCCAGCAACTCCTGAATTCCAGAATATCCTGATAAACCTTACTCCTGACTGCCCGTGTGGAAATTGGTGGGCACCCAGAGTTTAGGAAGGAAAACAATAAACTCCGAGTCAGTCATGTGACTGGTGTGAGAACTCAAAACAGTTTATCTTTAAAACAAAATAGAGGAATATTTTTAAATTAGATTCGCAATGCTTTTTAAAAAATGAGACTACCATAAGGCCTTCCGCGCACACACACAATGCAAACGCAGAATCGGAGGAGATTTCTCCTTATGATAGTCAAAGATGCTTGATACGCGTTAAAAAGAAACATTTGGTATTATTACTAGTGCATATTGTAGGAAAAATTCATTTCGAAAATAAGGATATAAATCTTAGCCAGCATATGCATTTCGCACTTATGCCTACTATAGCTACCATCCAAACAGTGGGACGTCACCATAAGTGAATGATAGGTTCTACAACTAAAACCGTACAAGATCGTATTGTTTCTTTGGATTTCAAACAAATGGTCAGGCCAAGGAACTTCCCATTGCCACATGGAAACGCCTCTGGAATGACGTCCCGAGAACCAAACCGGATCTGTGCCAACACAAGGCCGGGTTACCCCTAACTGGGTAACTACTGACACGAATATGTCATCCCCCGATCGTAACCGATCTATCCGAGGGTCCTCGATTTCCAACAACCACAAAGCAAAAATTTTGCAGCAACAACATAGGTTAAGTATCTGGGCTTCATACCATGATACCACCTCTATCCAGAAGGAATGACATACACTAAAGGGGCGCTACCCCCTAATAACCTTGCCGCATCCTTCCTGTTTTGACCATTTCCGGGGTGTGAGGTCCGACGAAGTCTCGTCCACAAAGCCCCGCTTTATACAAAAGCTGTGCTTTGGGTCAACAAATGATCAAAGTAATGATCACCAAGATAAATGATCAAACAAATGATCCTATCACAAATGATCAAACAATGATCATTCCACAGCAACACTCAGCATGCCACACTACCAAATTGGGAGTATATCACTAATAACCTTCAACTACATAATCTCTGAGCTCGTACGTCTCAGAGAAGGGTGTTAAGCTAAGAGAATAAATTCTCCGCCACCAACAGAAATATATTTGAAAGAAATCAGCTTTATATCTCAACTTGTAATGTCAGACATACAATCCATACAAATCTGTTCCGGACTCGAACAGAACCGAAGGCACTTACAAAGAAGTCCTTGCATTCCGAATAATTTCTAATCATGTCCGGACTTCCCGTCACTAAGGGTGATAAAACCTCTATATCGGAGATCAGCCGATGCAGAGTAACTCAACGGTAATCCTTCCGTTTTCAAAAATATCCGGTCTTCAACTCCGGTCATCAAATGCAATCCATTACGACGTATCACATATTCGGAATGAGTTATACGACCCCAAGGTCCTTTCCCGGCTAACCCGAATAGTGAGCGCTTATTCAAAAATAAGTGTGACATTCAAATTCAAGCAAATCGCAACAAATACCTATTTAAAGGTAAATATTGATAGTCGGATTATTTAACTATCAATAGGCATGCTCAACATCACCAGATTCCAAATAATTTTCCAAATTATTTACTTTCCAAAATATCTTTCTAGATATATAATTCCACACTTCAACCATTTGAAAACAAATTTTCAAATCAATTTTCACCTTTACCACTTTTGAAAATAAATTTCAATCATTTTCCTTACCGGAAATACTTTCGTTTCAAAATAGTTCATTTAAACCAATTAAATAAATCCTTACCGATTTACTTTATATTTACGTTCCAAATCCGTAAATTAATTCCAACACTTCAAAAAAATAAATCAACGTTTATTTTTAATCAAATTCCTATTTCTTTTATAAATTCCATAGTGAATTTACACTTCCAAAATATCTATGAATATATGATTCCCAAATCAATTTCTAATATTCATTTTCAATTTGTCTTCAAAAAGATAAATTCTCAAACCGTTTCATTTCACATTGGAAAAAAAACATTTCCATACTTATTTATTTATAAGTAATTCACAAATCCATTTATTTTCAATACTTAGAAAATATTCAATATACTTAATATCGAAATTAAGTACATATTTCATTCTTTAAGGAAAACATTCACTTAAACACATTTATTTGGGTCAAAAACGAATGTTGCGTAAAACATCGTTACGACGACCCAAAATCACTAGTATAGGGATTCAAAGTTTAAATAGATATATAAATCCCAATACTATACAAAACATTTTCTTTCAGAAACCATTTACTATAACAACAGTGTTATAGTCCACCATTTCCTTATTTCTCGAAAACGTCTATTTCAACAATGAATGTTGAAATCTATGTATTCGATTTATGATACATTTTAAAACATCGTTAAAACGATTAACTTCATTTTATAATATTCATTTTCCCAAGCATATCCATTTTATTTGATAATATAGTCACTGTCCAAAATCGTGAATATACTTCCTTAACCAATTTCAACTTTCAATTTATCAAATTCCATTGATTTCGAATTTATAAACCATATCTATAAATTCCATTTCTATTTATAAGCTTCGATTTATAATCACCTTTATAAATTCAATTCAATTTATATAACTCAATTATATACCAAAAGTCCATATTATAAGTTAAATGCTTATGATCCATTTATTTACAAAATCGTTCTTTTAAACTTCACAAATTATAAATCTTATAAATTCTCATTCACTTATGAATCCATTATACTTCATTTTAACACTTATAAAAACTTCGTTTTATACTTCCAATATTTTTAATTTATAAATATCCATTTTATAAATCTTTTATAAAAATTGTTTGTAATAGTCCAAAAATTCCAATTTAAACCATTTCATAAATTTACTAACTATTTATTTCAAAAATCAATTTTCACTTTCACTTCATAAAAATCATACTTTTATAACATTAAATTTTAACGTTTATTTATTTTTAACAATTCAAAATTTAATAAAACGAATACTTTCGAAAATCACTTTAAAATTCCTTTTAAAACCAAAATCATTATTTTTAAAACTTCAGAAATGGATCCGATGATGCAGCAGCACCAAATAGTCAATCGCGACATCCAAATATCATATATCGATATGATATTCAACAAATATCATAATATTTGTAAATAAATCAATACAGTTGAGGAATCCAGTTGGATCCCTCCAACCTATTTCTCTGCATCCAAAGATGTTAGCACAATACCAATTCCGTTCCAGTACGGAATTATCGCGGTATATGAGATTTATAAAATATTATCCGCTTAATAGACGGCGCAATAGGGTCTCATCCGCTATACAATGCAGGAAATCAATTCCAAGTACATAAATAATACCAATTTCACTGTACTGTGAAATATTCGCGGTATATGTTTTTAATAAATAACCTCCGCTTACTAACAGCGCATAATGTCTATTTTTAACAATCAATAGATAACAATCATCATTTAAATTTTTTAAATCTAACTATTTAAAATATAAACCGAAACTATTCGATTGAGTGAGGAGTTCTCACCTTGATTTCATTTTCGTTTTAGCGATTTATTTCGAATTACGTTTAATTTTACCCGAAATTCACACTAACTCCAAACGACTCCAATCCAGTTCATTAGTGTAGTGCTCGTCTATACGATTCCAACGCAACTGGTTTCGCGCGTTTTCGACCTCGTATGAAAAAGATATGAATTTTTAAAGTTACACGATATATATATATATATATATATATATATATATATATATATAATTTACAACATATATTTACATTTCTAACCCTAAATCAATCCTAGCCGTAGATCCATCCCACTACCATCAGGCCCGTCCCCTTCCTTCCTCCATCTTCACGTTTCTACAGGTAATAACGCACGCAAGAAACCCACTTCCATCCAAATTAGGGTTTAATTATGCAAGCAAATCGAACACCTAGAACTCGATCAACAAGTGCCATTCGAACGAGCATCTTCTCCTCTTCACTCGGCCACAACCTTGGTGAACTCGGTCCCACCTTCACTCACGATTTGCGTGCGCAACTACAGGCCGTTGGCCCCCCCAGCTCCCCCTCTAACGCTCCAATTCCGATCATCACCGTATAGAATCAAAGCTCTCATCGAGCTCTTCGACTTTGTAGTTGAGCATTTTTTCTAATTGTATATAGATTGAGAGAGATTAAGAGAAGAAAATGATGAATTTCTGGCCATTAATGTTTATGAAGGTGGCGGCTAGGTTTCTGAAACCCTAGGCAGTTTTTCTTTTGCAAAAATGAAAATTATGGGGGCTTTTATAGAAATATGTAACACATATAAATTACAGAATTCTGTAGCAAAGATTTTTCAATTGTAGTCCTATGGAACAACCAAATGTTTGGTGGTTTAGATGATTGGATTTTCGATTTAACATTGTTGAACTCAAAATAGTTGGTTTGATAGTCTTATCCATGAAATTTGATTGGAAAATAGATATTCTTTCCATAATTTATGTGCACAATAGGCATTCTAAAAAATGGTGTAACAAACTTAAACCACTTCCAGTGGATAATTCTTTTATACTTGTATTGATTGCAGTCATGATCGTTTTTTTAGGTCATTTACTTTAAGTTTTTGGAACCGCTGTTAAATTTTGCTTACTGTGCGGCATCCTGAATAAGTTGAAGTTTAGCTTTGCAACTTAAGTTTAAAGAAATTGCTTACAATACCTGACTTCAGTGCTTCAATTTTCATTTTGTTTATTTGATATGATTTCTGTATTGCTAGAGTAAGTACATTAACTGTTATAACAGAATCAAGTCGAGCACTGCTAAGTGGTAAAATAAATTTGGGCAGGTTAGGCTTGCAATTGGAGTAGTGATTCTCTGTATTGGTGCAGGAACATTAGTATATAGAGGATTCAGATTTGATGGACTCGTTATATTTGTCAGTTATGTCAGTTACAGCAGTTGGTTATGGTGATAGAGCATTTAAAACATTGCAAGGAAGAGTATTTGCTTCATTTTGATTGCTGATATCAACGCTTGTAGTCACACGAGCTTCTTTATATTTAGCAGAGGCAAGAATTGATAAAAGATAGAGAAGAATAGCGAAGTTGGTGCTACAGAAGATTTGACTGTTGAAGATTCGTTTGCTGTTGATCTCAGTCACAATGGATTCATCAGATTGGTTGATTTCCCTTCATTAAGCTTATATGAATCAACTAAAATTTATAAAAATTAACTAAGTTAATCAAGTTTATATAAATTAATTATGTTCATATATAAATTAATTAAATTTAATATAAATTTAACTAAGTTAACAATTTTTTTGCAAAGATCAACTAGGTTTATAAAAATTAATCAAGCAAAGTAAGTTCATTTACTTGTTTTTTATATTAGTTTTAAAATTGCTAGTTGTTGAATTTCTTTTTCATAGGTAATTACTGATCTATGGTGCATACAAATGGAAACATGTTGCGATATATTAGTAATCAATTAAACAATGATCTTGATTTTGTGCTTTGAATCCAACTTCGCAAACTTGAATTCAATCAAAGCACAAATGGGTTAATTCTAGTCTATTAGTACATAAATTTAGTTAAAAAGAAAAGAGTATACATTAAGGCACATAATTACAACTACCAATTTAACTTTATTTTATCGATTTCAGTTTGGATTAAAAATTATAGCTGTAAAACCTTGAGTATTATGCTCCAAAAAGTTATATAACTCATGCTTTTAGATGTATTATTCAGTCTGCTATGCTTTATGATAGTGCTTTAATTTTTTTTGTTTTCTCTATCTTGTTTTATTCTTAAAAATCAAATATACTTTTTGTTCCACTGCTTCAGCTCGCTCTTGCATCGACCATTGTTTTGTTGACAAAGCTCACTATATCTTGCTGCAAAATCACAAACTAGTCAATTCTGCCCCTGCTACTCCATTGTCTCAGTCAGTGTTTGCTACTATTTCGAGCTGACGGCTCTATGAGCAGCTAAACACATTTTTTCAGTTGAGAGTTGTAACGACCCGTAATTTTCGTTAATTTAATTTTTCATTGAAATAAGATCTATTTAAAATTTATTTAGAAGAAATAAAAATTTTTAAATTGCGTTATTGCAATTAAATGGGAATTAAATGTTGAATTCTACATTAGCGGAGTTTAAGTTGACAATTTAGGATAACAATAATATTAGACCATGAACCAATACTAAATTTATACTTGGTGATAAATGAATTTCGTGGGAAATTAAGTTTAATTTTTGGATAAATTAAAATTTATACTTAACATTGTAAATTGGAAATTTTCAATGATAAATTGATTAATCTTTAATAATTTGACATTTAAAAATTGTTAAATCATTATAAATATTTGAGAATTATAAATTGATAAAAATTTTCAATACTAAAACTTAAATATGAAAGATTGGATTTTTTTCACTAATTTTTAATTTATTTAATTAATATAAAAATAGCCATTTTGGCCACTGACTCGGATTTCGACGAAACCAGTTTCGTCGGATCCGTATCAGTGAATTTTTGTAGGGTTTCAAGTTTCGTAGCGATCGGACTTATCGTTTGACCGTACGAACGCGAAACGCCGTGAAATCGATTTAATTAAAATCAATTTGAAATCAATTTGGAAATTTCGTTTTCAGCATAACTTCTTCATATGATCGAATTTGGACGTGAAACTTTTTCCATCGCGTTCAGAATATTTTAAAATAACTATTTGAATATATGGGTTTAATAAATTTCGTTCCGGGGTCAGAACGGGCTTTTTGGACCAACTTCCGTTTAGCACGTTCGTAATTCGTGGCCACCTAGCCTTCTTCTATTTATCTATAAATATACTGTGATAAACCCTAGCCTCCTTTCTATTTTTATTTGGCTGTACGTTCATTTTCTTCATCGCTTTCTCTTTCTCAATGGTTGCAAAAACCTAGATCTATCTACAGTTCAAAATTTCAATGAAAATTCAAACTCTCCAGAAAAATTCCACAAAAATATATGTCATAGTTCTCAGTGTTCGTAATCTGCTGGTGTGATTTGTTTTTCGATTGGAGCTATCGTTCGTCCAGTAAAATTCAAATCATTTTCGGCCTTACATCATCGCCGTAACAAACTTCGTCAGATCGTCAAACGATTTCTGGGTTTTGTGGAGAGGGCTGAGGGGATCGCATCCATGCGAGTTTCATGGTTGGTTTACGGCTAGATCGTCGTAGATTTTCGAATTAGGGTTTCAGCACCCTTGGATGAAGCGGCGGCGCGCGGCACCGTGGGGGACCGTAGGTGGTGCGGTCGAGAGAGGGGTGGCAGGCGAACCTCGCGGCGGTGGTGCCGAGGCTATCGGCGGCTGGTGGAGGGAGAGAAGCATGGTCAATGGGGTGGTTGACTGGGTTGTATCTGGGCACGGTTTGGAGATAACGCATGAGGAAGATGGGGGAAAGGAGCTGACGTGGACAAGTGGGTTATATTTTATCTTGTTTGTTTATTTTAATTTAGATTGCAAATCGTTTAATTGTGATAACTTTCTCATACGTTATCCGTTTCACACGAGATTTTTTTTGTTAGGATCGTAATAAAATTCCGGATCTATTGACGCTAGTTTGGGCAGATTTGGAGACTGTCGAATTTTTGAGTTTAAATCGGATTTAAATTCGATTTAAATTCAAAAACACTCACAACTTCTAAAAGTTCTTATGTTTGTTAAATTGAATTTAAATATGAGTAGAAATTTGCTTATGACTGTTTGGCGTGTTTTATTTACTATTTCTGTTTAAACGCATTTATTTAACATAAACTGTAAATTTATTTATTTATTGCATATAATTTGACAGTTAGAATTCATTTATTTGCATATTAACTGCCTGTCATAGTTATGTTTATTTTTATATCATATTAACTGCTAGTTAAGTTTACATTTATTTTGCATATAAACTGCTAGTTTAACAGTTATTAGATTTATTATTGAATATAAACTGTTAGTTAGTGCATGTTATTTATTACCTGTATAATTTAAATGCTCTATATCGATGATTGTTTAAATTGGATGATGGTTGCAAATAATGGTTGATGGTTGATATTTGGATAAATGAATGTTTATTTTATATATAAATATAAACTGCAAGTTCGTTATGGATTATTTTTATTAACTCGGGACTGCGGTTTGAAATGATATATAACCGTAAAAATTTAAATTGCGGATTGAAATGATAAATATCCGCACCACTTGACCCTAGGGTAGAAAATTTTATACGGACACCGGATGGGTTAAATTAAATGATTTCTTTTTAAAGCTTAAATTTTAGAATCTGAATTTAGATGATAATTTAACATATGATTTCTACGGATTGAATTATTATCGGAAATTGAGTTTATGATAAAATTTGTATTGGTTTTAGGTATTGTTAAAAAGAAATTATATGTAATTTCAAAGTCGAAATTTTGAATAAAAGTGAAAGTTGTCAAAATTGAGAAATTTGAGTTGTTGAAATATAACTTTGAAGTGTATTTAAAAATGGAAATAATGTAATTTAATATTTCAAACATGAATTGAAATCGATGTAAACGCAATGTTTTATTTATGGAATGAGAATGGAGTTCTGAAAGTGGATTTTGTTGGAAAAAAATTTGAAATGGTTTTTGTGTGGAAATGAAATGAATAGTAAATTGATAGTATTTTAAAATTCACATTTTAATATAAACTACTTTAAAATATATTACCATAAAGACTGTAATTATTAAGATTTTAAACTATTAAACTATTTTACCTATCTCAACTATATATCAAATCATTTTAACCTAGATTTTAAACCATTTAATTTATTTTAAACTAGTTAACCCTTTTTAAGTTATTTTAAAACTAATTAATCTATTTTAAAGCTAATAAATCTATTTTTAAATTATGTTAATCCACTATAAATTTACTTAAGCGTCTTAGATCAATTAAACAATATTTTAATCTATAGTTAAACTATTCTAGAGTAATTTAACTATTTATAACTACTACACTTATTTAAACTATTTCTAAATTTCCAGTCTAAGTAAAGAGGAAATGTTAATTAAATGATGGGTTTAAAAGAGAATAAACTGAATTGATGATTTGAAGTGAAAATGTAACCTGTTTGGAAATATGAAATTTGGAAGAAATTATGGTTTTGGAAACTGGAAATGATTTCAAAGTGAATAGGGTTTGAAAGCGAATATGATTTGAAAATGACTATGATTTGAAGTGATATGATTTGAAATCGAATATGATATTTTAATATAAATTGTAAATCGACCTTTGAAATATAAAAGAACCATCCGGTGTGAAAAATATAACGATTGGTTGTTAAAGAGACCGGGATCGGATATTGTCTTATAGCCGGCCAATACCGAAAACCACTTTAACAACTGTGTACGCGGTGGAGATTCCAGAATGAAGCAGGATGGTGGCGACGTTCTCGAGGTATATTACGTGGACCCAACTCCCGTGAGTTGGCATATATGACTAAAACAGGAGCTATACCGGGCTACACAAAGGGTCGCATCCTTTCATCGAGCATGCTCCATCGGAAACCATTCTATTACTGTTGTGATTCGATTCGGTGGCGCCACTTTGATTCGGGGGTATTGTTCGAGGTGGGCGGAAGCTGCTGGCTTGCCGTCACCACCGGTCCGAGAGTGCAAACGGTGTATCCATCCTGGCATTGCCTCGCGTGCCGTGTCATCTCCTTATAGCGAGCCCACTACGATTTTGGTTTTAAAGATCCGACCGCGTTAAGGTTCACCATCCCCTTAACGCTATTTTCTATATGATTATACTTTACTGATTAGACACTACTGTATATAGCGAAATATACTACATAGTAAATAGTTTAACGGATCCTTAAGAGATGTAAATCCCAAGCATCTTTTGAGTTACTACACTCATATTTATTTCCTGTTGATTTAACTTACATAAGATCCTTTAGTTCCGACTCGAGTGTTTTGTCTTTTCAATTCGCTCGGGTCAGTCCGAGCGTTTCAGGATTGGAAGATTTTATTTCTGGAGGAAGAAGACGAAGATTTTATTATTATTACTATAGATTATATGGTTCCACTACACTCATATGGTTCCGCTGCATTGTTATATGGTATGTGTACTCTGATATGTATTGTATAGATAAAAATCAAAGGTTTTGTAAAACAGCTTCATGAACTGTATATTTTGATTATTATATTTTATCCTTCCGCTGTGAGATTCTGTTTAGTTTTCTTTCTTCTCTGTTTTTCTTATTTATCCCATAACAATCCGCCCTTACGTATGGTTTGAATCGACATGTGTGTCTGTTTAAATCGTGCGAAAATGCGGGATGTTACAAGAGTAATGCTACTACCTTTAACTAGTGCCACAACCAACATGTGTCTACCTTCAACCACATTCAACTTCATTCAACAGTATTGCTTCAGCAGCTTTTTCTGAGTATATCAGGCATCCACTTCAGTCTATATTTAAGCTTCTCATCATTATGCACATGTTGTAAGGTATATTTGGTGCACTATTGGCTGTAGTATTTCAATTACCTGTTATAGTAGTTGTTGAGGTAACTTTGGTCTTCATTTTGTTTTGTCAACATTCACTCAATCATCTCTAGCCAGTCAAGTGTTTAACTACATATTTTATTTCAGCTTGTTTACACTTCGTTTCACTTGGTCTGCATTTAGCACATATTTTGGTCTAGTATTATTACACTATTGGTCAATAGTTAGCAGCATCTCAACTAGTCAGTAGTGTTTCAATAATCTTCGGCTTTGTTTGTTTGGTTCAGTCCTTCCATTTGTTTATCCTATAGAGCGCAAAAGTTTAAGTTTTAGCACTATATGAAACGATTGATCTTTGACTAGGATTAAATTTATTTTGTGTATCTTATGTCTCCACAGCTTAAGTATCTGGACGAGAACCATCGAAACCCCTCTTTGACCTTTAAGCTCCTTCTTCTTCGCTTTGAGCTCCTTCACATAGCGTCTAATTTTGGTATTTAGTGGAAACTACGCTAATGTTGGTTGCCTGATCAATTTGAACCTGGTATATCCAATAGGGCTTGAAGTGAAAGTTAGAGGCAATTGAGTGGTAGCACGCAAAAGTGCTTGCTCTTCATTTATATCATCGAGATAATGTTGCACTGGAAGCTTTGGCCGTCCTCAACAGAGTAAGTCAACTGCTTATTCCAGGATTTCCTAGTCTGCTTGCATGTCATTACTTATTCTTGGCAGGGCACATCAGTCGGTCAAGATGGAAAACTCATTGCCATTCTTGGTGGCAACAGAGATGGTATTACACTGTCATAGAGCTATCAGTTGTTGTCGCTGTTTTATAATATGATAGTTGTTAAACTTGTATTATAATGTTAAATTATCTGATTGGTACTACGATAAAAATAACCTTGCTAGGAATCTTGTACCATAGCTTGGTACTGTATTATAATGTTAAACCAAGAATATAATCTGACAAGTGAATTAAGTTTTATGATAATTAAATAAGTTGACTAAGTTTTATAAAAATTAATTAAGCTTATAAAACTTAACTAAATTCAGAAGAATAATAATAATATAATAATAGTAGTAGTAAAAAATAATATAATACTATTAATAATATAACAACAGCAGCAGCAAAAAAAAACTAAGTTTAAAATAAGTAACTAAGTTAACTTTTTTTTATAATAATTGAATAAGCCAACAGCTTTTTTAAAATTAAATAAGTTTATAAAATTTAATTAAGTTATAAAAATAATAAGTTTATAATAATATACATGCAATTGTTGAATAGAAGTATTTTAAACAAAATTTACATCCATTTCAAAAAATTCCGTATGTTATTGGTATTGTTTCCATAAGATTATATAAATTAACTAATTTTTTTATAAAATTAACTAAAGTTTAATATAAATAAATTTAATTTTATAAAAATTAACTAAGTTAATCAAGTTTCATATAAATTAAGTTCCATATAAGTTAATTAAATTTATATAGTTAAGTTTCACACACATATATATGCATGTATGTATTGTTATAAGTGCTAATTTTTGAAATTCTTTTATTTAGGTAATTACCTATCTATGGTACATACAAATGGCAACATGCTCCGATATATTAGCGATTTGAAGTTCCTTTGAAGTAACAACTTTTTTGATTTGCACATTTAATCGTCATGTGTAGTACGATCTTTTTTATCACTTGTGTTATTTACACTTTTAATATAACGTTCATTAAATATTACGATGTGTTATGCATTATTCTATGTGAATGTTGAATGGTTAGTTATTTTTCGTTTAGTGTGATATATATGATTGTGTGAAATGATACATTGTGATTATGCAAGTTCATCGACTATAATAATGGAATAATGGATATGTACGTACTGTAAAAATAATTTTTAAAATGCTTTTAAAGGATTTAATAGCATATTAAGAACACTATTAATAAGACCTTTTATAGCTTGTTGAAAATGCCATAAAAACGTGTTTTTTATAGCATTCTTCTGTTGCAATAATAGGCCATTGATTTATTAACACTTTTTTATAGCATATTAAGAATGCCATTGATAAGGCTTTTATAGCATGTTGAAAACGCTAGAAAAAACATGTATTTTTATGGCGTTTCTTCTGTTGTAATAATAGGTCATTGATTTATTACAACATGTTGATTTAAAAACGCCATAAAGCCTATTATAGCATTTTTCAAACGCTATTAAAGAGTCTTTTTGTTGTAGTGTTATTTATTACCATATCTCCATCTTAATTAGCAAAATATATAATTTATGAACGCTAATTTTTTTGAATGCTTACCAACCTTATTCATGGTTAACTATACTGTACCTTCGTAGCTGATAAGAATTTATGAATAATAATTGTTAGTTACATATATCTGTTGTTTACATAGATCTGTCTCAATTAGCAAAAGATATAATTACATAGAGAAGGTTATGTTGAATTTGTGGGTTATTAATGAATGTTATTTTTTATAATGAATATGGTAACTGAATATTTGTAAGAAGATTTAGAATTTTACCTCTAACATTTCAACTGACATTTTCAAAATATCCATGTTCGGATGCTAACAAGGCCCGTTATTCACAAACTCAATTATATTTTAGAGTTACTGTTCTCGCTGATTATGGTGAAGACACTACACGTCCATCATTCATAAATTTGCAATACCTCGACCTATTTACATCGAGGAAATATATGTAAGGTTTATTCCACATCATTCTAAATTTTATTACATAGATCCTTCTCAATTAGCAAAAAAAATATAATATAAGAATGTAATTTTTTTTTTGGATGCTTATCAACCTCATGCACAGTTAATTGTACTCTATCTTTGTAATTAATATGAATTTATGAATAATAACTGTTGCTTACATAGATCGTATCAATTAGCAAAAAATATACCTACATATAGAAGGCTAAGTTGAATTGTAGGTTACTAATGAACGTAAAAAAAATATTGATGATTACCAACCTTATGCTTGGTTAACTATATTCTACCTTGTGGTTGATATGAACTGATGAATAATAACTTTTTTTACTAGGACTAAACTGCAACAACCTAGAATTTCAGTCATTTAGATTTGGAATATTAGATTGATTTAAAATATTAAAATGTTAATTTTATAAGTTGAATAACTTGAATTTCAAATATAGCAATTTATTCGATAATTAAATTGTTGAATTTAATTTTTGGAATTTGTTTAAATAATTAAATCCTGAATTTATTGTGAATAAAAATAATTTTGAAAGTTTTTTTGAGAGAAATGTGTAATCCTCTAAAGTAGAGGAGAGCACACATATGTGTGTGTATCATAGAAAACAAAGGCGCTGCCAACATGCTTGGTAAGTAGCTAATCAAAATACAAAAAACAATGCGTAAGACTTAGGTACAACTAGAATGAGCTCCGCCAAGCCACCGCCCATTACACCTCATTATCGAGCTCTAGCAAGGCCACGGCCCGTAATGAGGTGTTAGAAGTACCCAAAAACCATGAAGAAACTCAGTGCGGATGAATTCTAAAGACAACTCCAGGTGTGAGAGAAAACGCCTCAACATAAACAAAAAAATCGAGAATGAATGCCTCACTACAAATGGGAATGATCCAGAGTGATGTACGTCACTCTGTCGATGGGGAAGTACTAGAAAGAACGCCTCACCATAAATGCATGTGATCTTGAATGAAGAGACACTGTAGGCGCAAAAGAACTCCTCACTGCAAAAGCGGAAGGTCCAGAATAAACGTCTAGCTAAAATCCTATCAGCGGCAATCCTGAGAACCTGCAAATAGTAGTCTAAAGCGTCATTTATGGCCTAAACCTGTATTTCTAAATGGAACTAAATTAGATTATAAGAATAATATATATATATATATATATATATATATATTTGTATATAAATGAAATTCGTGTACATATATATGTATTAATGAAGTAAAAGAAGTAATACTATATCTAAAATTATAAGACTGAAAAGCAATAAAATAAGAAGTAGAATTAAAAGGAATCCAAACTCATAATGCATCATCTTAACCAACACAAAAGATATACAAAAGATTAATAAAATAAAAAGTTGAATTCCTATAAATTAAAACAATTTAAGAATTAATCTTACGCTCCTTTAATCAAAAGGACATTGTGATAATCACTAAAAACAACATTCAAATTAGAAAAATGTTAATGCTATAATTATTAATGTTAAAAATATTTTTATTATGTTTATAAATCTTAATACTATTATTAACCTTATTAAGATATTCTCTTAAATGATCATTTTTAACTAATCTATATTTAGGATTTGAGATCTAATTAAAACAAAATGATAATATTATAGAAACCAATTTATTAAAAAGTCTCCGTTTTCTCTCAAAACAAATATACCAACAAATTAGAATGAATAAAGTATCAAGTAAAATTCTATTTTCTTTTTTAAACTTAAATCTTAAGTTATTCCAATAATATTCGCAATCAGTAACTTTAGTTGTAAGACTAAAGTTAAAGATTTTGAGAGTATTATTCAGAATGTAGTAAGTATCCATGCAATCACATGTTTAATATCTTCAAGATACAGATTACAAAAAGAACATTTATTATCAATTTGCATATTTTTTTCTTTTTAAAAATTCTATTGTATTTAATATTTGATACATGATTAACCACATATGAATTTTAGATTAAGGAGGAACATTATTTTCCAAACAAATTTTAAAAAGTTATTAGCTACACCTGAGAAATTAAGAAATTTATAAAAAGAATTAGAAGTAAACTTCTTACTCTTATCCCATTTCCATCTAATATTATCATTTTCATTATCAAAATTATATAGATTCAATCTAGCATAAAGCAAAGAAAGTTGCCTAAGAATTGTACCTTCTAAAATTCTATTAAAACAAAAATTCCAAGGGGATTATTTTCTAGAGAAAAAACATCTTAAATTAAAGCACTCTTAGAGTTACAAATTTCATAAAACTCTTTAAATTATATCCTAAGAGGGATAACAGAATCTAATGGTCATGCCAAAAAGAAGTATTATTTCCTGAATAAAGTATTGTTTTAGTACCAAGGTTAAAAATCTCATAACATTTTAAAATTGATTTTCAAAAATTAGATAATTTATTTATAACTGTAGATGTAATTTGATGTTACTACCATTATAATAATATTTAGTAATAGTCTCTTTCCATATAGAATTATCATTTATATCCTTAAATTTCCATATCCACTTCCTTAGTAAAGATAAATTCATGTTACATAAATTAATAACTCCTAAACCAGCTTCCTATTTTTATTTACAAACCTTTTCCCAATTGAATAAACATTTAATATTACTGTTGGAATTATCACCACTCCATAAGAAGTCCCTTTTTATTTTATCAATTTTATCAATCGCCCAATCTGGAAAAAATGCATAAACATCCAATAGATCGGGAGAGTTGATAAAACAGAGCTAATAAGAACTAATCTAGCCGCTCTCGATAAAAACCTCCCGTTTCAAGTAAAAATTCTATTTTTAATTTTATCTATTATATTTAACCAATCATCATGTTTAAGCTTAGTTGGCCTAATTAAAAAACCAAGATAATCAAAAGAGAAAGTCATGATTTTATAATTAAGTATAGCAACTAATCCTTCAACTTTATCAACATCATTTAATACTAAAGCGGAACTTTTCTCAAAATTGATTTTTAGCCCTGAAAAAAGTTTAAAGCTATATAACATAAATTTAAGAGTAATAACATGATTAGGCAAATGAGGGGTAAATAGTAAGGTATCATCTGCAAATTGAAGAATAGAGATACCATTGTGAGAGATTTCACTACCTACACTCCCCAAAGATTCATTACCGACCGCTTTTTTTAATTATTATAGCAAAAACATATGGGGCTAGGTTAAACAAAAGTGGCGATAAAGGATCACCCTGCCTTAATCCTCGTTTAGATTGAATTTTATTCCATAAAATACCGTTAACCATTATACTAGAATTACTCGTTTTAAGCAAAGTCATAATCTAGCTTATGAGCTTGTTACTAAAACCTCTAGCATGTAACATATCAACAAGAAAATCCTAATCCATCGAATCAAAAGCTTTCACAAAGTCTAGTTTTAGAATCACACATGTAATGTTGTTCTTACAACAGTGATTAATGTATTCCTGAACAACAGCCACACCATCAGTAATATTTCTACCCTTAATGAAAGCAGTTTGTGAGCAATCAATTAGATCATTCAATCTTTTACTAAGTCTATTGGCTAAAACTTTTAAAATAATTTTAACAAAATAGTTAATTAAGGAAGTAGGTCTAAAATCTTTTAAATTATTAGCTCTGATTTTTTCGTGTAATAAAATTACGTTTGCAAAATTAAAACTTCCTAATTGTAATTTTCCATTATAAAATTCGTTAAACATGCTAATTAAATCGAATTTTAAAACATCCCAAAATATTTTGTAAAAGAAAACAGGAAACCCATCAGAATTCAGGGATTTATCATTAGGCATGTCATTAATAGCGTTCAAAATTTCCCCTTTAGAAAAAGGATTATCAAATTCAAAATGGTCAATTCTAGATTCAGTGGGATAAAGATCATTTCATCTAGCATTAATTCTTTGCTTATTTTTATTATCGAATATATATCATTATAATAATCAGTAAGAGCCTTATTAAGATCTCTTTGATTAACCAATTCTACATTATTCATGAAAATAGAATTGATCGTACTACTACGTTTTCTACCATTAGCCATATTATAAAAAGAAAATTGTATTATTATCACCTTCTTAATTCATTGAATTCTAGATCTCTACTTCCACATAACCTCTTCTTTTTCTAAAATAGAACCAAGCTCTTCTTTTAAATTAGCAAGAACATCATGCTCACCTAGTTGTCTAGTTTCTTCCGTCTTGTTTATTTTAAGCATTTTAGAAAGAATATTTTCCTTTTTAATTTTAGTACCACCAAAACCATTTTTACTTTAAATTTTAAGAAAATTCCTATGACCTCTAAGTTTTAAAATAATCTTTTTTTGCAGAGTTATCCGTATTTCTAATATTATAAAAATTCATTGAAATCCATTTATTTATAATTAGATTATAGAAATTGGATTCTAATAACCATATTTTTTTTTCAAATTTAGAAGTTCTATTAACAATTCTATGATCATACGTAAGAATAACAGGGCAATGATCAGAATAAGTGTAAGGCAAACTACAAACTCTACAAATACGGAATTTATCCTCAATTTCGTCATTGACAAAAAATCTATATAGAAGGACCATAGATGGGGATTTTCTTGCATTATTCCAAGTGAATTTCTTATTAGAAAGTGGTAATTCTATTAAATTGTTATTAATAATAAGTTGGTCAAACTCTTCCATAGTGCACCTAAAAAAAGCATAACGTTGAAATCCCCACCTATAATCCGAGATCCCGGAGTGAATGATCTAAATTCCAAACATTTATTTCATAAAACTCTACGACCAATTTTAGAGTTAGAGCCATAAACATTTCAAATATTTAATAATGAGTTATCACTAAGGTTAATGAGAATAATATGTAAAGAGTGTTTCTTAGTAATAGTTTGTAGAAGTGTAAAAAATTATCCAGCCACCCTATAAGTAAACCCCTAGAAGTTCTAATAGACGGTAAACAAGCCCAATGTCTAAAATGATAGCCACCCAGTCTTCTATAAAAACGAATATTGGGACAGTCTACTTTAGTGCACAATATCAATAGAATAATTCTTAAAAAATGTTCTAATTTTATCACATTTATTTGAATCATTTGAACCCCTAATATTCCAGCTAATAATCCTCATGATATAGCTGATCTAACCCTCACTATCTCCCTATTCCTAATATAATGAATATCTAATTCAACATCCGTATCTCTAGCTAACTTACTAAATTCAGTGAAAGTCAAACTACTCAAAGCATAAGAGGAATAAGTACTGCCTAAATCAGAAGAAACACCTAAGCCTGCATTCGTAGTATCACTCATGGCACTTGAAACAGGTAACTCACCAAAAAATAGAGAATGACTATTACGTATCCTGGCACTATGTCGAACTGACCTATATGCAGCCGAGTTCCTACGTCTGCCTCTCCTAGATGATGATGAAAAAGGTGAAGATTTATTGCCAGTATTACAAAAGCTAGAATCCGCCTTTGTTGTTCATGATGCGTGCTCTAACTTATTATTATAATCAAGTATGTCCTTTTGCTGAGAGTGTCAACACAATTATCCATATACTTATGCCTATTTTAGTTTCCTTTAATATCATCCTTCAGATTACCCACGTCCTCTGTTTTCCTCTCCATTGACGAACTACCCCTAATCACATCATGCACGATCCCCACCACCTCACATGATTGAACACTACCAGCCATAACATCGAGTATCACTGGCAAACTAACCTCCTCCATAAAAACTTCAGCAGGCAAAGAACTAACAGATTCCTTTTTGTTAACCCCATCCACATCACATAACTTTTCATCATAGACCGCCATATGTTTGGAAAATAAGGCCTTATCTCTGTGTATCTTGACAACCCGTGAAACATACTATTTGTGTGCATCAATATCTCATTCACCGGTATCACCATGATTGCAAGTATACATAAGATCATCTCTAACATCAACATAAGAGACTGACCAACTACCTCCATCCAGATCATCAATAACCTCCTTCCCTTCACTAACTTGAATAGTATGATTTTCAATACTGTAGCTTTCTGACATACCCACCCCATTCACCAATGCATTAGACAGAGCATTCATTTTTGAATTAACCCCAGCCATATCCCTTAAGTTATCAACATCAATCACCAAGCTGTTCAATATACTGTCATTGTTATTGTGAAATCCGTCAACTAAAGCAACACAATTTTCATATGCAATATCTCCATGCACATTGATATCAATAGTTGTGTGAGCATCAACAAAAGAAGCAGGGATCTTATCTTCTTTGTGCGTGTTATCCAGTGCATCTCCACAACTCTTCTCCCCATCATCACTTAATATCAGAACCCTACTGCAAAACTTAACTTCATTCACCCTGTCGTTCGGAATGAGACCAACAATAGAATCTAGAGCATCATCATACTCATGTCCGATTCCTTCATTCATGGAATATATTGTGCATGTTCCACTATGCTAATCAAAATTACCATTATAAATCTCTCTCAGAAATACAGAATTTTCATTGTCAATATATAATACAATAGCTCCATTGGACTTAAGTCGGTCCATCGACATAATAATCTTGCACAACTTAACTATCACTCAAGTCCTTCGAAACATCAGCAGAGAATATTTTATCTTCAATGGAGGTCCTTACTTTATTAATGGAAAATTGATTATTCTGAAAAGATGGAGCAATAATATTTCATTTGATAAGGATCTTTTAAACACAATTCCTATATGGATTCATCTCCCAGAAATAAGTTTAAAACCATAGGATAGTGAAGCTTTTGGAGCAATAGCTAATACAGTTGGTACCCGTCTAAAGTTGGATGAGCAAACATCAAAAGAAACCAGGTTAAGCTATGCTAGAATTCTGATTGAAATCAATGCAAAAGCAAATCTTCCAAATGAAGCTTATATTATAATGCATGATGGAGAAATCATAGTGCACAAAATCGAATATGAATAGATTCCTCCAAAGTATGTAATATGTGAATGCTTTGGGCACAAAACAGAAGACTGTACATCAAAAAAAGTTTGGAAAGAAAAAGTTGAAGATTCAAGTAATAATCAAGAAAAGGAGATTTCAATAGAACAATTACAAAACATGAATCAAGAACCAATCATCAATGTTGAAAACATTCCAACAATAGAGTTTGAGCAACCGGAAATATTATTTCTGGAAAACTGGAAAACTCTCTTTCTGGCAAGATTAAATTCTTTGAAAACATGAAAAGAAAAAGTTGTGACCTTCAATCCTCTGATACTGCTCAAGTGAAAGATTTACCAGATCAAGTCTTGATAGAAATTGCAAATGAAATTGCAAATTCAAATATGTTACAGCAGCAAGCTGATTTAGCAGAGGAGAATATGGAGATCAGCTTAAGTACAGGGTAAAAAAAAAACAATTCAGAAAGTAACGCTGAAATCACAATACAGAATTCAAGCAATACACAGCAAAAAGTAGATGAAGACTTGATTCATAAAACCATAAAACTTATCCCAAAATCTCTCAACACAGCAAAAAGGATGAATAAAGAAAGGAAGAAAAACAAACAAAAAACTTACAGGACATTATTGCTCAAAACAGTGAACGCTGCAGGGAAAAAGATGATTTTCAGGAAAAATATATAATGAGAAATCCAAGATGGGAAGAGCATCTAAAAATTCATGGCACAAAACCTCTTAAAAGAAAGGGGGCTAAAGGCTGTGAATTCATAGTGGAGAAGAAAGAAAGGGAGAGCTCGAGGATTTCGATCCTAGTCTCTCAATTTAGCAGCTGTGATATCCTTTATGTATCCTTAAAACTTAATTTCTATTAATTATGTCGATTATTTCTTGGAATATTAGGGGATTGAACTCTCCTGCTAGAAAATTAGACTTGAGAAATCTAATTTTTTCAATTAAACCTAGTATTGTTGGTATCCTAGAGCATAAGCTTGATGATACTAATATATTAAATTTTCATGCCAGAAATTACAAATATTGGGGTTTAGTTAATAACAATATTATGGGTGGTTTTGGTAGGATTATGGTGCTTTGGGATCAAAATATCTGGAGTTTAGATCAATACTTTTTAAAATTTTCAATATATTCACCGTAAACTCTTTAATAAGGGGGGATTTCAAATAGAAATAACCTTTGTTTATGCTTCAAATAATGAAAAAACTAGAAATTCCCTCTGGAATGACCTTGAAACTTTAAATATAAATTTGAGTAAGCCTTGGATTATAATGGGAGACTTTAATATAGTTTTACATTATTTTGAAAAAAGAGGTGGTCTTCCAATCCCCTTTAAAAAACTGGAATTTCTGAATAATTTCTTTCTTAAAACTGGTTTATTGAACCAAATATCGTTGGAAATAAATTTACATGGAAATCTGGTGAATTTAGAAATATTCATTGCAAATTAGATAGAATTCTAATTAATCATAACTTTGCTAAAACATTTTCTAATTATCAATGTTTTACTCTTCCTCAAGCCACTAGTGATCATACTCTAATTCATATAATTTTCTCTGTTAATAAAAATTATAAGAGTAAATCACCATTTAGATTTGTTAATGGGTGGGCTTTTGAAAAAGATTATATGGATTTCATTAAAAACAGTAATATCTCCCCCTATCAAGGCTCCACTCAATACAAATTCAAGAATTTTCTAAAAATCACAAAGGAAAATCTGAAACATTGGAATAAAAATAGGAGGAGAAATGACATTAATACAATTAGAAAGGAATGTGATTCTCTCCAAAACATTATTGATAATAATAGCTCAGATATGTCTATAGTCAATCAATTTTTCCAATGTCAGAACAAACTCAGTAATAGTTTGCATGTGCAAGCTACCAATATGAGACAAAAAGCCAAGGTGGATCGGTTTACTAATGGGGATGAGGCTAGTAAATTTTTCTATGCCAAGATGTCTAGTAGAAAGAAAATCAATGACATAGGAAAACTATTAGACAAAAATGGAAATATCTTGAATGATGTTTCACAACTTGAGCAGTTAGCTGTCATATATTTTATTGATTTATACAACACTGTAGAGTATAAGAAGGAGTTCCCAAATGTAGAATCAAAGTTTATTCTTAAAGATAATAGTAAAGATATTCTTCTTGCCCCAACTGTTTTAGAAGATATTAAAATGTTTGTTTTCAATTCCAAGGATGATAAAAGCCCTGGCCCTGATGGGTTTTGGGTAAAATTTTACAAAATCCATTGGGAGGATATTAAATTTAAAATCTTTGATGCTATAAATGAATTCTTTACTACTGGTAAACTTCTGAAAAGCTTAAATCATACTTTTATCACTCTAATTCCTAAAGTTAAAATTCCTTTAGGGCTTGGGGATTATAGATCAATTTCGTGCTGCAATTTTATTTATAAGATTATTGCTAATATATTAAATAACAAAATTAAAATATTTCTAAAACACTTGATTTCTGAAAATCAGTGTGCATTCATCCCTGATAGATTTATTATCTGAAGTAATCTTTTGGCTCATGAAATCATAAGAGACTTTAACAAAGGTTGCAAAAAAAAAGTTTGTATTAAAATTGATATACACAAAACTTTTGACAAGATAAATAGATCTTTTATTACTCACATGATGAATCAACTGGATTTTCATGAAATTTTTTGTAAACTAGTTCAAGAATGCATTGAAACTGCTTCATTTGCTATATTAATCAATGGTTCTCCATGTGGGTTTATTAAAAGTAATAGAGGTATTAGGCAAGGGGACCCTCTTTCCCCCTACTTATTTGCAATTGCTATGGAATTTTTAACTCTTCAGATGGAATCCGAACAATTAAAAGGAAATCTCAAACCATTAATAGGGTTTTGCCTAATATCACTCATTTACTATATGCTGATGACCTACTTTTGTTTATAAATGCAGATTTGAAAAGTGCCTATACCATTGGAAAGCTCTTTGAACGTTTAAAAGAAAAAACAGGTCTTCAAATCAATGAAAGCAAAAGCAAAGTTTATTTTAGCAAAAATTGTGAAAATAAGGAGCATATTCTTAACATTCACAAAATTCAAGAAGGTCAACTGCCTGTCAAATATTTGGGACTCCCTCTTAGTACAAATCAACTAACTAATAGAAACTGCTCAAGACTTTGTAATATCGTTCAAGAAAAGTTAGAAAGCTGGTCCAACGGGCTTATATTTATTGCTGGTAGACTAGAGCTTACGCACACTGTCATCACGGCTATTATAATGTGTTGGAATCAGACTCACAATATTCCAGTATCAACCATTCAAAAAATTGAAAAAATGTGTGCTAATTTCATATGGAAAGGAAAGTATCATAAATTCTCTTGGGATATTATCTAGAAACCAAAAGAGTATGGGGGGTTGGGGTTACCGAATATCAAGGATCTTCAAGAAGCTTGTAATATGAAACTCTTTTGGAGATTTGTTGAAGGAAAATCTCTATGGTCAAAGTGGATGAAAAATAAACATGTTAAAACAAAAATTTCTGGACCATGCCAGCAGAAACTCACAACTCTAGCTCTTGGAAAAATATTCTAAAAAATAAAAACATTAGAATCAAATTATTGGAAAGAAGTTTCAAGGATGGCAAAAACACTAGCCTCTTGTTTTATCCTTGGATCAATGGAAAGTCGTTGATTACCTTATTAGGTTGGAATAATTTGCTAAATTTTGGTGATGCAAATTAAAAAGTTGACCATATCATTCATAATCACACTTGGAATGTAATTATTCATCCAGCAACTTCAATTTTTAAAAGGAGTATAGAAAACACTGAAATTGATCCAAATATGGTAGAAGACTTCTGGAATTGGAAACTCTCAAAGAAAGGCAAATTTTCTTTTAAATCTACTTGGAATTTTTTGTAAGGATTTGAAACTAAAATGGATTGGCACTCTGTCATTTGGAATACAGAAAATTGCCCAAAAATGGCTCATTGTGCCTATTTTTCTCTACTGAACAGACTGCCAACCAAAGATAGATGTAATGAATGGAATCAAAAAGTGAAGCAGAATGTCTCCTTTGCAAGAATGATAAAGAAACAGCAGAACATCTTTTCTTTGATTGCGAATTTTCAAGACATATATGGCATATTGCCAAAACAAAGCTCAAATTTAACAACAATATTTCAATTCAAAGCATCAAGGAAAGTATTAATTTCATCCGGGAAAACCTCAATACCAAATCAAAGAAATTTAATGAAGCTTGCATCATGCTCACTATTGCTGTATACTTTATATGGAAAGAAAGTAATGTTGGATTGCATACAAAAAAAGTAACAGATGTCATTCAAATCTAGAAATCCATTGAATCAAACTTTCAAATCTTAATTCATAAAGACATCAGCAAAAGAAATCGACCTCACCATCTTTTCTCAGATAGTAGCGATCATCAAAATCTCAAAGCAGTAGTAGAATCATACTTACAAAATGGGAATCTCAATAATGTTATCTTCCATGGTGTAACGACCTGATATTTTCAACCATTCGCATCCGCACATGTCGGACTTGAATTGCTCAAAATATCAGATTGTTAATTGAAATTTGGCAAAACTTAACATCTACAGTAAATAAATCAAATACAGAATCACAGATACAGAGTAGTGCAATGATACGCAGCGGAATAAATGAATAGTAGTTCATGAAGCTACTATATAAACAAAGTTAGAAATAAAATACATCAGAAAATCCCAGATGCAGTGAAGTCTCCAGTACAGGCAGATGACTTCTCCGAACCAATCGACTGGATGACTGAAAGGATAGATAGCTGGATCTTCAAGCAAAGCTCCAACTTCGAAGGTGAGTCTCAAATGCTGTATCACTCAGTCTGACCCGAGCATAAAGCAAAACACAAAGCACTCGAGTCAGGATTAGCATTCTTATATCTATAAATCCAACTCAAGTGAAATATCAACTGAAATATAATTAACTTAGAGGATGTTTGGGATACCCATCCTCTAAGGATCCAAGGAACTATCTACAGGGTAGAAATATACACTATAACACCGTGGTCATTTCAATTTTATCTATATTTCAAAAATAAAGTATAATTTTCATTTCAAATATCTCTATTTTCCAAATTAATATATATATCCAATAATTTATGAAGTAAAGTATTTTTATTTCCTCAAACTTCACAAATCGCTTCAAAAATCAACTCGACTTCCTGTTCAAATTTAATTATATCAAAATTTATCAATTTGCATTCAATTTAGTTTCTGACTAAACTAATTCAAATTTTGTCTATTTTAAATACGGATTTGAACCACAAAATAAACCATTTAAATTTCAATATAATTCGAAGTTAATATATTTCGGAGCTTTAAATATTCAACATTTCAAAGACTAAACTTTGATAGTTGCGTTTTTCTCCCAACTTGACTTCACTATTATTTAGTTTTGAAATATTCACGTAATAAATTCAATATTATTCATATGACCTTAAATTTACATTTTGTATATATTACCTTCGATTTCTGTAGACATGAATCATCCATTAAATTTCTTAAATAAAAATTCAAGTTATATGATCATATGTTAAAGTTTCGAATTTAATAGTTTCAAATTGATTTAAATAAATAAAATCCTTAATTAATGACAAATTCAAATAAGTCCTAAATATATCTTCAAACCTTAGCTTATAAAATTTATTCCACAAATCTATTTCAGAAATACAAATTTAATAAATCCTTAAACATATTTCATATTAATAAAATCAATCTTAATTAAATTATCTTAATGTTAAATCTATATATAAAATAACCTTTACATATAATACTTTAAATCAATATTCATTAAAACCATATATTTCTTTTCAAGACCATAGAAATTATTTTCAAAATATTCATATAGACCACGGCGTCGATGTAAAATTTTCTATTCTATGTGTAAGGGATACAGATATTTATCATTTCAATCCGTAAGTTAAATATATACGGGTGGATATCATTTAAACCCGTAATCCCAAATTCAATTCAAATGAAAATCGCTTGGGTTTATCATCTCAACCCATAACGAAATTCTCCTATTCTAAAATCCGTTCGGGTATGTATCATTTCAACCCATAGTGATTTCTATACTAACAGGGAACTTGTAGAGTGATAACAGATATGAAAATAATAATAACAACAGAATCATCAAAAATAAATATAAACAATAGGGTATGGTGTCATATCCCATAAGTGAACAGTTACAGATAATAGCATATGTAATAATTTAAATAACTACAGCATCATATTTAAATTGTCGTTTCAATCTAATCAAATTTAACAAATAAAAGAATGTTAATCGTGAGTGATTTCTCACCTTTCGAGGCTAGAGAATACAGAAGATGACATGGATACGCATACTGATACGGACACTGAAATTTGAACTATAAATCCGAGCACGAATTTCAAAGCAAAGTAGGATTGGCACGAATTGGACGAATAAGGTTGATAATCAAGATTTATGAAATTAGTCAGAATCGGTCTGATATATACAGAAATTTTTGCTATTTTAATAAAAGTCAAAATTGCATCCCTAAGAAAATTTTTAAAGTCGAATCACACACACACACACACAAACACACACACACACACACACACACACACACACACACACACACACACACACACATATATATATAATTTACCTTTTTTTTTCATACATAAACCAATAGTTTTAACATTTGAAATAAAACATATATGTTAAATAAAAATCCTTATAATTTTTCCAAACCATTTTAATTTTTACACATAGATCAAAATTTCTATTTACAAATCTAAGACCTAAACCACCCCATACGACCTATGTATATAATATCATTAAGATTTATATTTTAAAATAAGATTAATATGTAAAAATTCAACAAATTACACTATTCAAATCTCATTTATAAACTACTACATACATATGGTACAAAATCCACTTCACAATACAATTATAAATTTCAAACACCTTACCTATATATATAAACTAATATATAACTACCCATACATAAACAGTAAAGCCTATACACAGACTTATACAAAATTTTAGCCAACGGACGTACGAATTACTTATATAACTTATATTATAACTTGTTTTATAAATATATATAATATTGTAACCTATGTAGACCGAAAGTATAAGTTAGAATGTAAACTTTATACAATATATATAAATAGCAACTAATATAACTTTTTTTTTTCAAAGCAACTGGTCTACACTAAAACACATATACACCCTTAACTATTATGAAAACATGCATGCCAACTGAAATGAAAACTTATATACTAGAAAACTGACTCCATACATAAGTGTATGCAAAGTATATAGATATATGTATATAAGGCCATAAAGATATATCTATAATTATTATAACTTTATATAAATATATGTCATATACGAAGTTAGGAAAATAAACAACTTCAAAAATCCTATACAACTTCCATAATAATAAGATGTAAATTGACCTTCAATAAAAGTTATAAACCTGTTTATTATAAAACTATATATATAATAACGGATTTACAAAACTTATAAAATAAATCATACAATATGGTTTGTAAAATATATATATGGACTCAATGTTAAAACAAAATGAATATAAATCTACTTGCAAAACATGCAGACTCCATTTCCAAATCCAACACAACTCACACAAATTAAATATGTATACACTTCTAGAAACAAAACAAACTTTTCAAAAAAAAATGTAAACCACGTTTGGTATATATATGTATTCAAATCCAACAACTTTATATAAACCACTACGTGTATGCATCTTATATTTTTATACCACTATCAATATATCATAACTATACTCCATATAAACAAATATGCGTACCAACTTTGAATTATAGAATATGCATCAACAACACGTCCAGGGGACGTATATTGATAAAATCATCCATAACATAGCTAAATATAAAACTATATATAATATATATATATACACACACAAATAACACTTGCAAATACAAACTTAACTTACCTATGCCTGGTTATGCAAACAGTAGAGGAAACAGGGGAGGGTCGCTGCATCTTCGATGGATATTGCGCAAGGGGAAGAGTGGGTTCGGTGGAGGAGTGGAGTTTGGAAAAGGTGAAGGAGAGGCCAAAATCTGTAGTGCCAGACAAGTTTATATAGAAGAGGAAGAAACAATAGAGAGGGAAAGAAGAGAAATCTGGGAAGAAGCAATAAAAAGGGAAGAAAATACGAACAGAAGTAAATGGAAACGACTAAATAAAAGTAACCAGAGAAATAGCACAATCACGTGCTATGATTCAGTGGAGGATTTAAGGCAAAATATTCACGTTGATTCAGGAAAATAATCAAAGCAAATAAATGGTAGCACGTTTCAAATTTGAACGGAAGGAAAGAGACAAGTCACAATTCCGGAAAAATATCAAAGCAACAGCTACACATTTATTCAAGAGCTATTAAATCAATTTTTAAATTGTGAAGGCAACGTTACTCTGCAGTATATTTTTAAAATAAGAATGCTGAACAAAAATCAACAGTCAAATATGGTGCGGTGTAAATGGCAAGAGTCACGCTGATTACTGAATAAAATAAAACGAATAACCATTTATTTTTTTTAGACGGTGGAAAAATGAAGAAATAAAAAGTCAGTGAAAGTAGGAATGAATATATTAGAAAAGTAACGATTCTAGTAGCAACGGTCATCTTAGATTAAGTTGAAAAATTTATAATAATTTATTACCGTGGCTATGGTTCAAATTTCTTTGAAAGCAAGGAAACCAAAAGGTCACAATTATAGGTAAGCTTTAAATTTTTAATAAATACAAAACGTATCTAAGTTTATACGTTTATAACTTTCTAGCTGTAGTGTATATATATAGTGAACGGTCATAATGAAAGAAGTGGAAACCGAAAGCGTAGGAAAGGAAAGGTTAGAAAAATAATTTTTTCACCCTAAAATATACTTTCTTAATTTTTGATGAAAATTTATCATTTACCACATTTAACTCTACGTAATCCAAATGTAAGATTTTATTTCAAAATATTATTATTAAAAATTTCTCAAAAATAAAATTAAATACCCTAAATAAAACCATTAAAAATTAACAAAATTTTGCAGGTCGTTACACTCTCCCCCACTCAAAACTTTTCGTCCCCGAAAAGGAAGAAGGTAGGAGAATAGAAACAACCAGAAAGATAAATAGATTGAAAGACAAGGATAAACAATTAATTTAAGACCATATAAATTTTACTTGAAATATTCATTTGAAAACTTCATTTGAAATTAAATTTTCTTTAATACTTAAAAAAAATTTCAAACTCATTTGTAAAATTTCTTGCTTCCTTTATAAATACCATTTATAAGTTTTAAATAACGCCTTTTTAAATATATATGAAAACTATTTGGAAACAGTTATTCACATCCTTAGTTATATTTTCAAGGAAGTTTTTTGACAACATTAAATCCATAGTTTATAAATTTACTAATTTATCTTAAGACACTTTCAATCATTATAGATAAATTAATACTCATTTCTTAAATATGTTATATTAAATTAATAACTCTGCAATACTAATGATACTAATGATTTACTATTAAACCATGTAGTATATAAATATACAATATTTTAAAGACTATATTCAAAAAGGAATGGAGGGTAGATTCGGAAAAAGGGAATATAGGTGAATAAATAAAGCTGAGCAGATAAGGTAGGTTCAAAGGGATAGTATTGGGCTCGAATAATTAAATTAAACCATAAAATTTTAATCTCAAATATTAATACAAAATTTCTTTGTTGGAAATACCTTTATAATAAAATACTTTTATATCGAAACGAATTTTTCCTTTCAAAAATACTTTTATAACTCGATGTTTCAACAAGTTTATCCACGTTCTTGCAGACTCTGGCCATGCGTTGATCAGGCGCAAAGCTAGAATTCTTCAAGTACTTAGTAGACCTGTTTCAACACCCAGTGAAAATACTTGAAAAACCTTAAAAAAACAGATATGGAAAATACAATCCAAACAAAACAATCAAACCAAAACCTTTGTCCAACCATGGTTCGCAGATACACAATGGTTACGCCTGGATTCCCCAGGAAATAATACGTATACGTAAGCTTTCTCAGCCCTGCGAATTACGCCATGATGACTAGTAGGGTGCAGGATACACAATGGTTACGCCTAGGTCCCCCAGGAAACAATCCGTACCCCTAGGCCGTCTCAGCCGGGCAGTTTCACTACTAATGCGACCTACATAGATTGCAGGATACACAATGGTTACGCCTGGATCCCCTAGGAAATAATCCGTACCCCTAGGCCAGACTCAGCCAGGCAGTTGCGCTATGCAGTCGGGAGAGAAAAAAAACCATGGGTTACGCCACGGTGGGAACACTCGAGTATCACATCCAGAAAACCAAAAATCAAAGAGAATAATATCGATAGAATGAATCCACAATGTGGCCACAAAGCGGATATCAAGCAGAAGGTATTCTCCATATCTTTACTTCGAAAATATATATCATATAGTACCTTTTCAAAACACTTTCAAATATCATACTTATATAAAGTCCATTATATATAGGATTTCATTCTCAAATCGAATACTTTCCAAATCAATAGTATATCAAATCACACTTATATAGACTTCGATTATATAAAATTCCCTTTCCAAATTGAGTACCTTTCAAATCAATAGATTTCAAACCAACTTTATACTTATACAAATCCATTTTATATAAGTTCGACCACTCCCAAATCAAGTACTTAATAATATAAGGTTCTCAATTTAAAATTATTTCAATATCAATTCATTTTCAAAATCATATATGATTTAACCAAATTTTCTTCCAAATTAAATATCTCAATTTCAAAGTTCCCAAAATAATAGGTTTAGAAAAATAATCCCAGTTTCCAAATTAACATAATTCAAGTCAACAAATTCATTTCCAAAATCACCATATAAGTACTAGTTTTAATTCCAATCTAGTTTCAAAAATATTTTTCTCAAAATCAATTATACTCAAAATGGTTTCCTAATTTATAATTATCCCTTTAAAACCTTTAAACTATTTATTTCTATTTGAAATATCCAATTTACCTTTCTGAAAACCATTATTTAAAACTTAATATTTTTTTTCAAAACATTTCAAAACTAAATTCCATATTAGTATAATTCAAAATAGTCATATTCATTTACTTAACAAAAGGTTTCAAACTTAAACATACAAAACTAAACTTATATGCTTTATCAAATATTTTATCCTCTTCGAAATTTCTTAGCTTCGGAAATTCTACCTCGATTTGGAAGTGTTCGAACATTCAAAATAGTTAGGGAAATCAAATTTCCAATTCAAGAGTTGAAAATCAACAATAAATCAATAAATCAATTTCAATAGATAGGATTATACCAAATCAAATCCGAAACTCGAGGACTGAATACCGGTCTCACTTTAAATTGTTTCAAATATATACACATATCTTTTGAATATATCAAATTACTTCGAAAATTGAAATAAAAAACGGTTTTACAAAATCACTCGCATAGCGAAGATATTAATGTGGCCTCTCCCCCACTTTGAAACTCGAAAATCAATGTCGATGGTGCGTTCACTCATCACCGAAATTATTTTCCAGTGACATAAGTGAGTTCTGGACTTCTATTTTCTTGAAAACTTCTTTGAAATTTCTTCAAAATTATTGGAACTTATTTGAACTCATTTGAAACATTTCTTATTCGGAAAATACTTTTAAATCGTATTATTTTTATATATTTTTCAAAATCTTCAAACCAATTTCAAAATATTGGAATTCAATTCTCGAATTTCAAAATTTACCCTTCAGTTATAAATCCTTTTTATATAAATCAATTTCTTATAAATTTCCAAAATTTCAAATCCTTTCAAAACTTTTATATGTAGAATAACATTTCACTTTTATATATAGAATAAAATCATGGTTATCCAAATAATAATTTCGATATATAAAATTATTTCAAACATAACCCGATTTTCAAAGGATGATTCAAGAATGGATTTCAAAGCAATGATAGAGATTTAAATTAGAGGAACTCCAATCAATAGAATCTTGATTCGAAGATAGACTCGGTCGAAGATGAGATAATTAAATTACAAAATAGAAGATGGATATACTTCTATAAATCGTGGCGACCTTAATCGGGTCAACCGTGACTTCAGGAATATAATCGATGCGAAATTCCAAAACAAATCGAGATTCGATCGCCAAAGATAGAATTCGACATATCAAGATATAGCAGCATCGTAAACCGAGGATACAGAAATCTTCGGTGAATCAATGCCAATTGTAAAGGAGTTTTCACCCCCTTTACAAAACATTCAGTGGAATAATGGGATACTCCAGAATCAAACTAATATAAATAGAAAGAGACAAGGATGAATTTCGGAACCGAGGGACATTCCAAAATTCAAAGGAAATCGAGTCAAAAAGGAAGAGATTCAACTCGAACGAAAGAGATTCTGTAAATAAATTTACCATATATGCTAAGTTTTGCCTAGAACCATAGCTCTGATACCAACTGTAACGACCTGATATTTTCAACCATTCGCATCCGCATATGTCGGACTTGAACTGCTCAAAATATGAGATTGTTAATTGAAATTTGGCAAAACTTAACATCTACAGTAAATAAATCAATTACATAATCACAGATACAGAGTAGTACAATGATACGCGGTGGAATAAATGAATAGTAGTTCATGAAGCTACTATATAAACAAAGTTAGAAGTAAAATACATCAGAAAATCCCAGATGCAGTGAAGTCTCCAATACCGGCAGATGACTTCTCTGAACCAATCCACTGGATGAATGAAAGTATAGATAGCTGGATCTTCAAGCAAAGCTCCAACTTCGAAGGTGAGTCTCAAATGCTGTATCACTCAGTCTGACCCGAGCATAAAGAAAAACACAAAACACTTGAGTCAGGATTAACATTCTTATATTTATAAATCCAACTCAAGTGAAACATCAACTGAAATATAATTAACTTAGAGGATGTTTGGGATACCCATCCTCTAAGGATCCAAGGAACTATCTACAGGGTAGAAATATACACTATAACACCGTGGTCATTTCAATTTTATTTATATTTCAAAACTAAAATATAATTTTCATTTCAAATATTTCTATTTTCCAAATTAATATATATATATATATCCAATAATTTATGAAGTAAAGTATTTTTGTTTCCTCAAACTTCACAAATCGCTTCAAAAATTAACTCGACCTTCCCGTTCAAATTTAATTAAATCAAAATTTATCAATTTGCATTCAATTTAGTTTCTGACTAAACTAATTCAAATTTTATCTATTTTAAATACGGATTTGAACCACAAAATAAACCATTTAAATTTCAATATAATTCGAAGTTAATATATTTCGGAGCTTTAAATATTCAACATTTCAAAGACTAAACTTTGATAGTTGCGTTTATCTCCCAACTTGACTTCACTATTATTTAGTTTTGAAATATTCAGTTAATAAATTCAATATTATTGATATGACCTTAAATTTACATTTTCTATATATTACCTTCGATTTCTTTAAACATGAATCATCCATTGAATTTCTTAAATAAAAATTCAAGTTATAGGATCATATGTTAAAGTTTCGAATTTAATAGTTTCAAATTGATTTAACTAAGTAAAATCCTTAATTAATGACAAATTCAAATAAGTCCCAAATATATCTTCAAACCTTAGCTTATAAAATTTATTCCACAAATCTATTTCAGAAATACAAATTTAATAAATCCTTAAACATATTTCATATTAATAAAATCAATCTTAATTAAATTATCTTAATGTTAAATCTATATATAAAATAACCTTTACATATAATACTTTAAATCAATATTCATTAAAACCATATTTTCTTTTCAAGACCATAGAAATTATTTTCAAAACATTCATATAGATCACGGCGTCGATGTAAAATATTCTATTCCATGTACAAGGGATACAGATATTTATCATTTCAATCCGTAAGTTAAATATATACGGGTGGATATCATTTCAACTCGTAATCCCAAATTCAATTCAAATGAAAATCACTTGGGTTTATCATTTCGACCCATAACAAAATTCTCCTATTCTAAAATCCGTTCGGGTATGTATCATTTCAACCCATGGTGATTTCTATACTAACAGGAAACTTGCAGAGTGATAACAAATATGAAATTAATAATAACAACAGGCATATATCATCAAAAATAAATATAAACAATAGGATATGGTGTCATATCCCATAAGTGAACAGTTATAGATAATAGCATATATAACAATTTAAATAACTATAGCATCATATTTCAATTGTCGTTTCAATTTAATCAAATTTAACAAATAAAAGAATGTTAATCGTGAGTGATTGCTTATCTTTCGAGGCTAGAGAATACAGAAGATGACATAGTTACGCATACTGATACGGACACTGAAATTTGAACTATAAATCTGAGCACAAATTTCAAAGCAAAGTGGGATTGGCACAAATTGGACGAACGAGGCTGATAATCAAGAATTTATGAATTAAATCAGAATCAGTCTGATATGTACAGAAATTTTTGCTATTTTAATAAAAGTCAAAATTGCATCCCTAAGAAATATATATATATATATATATATATATATATATATATATATATATATATTACCTTTTTTTTCATACATAAACCAATAGTTTTAACATTTGAAATAAAACATATATGTTAAATAAAAATCCTTATAATTTTTCCAAACCATTTTAATTTTTACACATAGATTAAAATTTCTATTGACAAATCTAAGACCCAAACCACCCCATACAACCTATGTATATAATATCATTAAGATTTATATTTTAAAATAAGATTAATATATAAAACTTCAACAAATTACACTGTTCAGATCTCATTTATAAACTACTATATACATATGGTACAAAATCCACTTCACAGTACAATTATAAATTTTAAACACTTTACCTATATATATAAACTAATATATAACTACCCATACATAAACAGTAAAGCCTATACACAGACTTGTACAAAATTTTAGCCAACGGACATACGAGTTACTTATATAACTTATATTATAACTTGTTTTATAAATATATATAATACTGTAACCTATGTAGACCGAAAGTATAAGTTAGAATGTAAACTTTATACAATATATATAAATAGCAACTAATATAACTTTAATTTTTTTTTCCGAAAGCAACTGGTCTACACTAAAACACATATACACCCTTAACTTTTATGCAAACATGCATGCCAACTGAAATGAAATTTATATATTAGAAAACTAACTCCATACATAAGTGTATGCAAAGTATATAGATATATGTACATAAGGCCATAAAGATATATCTATAACTATTATAACTTTATATAAATATATGTCATATACGAACTTAGAAAAATAAACAACTTCAAAAATCCTATACAACTTCCATAATAATAAGATGTAAATTGACCTTCAATAAAAGTTATAAACCTGTTTATTATAAAACTATATATATAATAACGGATTTACAAAACTTATAAAATAAATCATACAATATGGTTTGTAAAATATATATGGACTCAATGTTAAAACAAAATGAATATAAATCTACTTGCAAAACATGCAGACTCCATTTCCAAATCCAACACAACTCACACAAATTAAATATGTATACACATCTAGAAACAAAACAAACTTTTCAAAAAAAAAATGTAAACCACGTTTGGTATATATATGTATTCAAATCCAACAACTTTATATAAACTACTACGTGTATGCATATTATATTTTTATACCACTATCAATATATCATAACTATACTCCATATAAACAAATATGCGTACCAACTTTGAATTATAGAATATGCATCAACAACACGTACAGGGGACGTATATTGATAAAATCATCCATAACATAGCTAAATATAAAACTATATAATATATATATATATATATATGTGTGTGTGTGTGTGTGTGTGTATAAATAACACTTGCAAATACAAACTTAACTTACCTATGCCTGGTTATGCGAACAGTAGAGGAAACAGGGGAGGGTCGCTGCGTCTTCGATGGATATTGCGCAAGGGGAAGAGTGGGTTCGGTGGAGGAGCGGAGTTTTGAAAAGGTGAAGGAGAGGCTGAAATTTGTAGTGCCAGGCAAGTTTATGTAGAAGAGGAAGAAACAATAGAGAGGGAAAGAAGAGAAATCTAGGAAGAAGCAATAAAAAAGGGAAGAAAATACGAACAGAAGTAAATGGAAACGACTAAATAAAAGTAACCAAAGAAATATCACAATCCCATGCTATGACTCAGTGGAGGATTTAAGGCAAAATATTCATGTTGATTCAGGAAAATAATTAAAGCAAATAAATGGTAGCACGTTCCAAATTTGAACGGAAGGAAAGAGAAAAGTCACAATTCTGGAAAAATATTAAAGTAACAGCTACACATTTATTCAAGAGCTATTAAAGCAATTTTTAAATTGTGAAGGCAACGTTACTCTGCGGTATATTTTTAAAATAAGAATGCTGAAAGAAAATCAATAGTCAAATATGGTGCGGTGTAAATGGCAAGAGTCACGCTGATTACTGAATAAAATAAAACGAATTTATTTTAGACGGTGGAAAAATGAAGAAATAAAAGGTCAGTGAAAGTAGGAATGAATATATTAGAAAAGTAACGATTCTAGTAGCAACAGTCATCTTAGATTAAGTTGAAAAATTTATAATAATTTATTACCGTGGCTATGGTTCAAATTTTTTTGAAAGCAAGGAAACCAAAAGGTTACAATTAAAGGTAAGCTTTAAATTTTTAATAAATACAAAACATATCTAAGTTTATACGTTTATAACTTTCCAGCTGTAGTGTATATATATAGTGAACGGTCATAATGAAAGAAGTGGAAACCGAAAGCGTAGGAAAGGAAAGGTTAGAAAAATAATTTTTTCACCCTAAAATATACTTTCTAAATTTTTGATGAAAATTTATCATTTGCCACATTTAACTATACGCAATCCAAATGTAAGATTTTATTTCAAAATATTATTATTAAAAATTTCTCTAAAATCAAATTAAATATGCTATATAAAACCGTTAAAAATTAACAAAATTTTACGGGTCGTTACACATGACAATTATCCTCAGATTATTAATCAGAAGACTCCACATTTGAGGAAGGAAACCATCCCTGTCAATACCTCTTTCACTGGAGGCGGCCATTTTAGCTCCAATACCAGAGAAAGCCTCTGCAAGGGAAGTAAACAGGACTTTAGTATAATTTTTAATAATAATAATAAAAGCAGAATAGATCTGATAACTACTTTTCACCTGATATTGGCAGGAACTACCGCGCAACGAGTAATGAGGCGTTGAATATGATGGTTCCCCTGATTCAAGACAAAACAAATCAATTAGATATCAATTTGCTAAAGGTCGACAATTTTCACTACATCAGTAATCTGAATGGCAAAGTTTATCACATATCTAAGTGGGAAAAGGGGGGAAGCAGCAACTTTTCAGGCACAGTGGAACATGCGACAGCTAAAGTTGCTGAAAGGAGCAAGCTTTATTGCAATTTTGATCTTCAAATTGTATCGGAAGCACAAAACAACTGCAAAGGCAGTGAGATGCACTATAATTCTAACCTCCCACTTGATTTGGAAGTCAGTAACAACAATTGGAGACATAACGATCGAAACTTTGCAAAGTATAATGAAGATCCAGGAATTAATAGTATTGTTAATGGTGATTTGAGAGTGCCTCGGAAAATGGACCAAGGCGAAGCTAGCAATCCACCACAATCAGATCTAGATGCATCTGCTAAGGAAGCATCGCACCTTTCTGAAGCTGTAACAAGAATAACTAGTACAGGTTTACTGATGAAATCTTTTAACTTGGTCACTACTGCTAAAGATTTCTCAGATCCAAAGCTCGATGATACTTCTGTCAAAAAAGCGACTTGTTTTTTGGAAGCAGAGACAAAAACAGCACATCAAAGCCATTTTTGCCCAGTCCTAAGAATTCAAGGGCTCCGCTGCAACGTTATAATGGATTGGAAGCCTCCTTGAATCTTATTATCCACTAATTTTGAGGATCGCAAAATTTGAGTATGTCTGCCATGATTTTCTTTTAGAGTAGAAGGAGTTTCTGGAGGCGCTCATACAACCCCAGCTATATTTTGGCTTTGTTTTATCATGTATATGGGTCGGTGTGTGTTGTATTGGGTATTTACCCGCTTCCCACTTTTGGGCTTGGGACTGTTTTAACTCAGTTTCAAAAAAAGAATTACAGAATTAATATAATCTTATGGGTTTGAAAGGTTATTTTCTGCATATGATCAAATAGGTCTTGATACTAGTTCCATTACGCTTGGAATAGGGGTATTACATACAGAATGCCAGACAACATGCCTCATTTAGATTTTGCGAATTTTGGACGTTTAAGGCTGGAAATTAACTAATTAAAATAATAATATATATACTATTTCTTGGAATGGCTGCCCATACCTCCACGTACAAGCCTATATCCCATCTCGAAATTATATTACTTCAGTCTTCCCTCCTCTTATTATTTTTAAAAAAACCAAGACAAAGAAAAAAAGAGATGAGCTTTGGATTTGTTATAGATAGATCTACACTTAAATATATGCTTTGTTGAGTTCGATTGCTATAAAAAGGAGATGCGACATTTATAGTGAAGTAATAACAAGCTATAGTTTTAGATTTTTGGTTAGTGAATATTAGGCTTAGGTCCTTAAAATCAACCTTATTACGTGAAAACTCCTCTCTAAAAAAAGATGGTAGATTAAGTCTCTAGAATTAAGTTACTAAATAATTGCAGACATTTATGCACTTATATCCAAAAATTGCATAAATATCTGCAATTATTCAGTGAAAAATTGCGGAAATTTCTGTAATTATTTCGGTGAATAATTGCGAAAATTTTCGTAATTTTTTGGTGAATAATTGTAGAAATTTTCGTGATATTTTCAAAAAATTGCTGAAATTTCTGCAATTTTTCAGTGAATAATTGCTGAAATGTCTACAATTTTGAATATAAGTGCATAAATATATACAATTATTCACTGCATAATTGCATAAATGTAAGCAATATTCAATAACTTAATTCTAAGGACGTAATTTACGTACTTTTTTGGGCAAGGATGTATGGTGTATTTTGAAACTTAATAGGGACTTTAGCCAAACTATCCCTTTTTGTTATTTAGGCAACGATAACTATCAGCGTTTGTTTCATTGATCTTCTCTTGTTGAAGAGGGCCTTCGCCAAAATTTCATGAAGAACGGTGATACGAAGTGAATCGCTCTTATATAGGTTGTGTGCATGGTCTCTAGTCGCGTTTTAAGGAGATGGTTCGGGCTTGGACTTTTGGGGTTGGCTGAAGAGAGGATGCGAAGAGTGACTGGATGGCGAAGTCGGATTTGAATTTCGTCAAATGTAGTGGGGGAGAGGAAGAGAGAGAGGGATCCATGTGGGTTTTCTTTGTTTCGACATGTACATGTAAAGTTTTGGAGGGGAAATTATAATGACCTGTAAATTTCGATAATTAAACCGGTTAATTTAATAAGATTTTTGTAATTAAATTTAAAAAGAAAAAAAACCTTTATAATTTATAATGAAGTGAGTGTTTAAAATGAAATGAAAATAAAAAGGATATAGTAACGGTTGTAAGTTACTATTTAATTGGTCTATTAATGTAGTTATAACTGTTACATTTGGGTATTAAATTGAATATATGCAAATAAACATATGGTAATGGAGTGAATTCGACATTATATAAGCAATTCTGATAATTAGTGGAAATAATAAACTTGATTGTAATATAAAGTTAGTGACAACATTTATGCAAGTCACCTTTTTGTTTAGGGCTGCTAAAATTCAGAGTAGGAAGTCAATTACATTTAAATGTAGGTAAATGTTCATTAATGTGAGATAGGACTGTAACTGTAATGTGTGAATGTAAATGAAATGACATAAATGGAAATTTATATTTTATTCATAAGATGAAATAAAGGAATGAAACCAAGTTGAATAAATTGATTTAGGTTTTATTTATGATAAATGTATATATTTGGGAAATTCAATATAATTGAAAATAACAAGTTATTACAAAAGAAAGATGAAAATTGGAATATATATTTTTGTAAGGAAAGATAAACGAATAATAACTAGGTTTATAGAGTGATAACAGATTTAATAAAAGAGTAGGATTAAAGCATGGTAGTTATTGGAAAGTAATTAATTGAAATTTGAATGAATTGGGAATTTTTTTATGTATTAGTATAAAAACCAATTTTAATATTACCCATAAGAGGATAAGTTAATAGTCGATTCAATAACATGATTGAGAAATCAAATATATGGATTTATTGGTAATTTAAAACTTATACTTTTTTTTTGATAAAATACAATGTTTTACACGCAATAAATTTTTCTACTTTTATTACATATCATATATATATATATATATATATATATATGTTCTTATTATTATTATTTCTTATATCCACCTCTATTTTATCTTTCTATTTTTATTTTGTCTAGACAGTCATGTTTATTTATTGGATTATTGCTTGTTTATATCTTTTATTTATGGCATAGAAGAAACTAAAAGGGTATGCGTTATATTGTCTTAATTGCTTGCCTTTTTAATTGCCTACTCTTTATTTCTTTTTATTTATAAAACCTTGAAATTTAATATAAATTTTAACTTGATTTAATCATTTCCCAAAAGTCTAAATATAAAATTGGAAGTTTTGAAATTTTAACTTTGTTAAAAGACAACTCCAATTGGAATTTTAGTAAAAATGAATTATGTATATTTTAAATACGAAGAATGTAAACGAATTTAATTTTAGGTTAAGTAATAAAATTTGACAAGTCAGTGTATTTATAGACCGTGAAGTTTCGCATTTAAAAAGGGCACAAATTTTTAATGGTATAAATAACGTATATAGGAAAACGTATTAATGAAAACAAATCAACGCATTCAAATTTGCTTTAAATTATCTAATAAAACTTTACCGTTTCTTTATAAATCAATGCTGGTCTACGTACAACTTCATTTGGTTAATAGGTATATAATCTGTGATTTCCTTTTAAATTCTTAGCAATTAATTCTGCTGTTTCTCCACATAAGATTTCGCATATAATTCACGAACAAAATCAAATAGGATCTTTGGATGGGATAACGTTCCAAATCTAATAATTTTGACCGGACAAATCAACGCAAGTTATTATATAAAAAGAAGGTAACGTTCGAAATTCTTCAAATCGTGCTTCATTACCGTTCTTTTATCAATCAATGCAAATAATTATTTTCTTCCCATACTCACTCCCGCAATCAATTTTTCTTACCTGGAAAGTTTTCAACGTTCAAAAAAGAAAAGAAACCTCCATTTCAGTTCGAAATGGAAATGGTATTGTTTACCGTTTTCTTAATTTCAATCACAGGAATTAAATACTTTTCTAAATACCGCAAGTTTATCTCCAAAATTCTAGTGCACGTACGCAAGTAAATGAAAAAAATATATAAAGATTTTTACTTGCCGTTTATTCTTCTCTGCATTGATTTCCTTGCCGAAACAAACGGGACTCTTGCCCAAATTTCTATTCATGCTCGCAACTCGTCTCTTATATAAATCAAACCCACACCACAAAGTTTCACCACCTCAACATTGTCCATTTGCATTGTTCCAGTTGCTTGCGCGAAAAACTTCTTCAGGTAAATGGCCGAACCTTGCTTTCATTTATTTTGTTCTTCTTCTTGTTTCATTTGGTCCGTTGTCCACACTACTCGGCTGCTCCACCACCTGTCCTTACCACGTCTCCTTTTTCCCTCTCTGATCTATTTTGACATACATGTCAGATTGTTGTAGGAAGTCAAGCTTAATATCCTTTTGCACTCTTTAGAAAAATGCATGCGCCCCTGTAGTTGTGGCCACTTGAACTTCTTGCGTGAGTCAATTTTTTAAAAAATATGAATTGCTAAAGTGTGTCATCTTTGAAAAAAATGGTAACAAACTGAACTAATATCCTTTATTTTGCATACAATCACACGTGCAAAATCACGTTTGTTTCAGCAGATAAGTAGAACTTTTTATTACCTAAATCATTTCCAAAATATGCAGTGACTTGTATATTTTGAGTGCATGCTTATGGGGTTTAAAATAGGCAAGGAGACCGTGCAATTTATTTAGATTGTATCACCTTGTTTTGTGAATTCATGCATGAGTCATTTTAATAAAATGTTAACAAAAGAAAAATGTATATTTTCATTTGCATCTCTGGAAGAAGTAAAAAATATATGTGCATGTAGTTGTGGCCACGTGAATTGCATGAGTGTGCCACTTTGAATATTTAGCAAGCAAAATGGTGTACTCGGCCATAACGTGCACGTGCATGCATTCATTTATAAAAAAAGCATCAGTGCATGCGTGAGTTGTTCCTAAGTGTTTAAAAAAAAACAAAAAAAACAAAAGAAGAGAAATGCATGTTTTAAAAGATGAGGTAGGAGTGGTTGTGCTATGTTGCGTGTTCAAGCTTTGGGAACCAACATGCTTCACTTTTATGCAACGTGATTATTTATACAGAGAAAGAAAAAAAAGATATATTAGTTGCAAATTTCACTGTTTTCAATTCTGAAGAATTTTAGTGTACGCCATCTGTTTGTATAAAGGGAATAACGTATTGTGTCCACCTTTTTCTTTCCAGCTTTTGCCTAAAAATTTCCACTATAATTTTTATGGGTACGTAAGTAGTTAAGATTTCACTGCCTGGCCTTGAGAACGTGGGCGAATCGAGTAGTGGGAGTGGTCGAGTCAAGTCAAATTCTATTCGTTCCAGTTGTTTCGAAAATTTTGCTTTGACCATAATTTTAAAAGTTGTGTATTTGGTATTTGGATCTAATTATAAATTTGAATCAAGGCGTGGCATCCGCGGAAATCTAATCGTGCCATTTGTACGTTCCTTTATCAAGTGGTACAATCGTTTGAATCTGATTATCTGAAGTTTTAAGGTGAGTATTTCTCACCAGACAAACATACCTATATATCTGTGAATTTATCACAAGTGTAATTGTAAAATTTATTTTATTTAATTTTATCTGCCTGTGATATAAATGTATGATGTTAAAACCCATTATTTATTGACACATCATCAGTTGTTTATTTATTGAAGTATTTTTGCAGTTATACTATTTAATGCTTATTTACTGTTAATCACACCGCAAGTTCCCTGTAAATTTGAGATCGTTATAGGCTGAAATGATAGGCCTGAACGGTAATTATTTATTTAATTATTTAATTATTTATTATTTAACTTGGGATTTCGGGTTTGAAATGATAGAACCCGGGTTTTTGTAAATTGTGGATTGAAATGATATATATCTGTATCACTTGACCTAGGCTAGAAAACTATATATAGACCCGTGGTTTATATAATATTTTTCTGAAATCTCCTAAACTATTTTAAATTGGAAGTTTATAATATTCTGGGTTAAAATGTATTTAAAGAATTTTTATAAAATTTATAATGATTTTTGAATGAGGCAAGATGTTAAATAAATAAACGTTTAAGTAAAATTTTGGAATATAACTTATTTTGGGAAATTCTGAATTTTTGTTAAAGGTGAGATTTTAGTTAAGTAAATTAATAAGTTATATTTGGGAATTTAAAACTTAATAATTTAAGTTAATAATCTATTACAGCACTTAAATGCTGTCTTTTGTAAATGGACTGTTTAACCTATAACTTTAGGTAGCATTTTATAAGTGCTATGGAAACTGAATTTTTGATTGTTTTGTTAAAATTTAATGGAAATAATCTTTGGGAAAAAGGCTTAAATTGTGAAATTAATTATGTAAATTAATAAAAATAAGGAATTGATTTTAAATGGTTTTAAATGGAAGATTTTAACCTTTAAATGTGAGTTGAAAGGCAATCAATTCCTGAATAAATTAATAGATTTAAATGGTATATTATATTAAATAAAATGACTGATGTTTAAATAAATGATGTTCGAGATGATATTATGATATTGAAAGGTATTTGAAATTTATTTTGATTTTTAAAGTATAAATACCATTTTTCAAAAAGGTTGTAACCACGGGTTATAATAACGCTTGGTTGTTAAAGAGACCGGGATCAGATATCTGGCATACTTTCTGTCGATACCGAAAACCACTTTGACAACCGTGTACGTGGTGGAGATTCCAGAATGAAGTAGGATGGTGGTGACGTTTTCTTTGAGGTAAATAAGTGGACCCGACTCCCATGAGTTGGCATAAGGTGGCTAAAACAGGAGCGATTCTCGGATTAATGAGGTAGCACCTCTGATCGGACGCACTTCTTCATATGCCATTCTATTACTTTTGTGATTGTTTTGGTGCGCACCTTTGATTTGGCAGTGTTGTTCGGGGTGAGCGGCAGCTGCGCGCTGCGCGTTTCCATCGGTCCGGATAGCAATTGGTATATCTACCCTGGCATTGCCTAGTTATGCCCTATCACCTACCATAGCGAGCCTTGTACGAGTTTGATTTGGGTCGTACCTATGGAGTATCTTCTCGTAGTCTCCCAATCAGGAGATATGCAGGTACTGTATAGACTACTGGCACTATTATGTGTTAAGATGGAAAATGTAAAGCCTTAACGCTATTTAAAAGTAAGTTTATTTTACAAATAGACACTATTATAATAGCGAGGTATTACTACATAGTAAATAGTTTAACGGATCCTTAGAGGATGGACGGTCCCAAGCATCCTTTAAGTTACTTGCTCTATATTACAGTACACTTGAATTAGCTTACACTATATAAGTATGTATGTCCTGACTCGAGTGTTTATGTTTTATTTTACGCTCGGGTCAGCCTGAGTTGCAGTTCAGCTTTCATCCCGGAGCTAGGACTTCTGTAGATTTTTCAAGCTGTCGGCAAAACTTTCAATCCGTTATCTTATTTATGTAATCAAGACTATGGAATATCTGGATTTTCTATTTGATGATTTAAACTATATCTGAGATTAAAGACTATGTAATTTTTATTTGTTTGAGACTATTTATAGTGGCTTCATGAAGCACTAAGTATTTAAAATTCCGCTGCGAGTTTTCTGATATCTGTGTCTATGATTCTGTGATTATTTATTTACTGTATATTTTGAGATTTGCCAAATTTTATTTACAACGGGTATTTTGAACAATTCAAGTTCGACATGTGCGTCTGCTATTGCACTTGGAGGGTGCAGCATGATAGGGGGTTCTCGCTTTCTGGTTTGGTAGCGAACGGTTGACTCTTACTCCTACATGTCCCCGCAGGTGTTGGTGGTACAGTCGAGAGTCTGGCTGTAAAGGCAGAACACAGGTACCAATGTATGCTACGGTGGGCGTTACCCCACTGGCGCGGCCCGTTACATTTGGTATCAGAGCTTTGGCTCTAGGCAAAACTTAGAATGTATGGTAAATTTGATTTAGAGAATCACTTTCATTCGAGCTTGAATCTCTTCCTTTTCGAATTTTGGAACGTTCCCCGCGGTTCCGAAGTTCATTCGTGTCCCTCACTATTCATTTTCTTTCGATTCTGGAGTATCCCATAACCCCACTTCGGATGATCTTTATAGTGAATTGGCGGTCTCGCTAATATTCTAATAAAGGGGTGAAACTCCTTTGCAATTAGCATTGATTCACCAGAGATTTATATTTATCCTCGGTTTAGATGCTAGTATCTTTGGTTATTCTGAACTCTATTTCTTCAGATCGAATGTAGATTTACCCTAGAAAATCCACATCGATCTTATTCTTTAAGTCACGTTTGACCCGGTTAAGGTTGCCCGCGATTTATATAAACTTATCTGATTCCTTATTCTGTTATTTAATCATCGGATCTTCTGATTCCAACTTATCTTTAAATCAAAATTCTCTTTGATTTGAGTCCTTCAAATTTGAATCTCTATACTTGTTTTGAAAAATTTATTCCTATATTTGGGAAAAATCTAATATTATATATATAAGTATAATTTTTAGAATTTAACTAGTTGTTTAGAGATAATAGTGTTTGATTTTATTTATGGTTTTGTAAACCATTGGTTTTGTCTTATATAAATAATTGAACTATAAAACATGGTTATAAATTTATTTGGAAATAGAAATGAATTTAAAACAAGAATTTAAGAATTTAATTTCTGATAGTTTCAAACCTTGTGTTTAAAGTCTTAAAAGGATATATTATAATTTAAATTATTTTCGAATATAAATTTGTTTCCAAAGAATTTTAAAGTTTTAAAAATTAGTGCTCTTCTCTTTGTCGCTGGAAAATAATTTCGGTGATGACTACAACATCATCGACATTCATTTTCGAGTATCGAAGTAAAGAGACCACGCTATAGTTTTGCTTCAAAAATTTAATTGATTTGAATTTCTAAAATATGACTTAATTTATAATATATATAGATATATGATTTAAATTTGATTTGACATATGCTATATGTATGTATTTATTATCTCTAAAGGGTTTGAAGTTAATTGGAAATTTAATTCATAAATTTATGTTAAAAGGTGATTCTAATGATAAAATAAAGTCAAATTTTGAATGAATATTTAAACTTGAATAATAGAATTGGAAATTTTTTTTACTTGTATAATTGCATGCCAATATAACTTACCTAAATCATTCAGAAATCAACCATGTAATTGGATAATGTATAATATAAAAGGATTTTATAAATAAAATTTGAGTGGTTATAATAAATGTTATACACTTAAAGTTTCAGTTACAAAAAGACAAATAGAGGTAAATAGAATAAAAAAATAATTGAATAATATACAATATCAAATGGTGTTAAAGGAAATTTAGAAATAAATTGGAATAGTTATAATAAATGTAATCTACTTAATATGTGCGATAAGATATATTAAGTAGAATATATTTAATAATAATCCGGGTAAAGAAGAATTAAATTTGTTGAATAAAAGATGATTATTATAAATGACTATACAAATTTATGATTTTAGAAATTATTAATTTCAAAATAATTGGATAGTAAGATAATTAATTTGGAAATAGTTAGGATTGATTTAACTTCAGTAAAAATCAACTGAATTAAATCAATTATTGAATATTAATTAATTTAAATTGAATTTATATGGTTTAAATAAATGATTCCATTTTGAGTTTCAATTTAGTTTTCTTTCAGGGTGTTCTATTCTCCTACCTCCTTCCTTTTCGGGGACGAAAAGTTTTGAGTGGGGAGAGTGTAATGACCTGTAAATTTTCAGGGTGTTCTATACCCCGCTCAGTTGAGCTACTGAAGAAATGAACAAGCCTTCACTATCTGCCTGGATTGCTGATAGTAAAACCACAAAGATTTCTGAATCATCGAAGAAACGAGTCCACACTGCTGCTTTCAAACTCCACCTCAATGATACTGCTTAGTCAGATGACCTTTCTGATAGCACACAAAACATCTCCAAGCTATACTGCTACCACAGCTAACCAAAGACTTCTTTATCCATAGGCTCCTCGAACCCTAAAGCCACCAACCAACTACACAAAAGACCCTTCGAGATGGGCATACATCCTCTAAAGAAACTCGGGCTCCAAACCAAGCATCAACATCTCGCTCTCCTTAAGGGGATAACAATGAGACCATATCCGAAGCAAAGCAACTCATCGAACTTAATCTCATACTCCAATACAGAAAAAATCCCTAGCTTGAGCTCCAAATAACTTCTATATAGCCGAGTCTTCCCTGCGTTAGGCATCAACTTCTCCTCAAAAATTCCTTAACTTCCTCTATGAGAAATCATCTTCAAGAACTTCCATGGCCACTGCGTCTCACCACGCAACTGCTCCTTCCTAAAATTTCCAAGATACCATCACTTGCTTCTGCTCATCTGACAGATCCAACTCTTGAAAATCCGCTCACCCGAGTACAGCCAAACGTGCACTTCAAAGATGGACTCCGAACCCTAACAGGTTTCCTTTAGAGATTGGTGAAATCCTTACACCATGCTACAAAGCTTACTCGAGGCGGTATTAGGTCTACAGCCTCAGAAAATACTCTTCCAACCTCAACACTCGAACTTCTTCCATTGGTAGTCATGCTACACATACTACTACCCTTCCTACCTCTAGAACCCATATTGGAAAACACGAACAGGTAATCCAACAAATCAGGTAGATATAAATGTATGTACATAAAAATACAAGTATGTTCTCTAAAGAAAGATATCACTCCAAAGCCTAGGTATTCACTCAACTTAGCGCTCTGATACCAACTGTAACGACCCGTCTTTCACTCCATAGAAAGACGTATCATTAATAAGAAAGAAATGGTAGAAAAGAGAAAAGACAGAGAAGAAAGAAAAAAATAACATTAGAATCTCACAGCGGAACGAATAAATTATATTAGATCACAAAAGATATTACATAGTATCATATGCATCAAAGATACACAGCTTATACAACACAAATTGGACAGTTATAAACACCTGTCCATCATACAACTCAAAATATCATAGTGATACAGACACAGCGGAACCATTATATATCTATATGCTGAAGCCTCCTACCCCAATTCTCCTCCAGAAGTCGTCAAAGCTAACTTGAATCCCTTGGCTACTCATAAAAATTTGAGTACCCAAGAGTTTAATAAAACAGAAAATAAACACTTGGGTCAGACATGGGTCTGGTATGAGTAAACGGGTTAAAGTTGCTTAAGTTTGAAAAATTCTTTGAAAAGAATGGTATCTCTTAAGACTTCCCGCACATAAATATGGAAAAGTTTTTACCTTACAATAACCAAAACATTTGATAGGAAATCCAGTGATATTATAATAGTGTCTAGGGTATTCAAGTAAAATAGAATATTGTCGAAATTGTTACATTTGTTTAATTTTAGCATACATAGGTATACAAACAAACTCGAAGGGCACTTATTGGAGATTGGATTCCATACAATGGCAGGGCTACTGGGGTACCGCCTGTCACAGTACCTGGTCTAGATCAGAGTACCGAGCATCCACCCTAAATCCCCTGCAACACAAGGCTGGAACCATCCCTTACTGGATAGTCCCGAACAAGAAAACCCGTGGTTGGCGCAACCAACCACACACTAAGCCAAATAAAAAGGGACCTCTAGACAGGGGAAAATCTCATCCTACTTGGGTGCTACCCACTTAGCCTTGCTGCACCTCCCCTGTTTTAGCCATTCCCGGTTAATGAGGATTGAGGCTACGATTACCTTTAGAACATATCTATCTTAGAATGCTCATCGTCCTTCAATGACGATGTTCTGAAAGCATTCAATCCATACAAGTTTGTTCTGGGTTCGAACGAAATTGAAGGCACTATCTCGTTACACTCATTTTGGAATCACCTTTAGAATTAACGACCATAGCCCTTGCATTCTAAATCTCCATCTCGAACCTGAAAGTACTATCTCCGCCAAACTCATCTTAGAATCACCCTCAGAGTTTTAACGATGAATAGTTCTAACACTTTGAGTCTTCATCTTGAACTCCACTTGAGATTTCACGACCTAACGTTTAATCTGGATCGATGTGGTTTTTGAATAACCAAATTTGGAAATCCGATCTTGGCCTCACCAAAATAAAAAAACGCCATTTGAAGTCCAAGTTGTTTAAGGGTTCAACAATTCAATTTATTATCTATATTCACATAGATCGATAATTCATTAACGTTTAAGGCATCCAATACCATTTAAACATCCATAAGCAGGTTTGATTCACTCTTAATCAATTTAATTAGTCTCCAATAAAATTAAGTGGAAATTAGCCACAAGGGCCTCTTTAGCAATTGCAATTAGTTTCTAGGACGCACAACTGAAATAATTACTTTTAAGGACAAAATGGAAAATAATTATTTTCTAAGGCCAAAAAAACCAATGAAATTATGTCCTTGAAAGTAATTGGACCGCTGACTTTGTCCTTAAAAGTAATTATTCTGCTGACTTTGGCCTTGAAATTAATTTCTATGGATGTGTGTTCTAGAAACTAATTGAACTGCAAAGTTTGTCCTTCTAGTGAAATGCCCCTTAAATTAATTACTAACTTTTAATCATTTGGATTACCTTAATCCTGCTTACTTAACATTAATTAATTAAAAATTAATCAATTAATCATCTCTTAATTACCTACCTTAATTAATCATCCTTGATTAATTATTCTTTAATTAAACTAAGTAATTAGCCTTTACACAAATTAATTATCCTTAACCATTTGTAGTAATTAACCTTTAATTACTTTCATTAATTACATTAGTTAATGACCCTGCATTTACTTCCATTAATTGATTAACTATAATTAATTACATTGATCCTTAATTAATTACATTAATTAATTATACTTTAATTAATCACTTTCTTTAATCAACCTTAATCAATAATAAACAATAATTAACTATCCTGTAATACTTACCTTAACTAATTAACCCTTTAATTAATTATATTAATCCTTTGATTAATTGCACCGATTAATTAATCCTTAATTACTTCCATTATTTAATGATCAATTAATTACATTAATTAATAATACTTAATTAATTACTTTCATTAGTTAAGAACATTCTTAATTAATTACATTTAATAATTAATCTTAAATTAATCGCATTCATTAACTTAAATCTATCACATTAATTAATTAACTAAATTAATTATACTAAGTAATTAATCCTTAATTACTTCCATTAAGTAATTATCCTCTAATTACTTCATTAAGTAATTTCTCTAAATTAATTACATTCAGTAATTATCCATTAATTTTTTTCACTAAGTAATTATACTTAATCAATTCATAATTAAATGATTATCTTTAATTTAACAAACTAATCAACTTTCTTTAGTTAATTATTTTAAATAATCATTAAAAATTAATTAAATAATTACTTAACTTCTTATATTTAAAAGACTCTAATTAATTAAGAAAATCATTTATCTTAATTAAACTCTTATTTATCAATAAATCATTTACATTAATTAACTATTCTTTAGTCATTTATAGTAATTGATTAACCTTCATTATCTTCACAAACTAGTTATCTTAAATTAATCATAATCTTAATTACTTAAAGATAAACTCTATATTATAATTGATTTACTTAATTATATCATTAAACCTTATTCAAAATAAAACACTTAGAAATCAATTATAATTAAAAACAATTTAAACATCTAATTTAACCTTTTAAATCTTTGAAATCCTTTCAAAGTTATGTAATAAATTTAATACATAGTTAATTTGAAAGCTTAATTATCATATCTTCAAAAACTTATTTCCTTTATATATAAATGAAAACCCGGTTTAAACATATTTATTTATAACACTTTTAATCTCGGAAAGATCTTACTTAAAAATAGTTAACTTTAAAAATCTGTTAATCATTTTCTTTACAAATAAACTTGATTCCCTTATTAAAATTTGAAATCTGCTCAAATTAAACCATCCCGAGCCCGCACTCGTTTCCTCTCGAGCAAAACACGAGATTACCTGCAACACAACTTCTTCGAGTCGCACACCAAAAATACACGAGAACGACCCCGAGCTACCTGCTTCTTCCTCACTTAAACGAACATCAACCAGAACAAATGTGCACCATGAACATGCACAACCGTGCCGACCATCGACGATCATCGCCGCAAACCCCCTCAAGTCAACGACAACTCCACCGACCTTCCTGACCCTCAAGATCGATGAATCTTCTTATAAATCAAATTGAACCACCTCAACCAAAGTGGAACCAGAACACGATCGGAAAAATCACCACCAGCTACCACCTTTGACCACCGGGTCACATGCCCGTCAACCAAAAGCTACGCCACTACCACCTGCTTCGTTTCCCCCATCGCGATCCGACCCGATGCATCACCGTCGTCGAACAAAGCTCAACATCCTTCTCAACAAAAACCAGAACCAAAACCCTACATCGATGATCTATGGCCACCCCGTCCATCGATAATCCATTTCACTATTTTTCTCGAGGCCCTCCACCCACCGGTCACCTCCAGCCCAATTTCCGACACTCCTTTCGCTGATGATAATCGAAAATCGACAATACAGCCAAAACCGTTCAACTAAGCATAACTCGATTTATACAACACTAAAAATCACGATTTTATTGTCTAAATTCATCATTTAGCTCAACATATCATATTTTGAAATCAAAATCTAAAATTACAATGATTGGTTTTTACCTATTTTTAGATCTTCACTGTATTTATTATTTTTTATGAAAATTACTAAATATAAAATCTTAAAACTATTTTTAAAATTAGTACCACACAGCAACAATCATTTTCCATTCAAAGATTAAGGCCTGAATCTAATTGTAGAAAGAAATATGAAAATTTTCATATGACGTATAACCCTGTAAATAAGAACAGAGATCAACATATACATATACACAGATATTTCCACAGAATCATCTTTATATATGCATACATCCAACATTCATATAGAATTTTATACTATATTACTGCTACGTTTATCACTGATAACAATTATAGGATCAGGTTAAAAACTGTTTTTAAAAGAAAAATTACTCACCAGGAATTAAAATAGAAAGACATGTTCTGGTTTTCTGGAACTTTGCGTTTAATCTGATTTTTGACGTAGATTTGCTGAATTGATCCTTACCGCTCGATTTATGAATTGAATTCACGTTGAGTTTATTTCTTTGATTGCTTGCTGTTGATCTTCATTTTGTTTTGTAAGATCTCAGGTTGAAAATTTGAAACAGGTGAGATTATTGTTTGATTATTGGTTTCTGTTTGATTTTTGTATTCAGTTTTTTTAGAGATGAAGAGAAAGAACTGAGAAAGTTTTCTTGGATCAATACAGTTTTTCTTGTATGTAAATAAATTTTTTTATTTTTTAAAAAAAATAAGTGTTTTCCACTTGTTATGCATGGCACAAATAAATCACATTTGTCAAATACATGTTTCATTTGTCATACAAATGATTTGATCCTTAATTAGATATCTACAAGTGTCTAAATCTTTATTAAATATAAAATTTTTCCTTAATTACTAATGTTTTAATATATAGACACACACACACACACACACACACATATATATATTATGAATTATCTTTTAAACTATAAATATATATATAAATTATTTTTATGAATGTATGTTTTTAGGTGTTTATATATACATGCAAATTGTACTTAGTTCATAAGATAATTAGAAAGAAAGAATATTTTAAAACTCTATTTATATATTTATAAATCATATAGTTCAAGAAAAATAAAATTTTATTAAATCTTATTCGAACTAAAACCATTATACTTTTTAGATAATTAAACATTTACTTAAAGTGTTTTGAAAATAAATGATAAACTTTTAAATAGCTTTTGAAAAGTGTTATATTGAATTTAAAATAATTTCCAAATCACTATATATATATATATTAAATTTTGAAAACATGTTTTATTTGTTAAATTCAAATCAAAGCTTTTCTATTTATAATATATATACAAAAATATATATATTATAATTAGAATATATTTTAATATTAAATTTGAAAATTGTTATGTTGAATAACTTCAAATCACAGTATTCATTCATATATATTATAATTTGGAATCGTATCTTTTATTAAAAGCAAAGACTTCCTATTTATAACATATATACATTATAAATAGAAAATATTTTTATTTAGCTTAAATTTTACTAATTAAATATTTATAAAAGAAGATTATTAAACTAATCTATTAGCTTTTAAAAGAATAAACTTACCAATTTAGATTACTATAAAAGAAAATTATCAAGCCAATTTAATTATTAATAAAGATTATAAAATTGATATTGCCCAAAATTCTTGGTCATCACAAAATCATAAAATAATAATTAAAACTACCATAACACATTAATAATTCAAAAACATTTCCAAGTCTATGATTAGAACAAAAGCTAATAACAAATTAATTTATTTAATATTCTATAATAAACCTATTCCAATTTATAACATATAATTTCAACATTGAATCCAACATTTAATTTATTCCTTATTTACAATTATCACCAAATTAACTTTACAATTATTTCAATCGCTTGAAATTGCATTAAAATAGTTGTCAATAACATTCAAATAACATTTTTAAATCATATTCTACTTATTTTTCTCATTAATAAAACATAAATTTTAATTCCTCACAATGTTACATTTTGAAATCTTATTTAATTTAATAGTTTTAATCAGCAAACACACGGGTCATTACACTCTCCCCTACTCAAAACTTTTCATCCTAAAAAAGGAATAAGAAGGAATTAAGAAAATTGATATAATTTTATTTAAATTATTCAATTTATAAAAAATTAATTCACATAATTTAGTTAATAAAATTTGAAAATAACTCAACTTTTACAAAAAATTTCTAAGTCCTAAATTCATGAAAATTTTCGATAGAGTCTCATATGTGCGGTTAGGTCCAAAAAAATAATAATATCAACAATTTCAATATATGTATCATATTTAAATAATAAAGCATCCCAAACCATGAGAAAAACAATAAAATATCATTCCAAAATAGTAATACGAAATCATACTGTAACGCCCCGGAAATTTCCGTTCTTCGAAAATTCAACATCGATACTCACTTTATCGACTGCCGAGAAATCGAAGGCCGAAAACCGAGATGTTATGGGTTTTTAAAAAGAAGAAAGAAAGAAAAGAAAAAGGTAGAAGAAAATAGAAAGATAGAAAATAGAGAGAAGAGAGAAAAGAAGGTAGAACATTTTAAAATAGAAGAAAACAGAAAGAAAACAGAACAACAGAATCACATCAGAATCTCACAATTCGCAGCGGAACAACATATAATAATAAATGAATAATCTTTAAACAAAGAACTATATCAGTTATTACATTACATCACATTTTATTACATCATATCATCACATCAGAGTGTACAACAACATACAACAATAAACAGTGCAGCGGAAAAGAAATACTATATAAATAATACGCCATGCCATCCAGCTTGCCTCCAGCAACTCCAGAATATCCAGAATATCCTGATAAACCTAACTCTTAACTGCCCGTGTGGAAATTGGTGGGCACCCAGAGTTTAGGAAGGAAAACAATAAACTCCGAGTCAGTCATGTGACTGGTGTGAGAACTCAAAACAGTTTATTTAACTTTAAAATCAAAATAGAGGAATATTTTTAAATTAATTCGCAATGCTTTTAAAAATGAGACTACCATAAGGCCTCCCGCACACACACACATGCAAACGCAGAATCGGAGGAGATTTCTCCTTATGATAGTCAAAGATGCTTGATACGCAATTAAAATAACATTTGATATTATTATTAGTGCATAGTGTAGAACAAATCATTTCGAAAGTAAAGATATAAATCATAGCCAGCATAGGTACCATTATATTATGCCTACTATAGCTACCTCCTGAGGAAGTAGGTTCTACAACTAAAACCGTACAAGTCACGTATTGTTTCTTTGGATTTCCAACAAATGGACAGGCCAAGGAACTTCCCATTGCCACATGAGAATGCCTCTGGATGGACATCCCCGAGAACCAAACCGGATCTCTACCAACACAAGGCCGGGTTACTCCTAACTGAGTAACAACTGACCGAATATGCCATCCCCCGGTCCTTTGGGACCTTTTCACCGAGCGCTCGTAATCAATTCACACAATCATAACAAAGTGTTTTCCACATGAGTAAGTATCTGGGCTCCATACCATGACACTACCCTTTTCCAGAAGGAAATGGACACATCCTAAAGGGTGCTACCCCTCATAACCTTGCTGCTTCTTTCCTGTTTTGACCATTCACGGTGTGTGAGGCTCGACGAAGTCACGTCCACAAAAACATACTTTATACAAAAGCCATGCTTTGGGTCAACAAATGATCAACACAATGATCACTAAGATAGACGATCAAATAAATGATCCTATCACAAAAAATCAACACAATGATCATTTCAGCATCACTCAGCATGTCACATTACCAAACTGGGAATATATCGCTGATAACTTCAACTATATAACCTTTGAGCTCGTACGTCTCAAAGAAGGGTGTTAAGCAAAGAATAAATTCTCCGCCACCAACAGAAATATATTTGAAAGAAATCGGCTTTATATCTCAACTTGTAATGTCAGGCATACAATCCATACAAGTCTATTCCGGGCTCGAACAGAACCGAAGGCACTTACAAAGAAGTCCTTGCAATCCGGATATTCACAATCCTGATCGGATTCACCATCACATATGGAGAACTCAATACCGGAGCAACTCGGTGCAGAGTCAATCGATAGTTCATCCTATCACTCTCGCAAATACCGGTCTTCAACACCGATCTTCAAATGCGATTCACAACGACGTATCACATATTCGGAGTGGGTTATACGACCCCATGGTCCTTTCCCGGTTAACCCGAATAGTGAGCGCTTATTCAAAAATAAGTGTGCATTCAAATTCAATCAATTCACATCAAATACCCATTCAAAGGGAAATACTGATAGTCGGCTATTGAACTATCACTGGATATGCACACATCACCAGATTCCAAATAATTTTCCAAATTATTTATTTTCCAAAATATCTTTACAAGATATATAATTTCAACACTTCAAAAATAAATCAATATTTATTTTTAACAAGTTTCACTTTCACATATAAATTCCTTTGTGAATTTATATTCCAAAATATTCATGCATATACGATTTCAATTATCCATTTCAATTTATCTTCAAAAAAATAAATTCTAATTATTCACTTCATATTGGAAAACATTTCCATACTTACTATTCATAAGTAATTCACAAAACTTTTTATTTTCAACCTTGGAAAATATTCAATATACTTAAATCGAATTAAGTATATAATTCATTCTTTAAGAAAATCATTCACTTAAACATATTTATTTGGGCCAAAACGAATGTTGCGTAAAACATCGTTACGACAACCCAAAATCACTAGTATAGGGATTCGAAATTAAAATAGATATATAAATCCCAATACTATACAAAACATTTCCTTTCGGAAATCATTTACTATAACAACAGTGTTATAGTCCACTATTTCCTTTTATTTCACGAAACATCTATTTCAACAATGAATGTTGAAATCTATGGTTTCGAATCTCAACACCTTTTAAAACATCGTTAGATCGTTTTAATTCTATTTAAAATATCACATTCAAAACATTTTTTTTAACGTGTTATTCACTATTCAAAAATCGTGAACATACTTCGTTAACAAATTTCATCCTTTTATTCAATTTATTTTAAAGGATTATTCACTATTCAAAAATGTGAATATAACTCCATTAATAGGTTATAACAATTAACTTATCAAAATAAGTCGTTTGCGAATTCATAAAACAACGTTTATAAATTCTATTTCTATTTATTTATAAAAACTTCTTTTTTATAAATTCCTTTATTAACATATTTCAGTTTATAACTCAATTATAAACTAAATGTTTATATTATAAGTTAAATACTTATAAAACGATTATTTTATAAAATCGTTCTTTAAACTTCAGAATTATAAATCTTATAACTTATAAGATTCATTTATTTAACCAAATCTATTCTTCAATTAACTTCACAAATTTATAAATCTTACTATTTATAAATTTCATTTATAACTTCACAGTTTATAATTCTATAAATTTCATTCATTTATGAAATTCATTTTCACTACATTCAAACACTTATAAAAACTCGTTTTATAATGTCTATATTTCAATTTATAAATATCCATTTATAAATCTCTTAATATAAATCAGTTTATATTATTATTCTAAAACGTCTTTAAATTCCTTTATAATTTCATCATTTCGATTTATAAAATAATCAAATTTTATAAATCCTATATTTAAACTTTTATCATATATTCAAAAATCCAATCTAAATTATTTTATAAAATCATTAGTTCATATTTCTCAAAAATCGACTTTTAATCGTATTTCTAAAAATCAGCTTTTTAACTATATTTCACAAAAACCATAATTTTTATAACTTTAAAAATTATAACGTTTATTTATTTATAATGGATCAATTCCAAAAATATAGTATATTTTCAAAAATCACTTTAAAAATCATTTTAAAATCCCAAAATTTGGGTCCAATGATGCTACACACCAAATAGTCAATCACAACAACAACGATATCATATATCGATATGATAATCCATCAAATATCAAAATATCTGAAATAAAATAAATACTGTTGAGGAATCCAGTTGGATCCCTCCAACCTGTTTTCCTGCATCCAAAAACATTAGCACAATACCAATTTCGCTCCAGTACGAAATTATCGCGGTACATGTTTTTAATAAATATTATCCGCTTACTAACGGCGTAATAGGGTCTCATCCGCTAAACAAAAAATGCGGGAAATCAACAACTGCAATATATACATATGCCAATATATATATATTGATATTATATATAATACCAATTTCACTGTTTATGAAATATTCACGGTATATGTTTTTAATAAATAACATCCGCTTACTAACGGCGCATAATGTCTATTTTAACAATCAATAATTTACAGTCATCATTCAAACATGCATTCAAATATTTTAAATCCAACTATTTAAAATAAAATCGAAACCTATTCGATTGAGTGAGAAGTTCTCACCTTGATTTTAATTTCCGTTTTAGCTTTTATTTCGAATAAAATTAAACGCGCGTTTAATTTTACCCGAAATTCTCACTAACTCCAAACGACTCCAAACCAACTCCATCGCGTAGTGCTCGTCCATACGATTCCAACGCAACTGATTTCGCGCAGTTTCGACCTCGTATGAAAAAGTTACGAATTTATGAAGTTCGTACACGATTTTATAACTAAATTTCAACAATAACTTAATAATTTACAACCCCTACCCAACCATAGCCCTTGGATCCAAATCCACAGCATCAAGACCCTTAAACGCAACTCCCTCCTTCTTCATCTTCTACAGGCCGCATCTTTCATAAGCACAAACCCATAACCAAGAAATTAGGGTTTCACTTTGCCACCTCTTCGCTCAACTAGAATTCGATCGGGACGTTGCAAATCGAAGGCCATCACTAGCTCTAGGTTCGGCCCCAACCCCCTGATGCTCGGCCATGTCTAGCCCCTCGAAATGCGTGCAAAAACTGATGCAAACGGCCCCCTTTATCTCACTCCACGTTGCTCCGTTTCCGATCATCACCGTATGGAATCGAAGCTCTCTCCATGCTCTTCAATGTTGTAGTTAACAACTTTGGCCAATTCTTGATGGATTGGAAGAGATTAAGAGATGAAGAAGAATGATTTCTGGCCTTAGAATTATAAAGTGGCGGCTAGCAACTTGAATTAGGGTTAGGGTTTCTTATTTTAGCAAATTATGAAGAGGTGGGTCTATTTATAAGAGAACGAGCGACACTATTCATCCCGGAAATTCCGAACTCCGATTTAGACGCCGTAACCAGCGTTTCTAAGGTTTACCCCGCGTTCCGGACACAATGGAATAGGTTTCGGAAGCTAATTCGGAAGTATGTGCGAGTTATGGCTGCAAACGCTCAATTTAAATTAAACCGATTTAAATCGATTTCTAGGCGTTTTAATTTGTACCGGACAAACGGTAAATCCAAACGACTTGAAATTTGAAACCTTACAATAATATCACATTACGGATCCGATGAAACTGGTTTCGTCGAAATCCGAGACTTTTTGAAAAATGGCTATTTTGACTCGCCAAATTTAAATTAAAAATAATTCGATGCGTTTCGAGCTGCCACGATCAAACGATAACTCCGATTGACACGAAAATTGAAATCCGGTAATAACTAACTATTACGGATCCAATGGAACTGGTTTCGTTCAATTCTGAGACTGTTCAAAAATTGACTATTTTACAGTCGATTATTAAATATTAAAATATTCAATTTTCACAAATTAACTTTTAATTCGATTTTAAAAGTTCTAAAATATCATTCTAACTCCAATATGATAAAATAAAATTTTACAAATCATTTTCTATCATATTTAACTCAATTTTTAATTATTTCCATAATTTAACATATTAAATTATCGATTTAATTATTCAATTAAATCCAATAAATCAAAATAAAATTTATTTGACTTATAAATTCACTTATTAATATTTAAAATTAATTAAATATCCAAATTTTAATTTACAAAAATTCTGGGTCGTTACAATCTTTCCCCCTTAAAAGAATTTCGTCCTCGAAATTACAAGTAAGAAAGGTTACAGAATTCATTAACTTTCCAAAATTTATAATTAAACTTCTTACAATACTTTACTAAGTTTTCAAATCGTACTTAGTTATTTTTTTCAAAAACAAACTATATCATTTAACTTTCAATTCCAAATCAAAGTTTAAGTTTTCAAAACTTTCCAAATTTTCTCAAAATTTTTCTAACGCCTTAAATTTCCGGAAAAATTTGCCATAGTCTCCTTTGCGCGGCTCGATCCGAAAAAAAAATGACAGTATATATATCACAAATATACATCTCATCAAGTAATGAGGCATCCCGAAGGGAAAAAAGTATAAAAGTGCGATATTTAATCCGAGATATGTACCTTATACTTTATTAGCAAGCATATACGGCTAATATAGCGCTAAAGCGAACTCCAAATGCGAAGCAAACGCGATCCGCACCTACTAATCACTCAACAAACAACATGAGAATCATGTATATAAAGCATAGTATCGATATACAACATATATCAACATAACTACTACATATGTCACATAGAAATGCAACTAAACAACAAATGAAACCATCAACCAACTATCATCCATATCCAAATAAACATTCATTCATATTCTTATTCTCATTATATGTTCAATGAAATGGTTTTCACTCTAAATCATATTTGATTTATTAACATTGGATTTTATCAACATTCATTCTCAATTTTAATTAGTTTGCATTCACTAAATAAATCCAATTCACATTCAATTCTATTCAAATTTATTTACTTCTAATTTGAATTTCAATTACTTTAGCTTTCAATTTCATTAATACTTAATGAATTATATACAATCAATCAACAATCATATAACAACCAAAGTATATTAATTTCAACCAAATTCCTTTGCTTATATTCATTCATTTTTTTATTCAACTTCTAATAACATTAGATTTTAATGGATCAACACTTATATTCATTATTTTATTTAATCCATTTGATTATTTACAACTCATATTCATAAATATATTAACTTCTTATATATATAAGTTTATTTCACAATTGTAAATCACTTTAATTATAATTCAATTCTTATAATTCATTTGCTTATACAATTATTCTTTAATTTAGATTATTCAAACAACCTAACAATCAACTTATATACACTTTAATAATTCTGAAAAATTATTTCTTTATATATAAAATCTAATCAAGGCAAAATTATTCCATTTACCCAATTTAAAATCAATATTGTGCCGAATTGTTCTATTCAAGTGTTTAGAAACCCCTTCGGCTCAGTTTCGAGGCTGTGCTGACGAAAGTTCATATACCACTCAATAAACCAATCATCACAATATAAAACAATTTTATATTCACTAACAAATACGCTCTCATAGCTATTATTACACTCAAACTCATTCTAGAGTACTGCTGACTCTATCTCTAATGAGTAATACCCTGCAGAACCATGGTTGTCGCTTAACCATCAGCTCTGATACCAAATGTAACGCCAGGATTTTCGTTCTCGAAAAACCGACATCGATACTCACTTTATCGACTGCCGAGAAATCGAAGGCCGAAAACCGAGATGTTATGGGTTTTTAAAAAGAAGAAAGAAAGAAAAGAAAAAGGTAGAAGAAAATAGAAAGATAGAAAATAGAGAGAAGAGAGAAAAGAAGGTAGAACATTTTAAAATAGAAGAAAACAGAAAGAAAACAGAACAACAGAATCACATCAGAATCTCACAATTCGCAGCGGAACAACATATAATAATAAATGAATAATCTTTAAACAAAGAACTATATCAGTTATTACATTACATCACATTTTATTACATCATATCATCACATCAGAGTGTACAACAACATACAACAATAAACAGTGCAGCGGAAAAGAAATACTATATAAATAATACGCCATGCCATCCAGCTTGCCTCCAGCAACTCCAGAATATCCAGAATATCCTGATAAACCTAACTCTTAACTGTCCGTGTGGAAATTGGTGGCCACCCAGAGTTTAGGAAGGAAAACAATAAACTCCGAGTCAGTCATGTGACTGGTGTGAGAACTCAAAACAGTTTATTTAACTTTAAAATCAAAATAGAGGAATATTTTTAAATTAATTCGCAATGCTTTTAAAAATGAGACTACCATAAGGCCTCCCGCACACACACACATGCAAACGCAGAATCGGAGGAGATTTCTCCTTATGATAGTCAAAGATGCTTGATACGCAATTAAAATAACATTTGATATTATTATTAGTGCATAGTGTAGAACAAATCATTTCGAAAGTAAAGATATAAATCATAGCCAGCATAGGTACCATTATATTATGCCTACTATAGCTACCTCCTGAGGAAGTAGGTTCTACAACTAAAACCGTACAAGTCACGTATTGTTTCTTTGGATTTCCAACAAATGGTCAGGCCAAGGAACTTCCCATTGCCACATGAGAATGCCTCTGGATGGACATCCCCGAGAACCAAACCGGATCTCTACCAACACAAGGCCGGGTTACTCCTAACTGAGTAACAACTGACCGAATATGCCATCCCCCGGTCCTTTGGGACCTTTTCACCGAGCGCTCGTAATCAATTCACACAATCATAACAAAGTGTTTTCCACATGAGTAAGTATCTGGGCTCCATACCATGACACTACCCTTTTCCAGAAGGAAATGGACACATCCTAAAGGGTGCTACCCCTCATAACCTTGCTGCTTCTTTCCTGTTTTGACCATTCACGGTGTGTGAGGCTCGACGAAGTCACGTCCACAAAAACATACTTTATACAAAAGCCATGCTTTGGGTCAACAAATGATCAACACAATGATCACTAAGATAGACGATCAAATAAATGATCCTATCACAAAAAATCAACACAATGATCATTTCAGCATCACTCAGCATGTCACATTACCAAACTGGGAATATATCGCTGATAACTTCAACTATATAACCTTTGAGCTCGTACGTCTCAAAGAAGGGTGTTAAGCAAAGAATAAATTCTCCGCCACCAACAGAAATATATTTGAAAGAAATCGGCTTTATATCTCAACTTGTAATGTCAGGCATACAATCCATACAAGTCTGTTCCGGGCTCAAACAGAACCGAAGGCACTTACAAAGAAGTCCTTGCAATCCGGATATTCACAATCCTGATCGGATTCACCATCACATATGGAGAACTCAATACCGGAGCAACTCGGTGCAGAGTCAATCGATAGTTCATCCTATCACTCTCGCAAATACCGGTCTTCAACACCGATCTTCAAATGCGATTCACAACGACGTATCACATATTCGGAGTGGGTTATACGACCCCATGGTCCTTTCCCGGTTAACCCGAATAGTGAGCGCTTATTCAAAAATAAGTGTGCATTCAAATTCAATCAATTCACATCAAATACCCATTCAAAGGGAAATACTGATAGTCGGCTATTGAACTATCACTGGATATGCACACATCACCAGATTCCAAATAATTTTCCAAATTATTTATTTTCCAAAATATCTTTACAAGATATATAATTTCAACACTTCAAAAATAAATCAATATTTATTTTTAACAAGTTTCACTTTCACATATAAATTCCTTTGTGAATTTATATTCCAAAATATTCATGCATATACGATTTCAATTATCCATTTCAATTTATCTTCAAAAAAATAAATTCTAATTATTCACTTCATATTGGAAAACATTTCCATACTTACTATTCATAAGTAATTCACAAAACTTTTTATTTTCAACCTTGGAAAATATTCAATATACTTAAATCGAATTAAGTATATAATTCATTCTTTAAGAAAATCATTCACTTAAACATATTTATTTGGGCCAAAACGAATGTTGCGTAAAACATCGTTACGACAACCCAAAATCACTAGTATAGGGATTCGAAATTAAAATAGATATATAAATCCCAATACTATACAAAACATTTCCTTTCGGAAATCATTTACTATAACAACAGTGTTATAGTCCACTATTTCCTTTTATTTCACGAAACATCTATTTCAACAATGAATGTTGAAATCTATGGTTTCGAATCTCAACACCTTTTAAAACATCGTTAGATCGTTTTAATTCTATTTAAAATATCACATTCAAAACATTTTTTTTAACGTGTTATTCACTATTCAAAAATCGTGAACATACTTCGTTAACAAATTTCATCCTTTTATTCAATTTATTTTAAAGGATTATTCACTATTCAAAAATGTGAATATAACTCCATTAATAGGTTATAACAATTAACTTATCAAAATAAGTCGTTTGCGAATTCATAAAACAACGTTTATAAATTCTATTTCTATTTATTTATAAAAACTTCTTTTTTATAAATTCCTTTATTAACATATTTCAGTTTATAACTCAATTATAAACTAAATGTTTATATTATAAGTTAAATACTTATAAAACGATTATTTTATAAAATCGTTCTTTAAACTTCAGAATTATAAATCTTATAACTTATAAGATTCATTTATTTAACCAAATCTATTCTTCAATTAACTTCACAAATTTATAAATCTTACTATTTATAAATTTCATTTATAACTTCACAGTTTATAATTCTATAAATTTCATTCATTTATGAAATTCATTTTCACTACATTCAAACACTTATAAAAACTCGTTTTATAATGTCTATATTTCAATTTATAAATATCCATTTATAAATCTCTTAATATAAATCAGTTTATATTATTATTCTAAAACGTCTTTAAATTCCTTTATAATTTCATCATTTCGATTTATAAAATAATCAAATTTTATAAATCCTATATTTAAACTTTTATCATATATTCAAAAATCCAATCTAAATTATTTTATAAAATCATTAGTTCATATTTCTCAAAAATCGACTTTTAATCGTATTTCTAAAAATCAGCTTTTTAACTATATTTCACAAAAACCATAATTTTTATAACTTTAAAAATTATAACGTTTATTTATTTATAATGGATCAATTCCAAAAATATAGTATATTTTCAAAAATCACTTTAAAAATCATTTTAAAATCCCAAAATTTGGGTCCAATGATGCTACACACCAAATAGTCAATCACAACAACAACGATATCATATATCGATATGATAATCCATCAAATATCAAAATATCTGAAATAAAATAAATACTGTTGAGGAATCCAGTTGGATCCCTCCAACCTGTTTTCCTGCATCCAAAAACATTAGCACAATACCAATTTCGCTCCAGTACGAAATTATCGCGGTACATGTTTTTAATAAATATTATCCGCTTACTAACGGCGTAATAGGGTCTCATCCGCTAAACAAAAAATGCGGGAAATCAACAACTGCAATATATACATATGCCAATATATATATATTGATATTATATATAATACCAATTTCACTGTTTATGAAATATTCACGGTATATGTTTTTAATAAATAACATCCGCTTACTAACGGCGCATAATGTCTATTTTAACAATCAATAATTTACAGTCATCATTCAAACATGCATTCAAATATTTTAAATCCAACTATTTAAAATAAAATCGAAACCTATTCGATTGAGTGAGAAGTTCTCACCTTGATTTTAATTTCCGTTTTAGCTTTTATTTCGAATAAAATTAAACGCGCGTTTAATTTTACCCGAAATTCTCACTAACTCCAAACGACTCCAAACCAACTCCATCGCGTAGTGCTCGTCCATACGATTCCAACGCAACTGATTTCGCGCAGTTTCGACCTCGTATGAAAAAGTTACGAATTTATGAAGTTCGTACACGATTTTATAACTAAATTTCAACAATAACTTAATAATTTACAACCCCTACCCAACCATAGCCCTTGGATCCAAATCCACAGCATCAAGACCCTTAAACGCAACTCCCTCCTTCTTCATCTTCTACAGGCCGCATCTTTCATAAGCACAAACCCATAACCAAGAAATTAGGGTTTCACTTTGCCACCTCTTCGCTCAACTAGAATTCGATCGGGACGTTGCAAATCGAAGGCCATCACTAGCTCTAGGTTCGGCCCCAACCCCCTGATGCTCGGCCATGTCTAGCCCCTCGAAATGCGTGCAAAAACTGATGCAAACGGCCCCCTTTATCTCACTCCACGTTGCTCCGTTTCCGATCATCACCGTATGGAATCGAAGCTCTCTCCATGCTCTTCAATGTTGTAGTTAACAACTTTGGCCAATTCTCGATGGATTGGAAGAGATTAAGAGATGAAGAAGAATGATTTCTGGCCTTAGAATTATAAAGTGGCGGCTAGCAACTTGAATTAGGGTTAGGGTTTCTTATTTTAGCAAATTATGAAGAGGTGGGTCTATTTATAAGAGAACGAGCGACACTATTCATCCCGGAAATTCCGAACTCCGATTTAGACGCCGTAACCAGCGTTTCTAAGGTTTACCCCGCGTTCCGGACACAATGGAATAGGTTTCGGAAGCTAATTCGGAAGTATGTGCGAGTTATGGCTGCAAACGCTCAATTTAAATTAAACCGATTTAAATCGATTTCTAGGCGTTTTAATTTGTACCGGACAAACGGTAAATCCAAACGACTTGAAATTTGAAACCTTACAATAATATCACATTACGGATCCGATGAAACTGGTTTCGTCGAAATCCGAGACTTTTTGAAAAATGGCTATTTTGACTCGCCAAATTTAAATTAAAAATAATTCGATGCGTTTCGAGCTGCCACGATCAAACGATAACTCCGATTGACACGAAAATTGAAATCCGGTAATAACTAACTATTACGGATCCAATGGAACTGGTTTCGTTCAATTCTGAGACTGTTCAAAAATTGACTATTTTACAGTCGATTATTAAATATTAAAATATTCAATTTTCACAAATTAACTTTTAATTCGATTTTAAAAGTTCTAAAATATCATTCTAACTCCAATATGATAAAATAAAATTTTACAAATCATTTTCTATCATATTTAACTCAATTTTTAATTATTTCCATAATTTAACATATTAAATTATCGATTTAATTATTCAATTAAATCCAATAAATCAAAATAAAATTTATTTGACTTATAAATTCACTTATTAATATTTAAAATTAATTAAATATCCAAATTTTAATTTATAAAAATTCTGGGTCGTTATACATACCTATTTGTTGAGCAAACATCTGTAAAAGAAAAGGAAGTAGCTATTGCTTTCATAAACCTATATCTCACTTGTATAATACAAAGAGTTAAAATGATGTGAAAGAACAATATTTTAGTTGTTTCAAATCAATAGCACAAGCAACATACAATATATCACAATCATATGCAAACCAAAACAATACAACCAATATTTGTAACAAAGGAACCTATCATCCATTTATAGCAATCAAAACAAATGGTTTGTCCAGATTCAGAAACTTTTAATCGCACAAGGATGATAAAATAAAGTAATGACCCGGACTCGACCTTCAAAAATCGGCACCGAATATGAAACTCGTATTCAAATGTCGCAGATCCAAACGTCGAATCTGGTTCGCCGGAGCTTATAACACATTAAGTATAACAACACAGCGGAAGAAAAAGAATATATCAATATACAACATTGATACAATATCCGATACAATATGATACAACAGAATGATACAATGAATATCAATATACATCAGAGATATGATACAAGATAATAGCAACGGAAAGAAAAGATAACACCAGCAGCGGAACAATATCTCCAACAGAGAAAGTAGTCTTCAAGAGAGAACTCCAGCATCGGTAATATCCATCTCTAAGGCACCAATCCAAAAATAGCTCGAACTCCCAATAACGATACACAAAGATAAGCAAGTGCAGTCCTGATCCAAAGACTTAACTAGCTCCAGATAATCTACTAACCTGATTATGTGAAAAACCCAACTCTAGACTGCTCGTGTGGGAAAATTGTGGGCACCCAGAATTTATGAAAGAAACAATAAACTCCAGGTCAATTGTGGGACTGGTATGAGCAAAACAAAACAGTTGTCTTTCAAACAAACAAAAGAATTTAAATTTGAAATCCGCAATGCTTTTTGGAAAATGAAACTACCATAAGGCCTCCCGCACACACATAATGCAAACGAAGAATTGGAGGAGATTTCTCCTTATGATAGTCAAATATGCTTGATATGAGGAAATTTCTTTGATAATATTACTAGTTCATAGTGTAGAAAAACCATTTCGAAAGTATAATATTAATCCTAGCCAGTGTAGGCATTTCGCACTTATGCCTACTATAGCTACCATGTTCAATAGCAGGTTACCACCACATTCCATGGTAGGTTATACAACTAAAACCATACAGGGTGCGTATTGTTTTGTTTGGATTTCCAACAAATGGTCAAGCTAAGGAACTTCCTACCGCCACATGGGTACACCTCTGGCGGGACGTCCTGAGAACCTCACTGGATCTCTGCCAACACAAGGCCGAGTTACCTCTGTAACTAGGTAACTACTACTTGAGCATGCCATCCCCCGGTCCTTTGGGACCTTTATCTGAGGCCTCCATACCAACAACCATAAAGCAATCACAAAGTAATAGATCTGCAGTGTCCACATGAGTAAGTATCTAGGCTCCATACCATGATACCACCCTTTTCCATAAGGGAATGACACATCCTAAAGGGAGCGACCCTCATAACCTTGCCGCATCTTTCCTGTTTCGACCATTTCCGAGGTGTGAGGTCCTGATGCAGTCTTGTCCACAAAGCTACGCTTTATATCAAAGCCACGCTTTGATCAACAAATGATACACAGCAGCACTCAATATACCACACTACCAAATTGGGAGTATATCATTGATAAATATCAACTACATAACCTCTGAGCTCGTACGTCTCGGAGAAGGGTGTTAAGCTACGAGAATAAATTCTCCACCACCAACCAAAAATATATTTGATAGAGATCAGTTTAACATCTCAAAGTGTAGTGTCAGACATACAACCATACAAGTCTGTTCTAGGTTCGAACAGAACCGAAGGCATTTCCGAAGAAGCCCTTGCAATCCGGGTATCTACAATCCCGATCGGACTTCCCGTCACTTATGGAGAACTCTATACCAGAGAAACTCAGTGCAGAGTCAATCGACATGTTATCCTATCGTTTGCGAAGACACCCGGTCTTCAACATCGGTCTTCAAATGCAATCCATAACGTCGTATCACTATTCGGAATAGGTTATATGACACAAGGTCCTCTCCCGGCTAAACCGAATAGTGAGCGTAATATTTAAAAACACATGGATATGGATTTCAGTTAAGTCACCACTTCAAATAAAACCAAAACCTTTCTCCAAATGGTTTAAACAAATTACCATTTCAAATCTTTAAACAAAAAGATTCATTTCACAAAGTTCACCCAGTTTCACAAAGATCCATCCATAGATTCCAAAACAATTTCCATTTAAATTTGGATTAACTCAATTAAATCTTTAAATTAAAGATTTAAATTTATAGCTTACAAAACACGTTTCCAAAGATTTATTCATAACTTGGAGAACTATTTTCATTTTAGACTTGAAATCCTTTTAACACAAATTGGAGATTCATTTCTTGCGTGAAAGCTTTTATTACTTGAAAACAAATAGTTTTCGTTTCATAAAAATCCAATTATATTTATACAAGTTAAAATCTTGGGTTAAATTTAAAGTCCCAAAATAACACTTTAAAGATGGTTTAAAACCCATATTAACTTGTATAGCCCTATTTAAATCATAAATAGGATTTAATTTCAAATTTTGAATTCAAATTTAAATAAAATTTCAAAACTAAATTAAGTTATTCGAAAATAACTTTTATCTTTGAAATTCCCTTTTCAAAAACTTTTTATTTTAAACCCAATCCATTTCCAAAACCATTTGGATTCAAAAATTTAATTTTTAAAATTATTTCAAAAATCTGTGACTTAACCCATTTCCACATGCAATCCATATTTGTGTGTGTATAAGTGTGGTCCGGGGGTTTTACACAATAAAAGTGCAATACCATCAATCAGCACAGATTCAAATACAACAATATATTTGATAAGCGGTTAAACTATAACGCTTATATGTGATAAGCGGTATAAACTATAACGCTTATCTTTTTTTCACAGATCGCAGTTATATATCACAGAAAATAAATTACAGCAAACACAGCTCAAACCAAAACATATCAAGGGTATCAAACAATTCAATCATCCAATAGAATCCAAACAATCATAAGTGAGATTAGTTAATCGTCTGATTAACACAAATCAAATTAATTACTTATGAATTACTAATCATGGTTCATTAATATAAATTTATTACAAATCATTTTAATTAATTATTCTTTAGTCATTTATCAATTAACCTTTAGTAATGAATCAATTAACCTTTAATCATAATTCATCAGTCTTTAATTATTAAATAATTAACCTTTAATTATTTAATCCACCATTTAATTAATTATCTTTAATTCATTAATTAACCCTTAATAAATTATCGTTTATTAATTTCACTAAGTAATTAGCTTTTATTTAATTATACAAAGTAATTATCTTTCATTTAATTTCATAAAGTAATTACCTTTTATTTAATTACATAAGGTAATTATCTTTCATTTAATTACACAAAGTAATTATATTCAATTCACTTCCATAAATAAATTTATCCTTAAATTAATTATCCTTTGTTAATCTTAAATTAATTGCATTATGTAATCAGCATTTAATTATTAATTAATTAAATTTTCTATTAACTAGTTATTCCTCAATTAATTAATAATTAATTACAAATTAATTACCCTTCAACTACGGTTTAATTAACTTTTAAATTATTACTTAATTAACCTTTAATTATTCATTACAATAATTAGTTAACCCTAGATTAATCACATTAATGAATTATTCTTTAAGTAATTAAGTAAGTCAACCTTTAACTAATTAATTTATCAATTAACTATACCTTTAATTATCTACCTTAATAAATTAAAGATAAACCTTTTCATTTGAATTCATTACTTAATTACATCATTTAATTTAAATACTCGAAATTAGTTTATACAAGAAATATTGATTAATCAAAGTTCAATATACCTACCGTAATCACCTTCTTAATTCAAACATTATTAAACTCTATTTGAAAATACTCCATTATTATTATATCATTTCAAAATCAATTTACAATTTAAAATATTTAGCCTTAACATTTAACCCGTGAAACTTGTTTTAAAATCATATTCAATAATTCTAATTCGGAAACTTATTTGATTTCTTATACTTTAAAATTTGAATAAAAATTGCTTGAAAACTTTGTACACTTTTTATTGCCTTTAAATCTGGACAAAATTTACATTGTAACTTTAAATATCCTTGTATTTTAAAATGCTTGTATAATCATACAATTTCCCGAGCCAAAACTTTGTTTACCCGAGCCTCTCTTCTTCTAATTTTTATAAAACTTGTTTTATCTTAATTTTTTTTAAACTGTCCACACGCATTAGTACACAAGCCCAAAACTTCGAGTCCGATCAAAATTATCCCGAGCACTGCTTCGAGGATTTCCCCCTTCTTCTCCCAATAGCCATCCCTAACACCACTACATCAACGTGCACATGCACAATTGGTCGGAATCTTCCCGATCATCACCAGCAGTTCCAACAGGTCGACGATGACCTTGACCTTCAACTCAACAACCCAGATATCTCCATTCAATAGCAAATCGCAACTTCGATGATAATTCCAAAAGTGGAACGAGCACGAACAACAAATCACCACGCCGTCGTTGATCTCGTCGACTGAAATCCCGAGCTCTCCTCCTAGGGGCAACACCACATCACCATGCCGCCATCCCCCCATGACCGTTGACTTCCGTTCTCCACTAGCGTTCCTAATTGCCTCGCGATCGTCACCAACGAAATCAAACACTTAAACCCTAAATCGCCAGGAATCTCCAACCACCATGAATATAAAAAATTTCTTGCAATTTTCCCCTAATCTACAATCATCCCAGTACCTCCGTGCCAAGCTTCAAACTTCAAACTTTAAAAATGAACCAATCATCAGAAAATTGCGAAAAACCATCCTCCGTTCATCCCACGATTACCCCCTTAGCTCGGAACTAAAAATCTAGATTTTTATTTTAAAAATCATGATTTACGAAGGTGAACAAGATCATACATTCAAAACTTAAATTTTAATCCATTACATTTTTACAAAAAATGGGATTCCACTGTATTTTATTATTTTCCAGAACACCTATTTATATTTAGTGCCTACAAATACTTTTAGGGAAGAGATCTTGACAATTCAATCATATTTTCTTTGAACATTAAGGTCAATAGATTATTAGAGGGTGAGTTCTTGATTTTTGAACATGATTGAACCTTGTAATACTCAAAACAGAGACTAAGGCCTGTTCTCAGGGATGCAGAACTATATACACACATAAATTCACAAATCCATACACATGCAAGTGATTTTCCAACCTACTTTAACATGTTTTCAAACAACAAATTTAAATTCAGAGATCAAAGGGTTTGCTCACAAACATCATAGAAATAAATCAAAGGTTGAAAGGTTAGCTCATAGTTGATTTTATTGAAACTTTTCATTTTGCAGTGAAAATATCTTACTGATATATTTATCAATATTTGTAGAATTTTTCATAGCACATTCATATTCATGCTAGAATTTTTCACAGCAGCATACTTGCAAGATTCAATTAGTTTTTAGGCTTTAACAAAGTAGTTTGCTCACCTGGATTTGCAGCAGAGACAAAGAACAGAGACAGTTTCAAAGAAGGATGAAAGCCTGGCAACCTTTTTCCTTTTCCTACTTTAAATTCTTTTAAGTTTATATTTGCAAATTATAAACATAGATCTTTGTTTATTCCTCATTGTATTTATTTATTTACCTCAACAATAACTAACAATTTTGATTTTTACTTACAGTTTAAATTCTTATATATATAACAGGGGAACTTTCCTGCATTTGAAAACAGAAAATTTGTAACGACCCAGACTTTCCTGCATTTGAAAACAGAAAATTTGTAACGACCCAGAATTTCTGTCAATTTAAATTTGTATATTTTTAGTTGATTTTAAATATTAATAAGTGAAATTTTTAAGTCGAATAAATTTTATTTTGAATATCTGGATTTATTTGCATAATTAAATCGATAATGTAATATTTGAAATTATAGAAATAATTGAAAATTGGGTTAAATATGATTGAAAATGATTTGTAAAATTTTATTATATCATATTGGAGTTAGAACGATATTTTAGAACTTTTAAAATTGAATTAAAAGTTAATTTGTGAAAATTGAATATTTTAATATTTAATTGACGAGTAAAAATAGCCATTTTTCAAACAGTCTCGGATTTCAACAAAACTAGTTACATCAGATCTGTAATGTTATATTATTGTATGGTTTCAAATTTCGTGTTAATCGGATTTACGGTTTGTCCGGGGCAAGCCAAAATGCATAGAAATTAGTTTAAATCGATATAATTTAAATTTGATCGTTTATTTCCATAACTCGCACAGATGATCGAATTAGCCTCCAAAACATGTTCGATTGTGTTCGAAACGCGGGGTAAACCTTAGAAACGCCAACCAGCACGCTTCGTTTGGAGTTCGAAAATTTTCGGATGAATAGTAATTTGTGAATTTTTCTATATAAGGACCTAGTTATTTCCATTTGCAAAGAAAACAACCCTAACCCTAATATTTTCTTCAGCCACCACTTATATAACCAATGGCCGAAAATTTCCATCCATTCTCCTCTGATTTCTTCAAATCCACACACAAATTCAAGAATCGTCCAACTGCAAAGTTAAAGAGCTCGTCGAGAGTTAGATATCCAACAGTGGATCTTGAACGCCGTCGTCGTTTGGAGGAGTTAGGGTTCACGCTCTACACACGGGTAGACACGTGGGTCGAGCAATAGGGGTAGGGGAGTGGGGCTGGTCACTGGTTAGGGGGGAGCTTGCTTCGGTGAGTCAAACGATAGTCTCCGATCATCATAAAAAGGATCATGGAGGAAGGATAATTCGTTGATGATGCGGCGGCTATGGGTTCTTTATCACGTTAATCACCTGGAAGAAGAAACAGGAAGACACGGCCGAGATTGATGGTCCAGATTTCAACGGCTCTGATGGTTTTATGGTTAGAAAATAAATAGAAAATGAAAATTGATTTATATTTAAATTCATACAATGTTTAAAATAGCGTAACTTGTTCATACGAGGTCGAAAATGGACGAAACAACGTGCGTTGGGTTCGTATGGACGAGCACTACGCTATGGAACTGGATTGGAGTCGATTGGATTTAGTGAAAATTTTGGGTAAAATTAAACGTGCGTTTAATTTTATTCGAAATAAAATGCTGCGACTATTATTGGAATCAAGGTGAGAACTTCTCACTCAATCGAATTGTTTCGATTCAAATTTTAAATAGTTAGATTTAAAATTGATGATTGTATGCCTGGATGATAAATTATTATCTGTTGATGATTGAAATAGACATTATACGCCGTATATTAACCAGATGTTATTTATTAAAAACATACACCACGAATATTTCACTACAAAGTGAAATTGGTATTATTTATGTACTTGGAATTGATTTTCCCGGATTATATAGCGGATGAGACCCTATTGCGCCGCATAATAGCGGATAATATTTTATAAATCCTATATACCACGATATTCCGTATTGGAACGGAATTGGTATTGTGCTAACATCTGTGGATGCAGGGAAACAGGTTGGAGGGATCCAACTGGATTCCTCACTGGTATATATTTGATTACAGATATTGTGATATTTGTTGATTATCATATTGATATATGATGTTTGGATGCCGTGATTGATTATTTGGTGCTTTTGCATCATTGGCCCTATTTTGAAGTTTTAAAAATGTTAAAATAACGATTTTTAATTTAAAAAGGGTTTTAAAGTGATTTTTCAAAATATACGTTTTATTAAATTGTTGAAGTGGTTTATTTTAAATAAATAAACGTTATAATTTTAATGTTATAAAAATGATGATTTTTGTGAAACATAACCGAAATGTGATTTTTGAAATAAATAGTTGACTAATTTATTAAATGGTTTAAATTTAGATTTTTGGATTTTTATAAAGGGTTTATATAAAATATTTATAAAGTTGATATTTATAAACTAAAAATAATAGAATTATAAAACGAGTTTTTATAGGTGTTAAATTGAAATAAAAAAAATGGATTTCATAAGTGAATGAAATTTATAGATTTATAAATTGGGAAGTTAGAAAATGAATAGATTTTTTTTTGGCATGGCGAAATGAATAGATTTTGGTAAAATAAAAGATTTATAAGTAATTAACTTATAAATCGGATTTTGGCAATTCAGTTGAGATTTTTGAATAAGTATAAATGGTTTACAGATGAGATTTATAAAAATATATATTTTATAAATCGAAATAACGGAATTATAAAAGGAGTTCTGTTAATGCTGAAAATGAGGTTATAAATGGAATTTTATAAGTAGTAAGATTTTTAAATTTTATAAATTGATGTCTTTATACAATATAGATGGGAATTTATAAACATTGTTTATAAAAATCCAAAACCGACTTATTTTGATAAGTAAATTATTTTAGATTTTTAAAGGAGATATATTCACGATTTTGGACGGTGGATAATCCTTAATAAAATGTGTAGAAAAAAATGTTGAATTTGGTTAACGAAGAATATTCACAATTTTGGGACAGTGAATAATATATTAAGTGTTTCGGAGAAGTGATAATTTAAATAGAATTAAAACGATTTGAAGTTGTTTTAAAATGTATTAAGTGTCGAAACCATAGATTTCAATATTCATTGTTGAAATAGACGTTTTCGAGAAATAGAAGGAAATAGTGGACTATAAGACTGTTGTTATAGTAAATGATTTCTGAAAGGAAATGTTTTATATAGTATTGGGATTTATATATCTATTTTAAGTTCGAATCCCTACACTAGTGATTTTGGGTTGTGGTAGCGATGTTTTACGCAACATTCGTTTTGACCCAAATAAATGTATTTGAAAGAATGTTTTCCTTAAAGAATGAAATATATACTTAATTTCGATTTAAGTATATTGAATATTTTCCAAGTGTTGAAAATAAATGAATTTGTGAATTACTTATTACTAAATAAGTATGGAAATGTTTTCCAATATGAAGTGAATGTTTTAAGATTTTATCTTTTAAAGATAAACTGAAAATGAATATTAGAAATCGATTTTGAAATCGTATATTCATAGATATTTTGGAATTGTAAATTCACTATGGAATTTATAAAAGAAAGGGAAATTTGTTTAAAAATAAGCGTTGATTTATTTTTGAAGTGTGGGAATAAATTTACGGATTTGGAACGTAAATATAAAGTAAATCGGTAAGGATTTATTTAAGTGGTTTAAATGAACCATTTTGAAATGAAAGTATTTCCACGTAAGGAAAATGATTGAAATATGTTTTCAAAAATGGTGAAGGTGAAAAGTGATTTGAAAATTTGTTTTCAAATGGTTGAAGTGTGGAAATTATATATCTAGTAAAGATATTTTGGAAAATAAATAATTTGAAAAATCATTTGGAATTTGGTGATATTGTGCACGCCTATTGATAGTTAAATAACCGACTATCAATATTTACCTTTAAATAGGTATTTGTTGTGATTTGCTTGAATTTGAATGCCACACTTATTTTCAAAATAAGCGCTCACTATTCGGGTTAGCTGAGAAAGGACCTTGGGGTCGTATAACCCATTCCGAATATGTGGTACGTCGTTATCTTGATTACATTTGATGACCGGTGTTGAAGACCGGATATTTGTGAAAATAGAAGGATTACCGTCGAATGACTCTGTATCGGCTGATCTCCGATATAGAGGTTTTATCACCCTTAGTGACGGGAAGTCCGGACGTGATTAGTGAATATCCGGATTTCAAGGGCTTCTCTGGAAGAGCCTTCGGTTCTGTTCGAGCCCGGAACAGACTTGATGGATTGTATGTCTGACATTACAAATTGAGATATAAAGCTGATTTCTTTCAAATACATATCTGTTGGTGGCGGAGAATTTATTCTCTTACTTAACACCCTTCTCCAGATGTACGAGGTCAGAGGTTATGTAGTTGAAGGTTATTAGTGATATACTCCCAATTTGGTAGTGTGATATGCTAATTGCTGTTGAGCATTTGATGATCAAAGCACAGCTTTTGTATAAAGCGTGGCTTTGTGGACGAGACTTCGTCGGACCTCACACCCCGGAAATGGTCAAAACAGGAAGGATGCGGCAATGTTATTAGGGGGTAGCGCCCCTTTAGTGTATGTCATTCCTTCTGGATAGAGGTGGTATCATGGTATGGAGCCCAGATACTTAACCTATGTTGTTACTGCAAATTTATTACTTTGTGGTTGTTGGAATCGAGTATTCTCGGATACAAATCGGTTACGATCGAGGAATGACATATTCATGTCAGTAGTTACCCAGTTTGAAGGGTAACCCTGCCTTGTGATGGCAGAGATCCGGTTAGGTTCTCGGGTCGTCTTTCCAGAGGCGTACCCATGTGGCAATGGGAAGTTCCTTGACCTGACTATTTGTTGGAAATCCAAAGAAACAATACGATCTTGTACGGTTTTAGTTGTAGAACCAATCATTCACTTATGGTGGTCACCACTATTTGGATGGTAGCTACAGTAGGCATAACTGCGAAATGCCTATGCTGACTAAGATTTATATCTTTACTTTCGAAATGTTTTCTACACTATGCACTATTAATAATATCAAATGTTTCTTTTTAATGTGTATCAAGCATCTTTGACTATCATAAGGAGAAATCTCCTCCGATTCTGCGTTTACATTGTGTGTGTGTGCGGGAGGCCTTATGGTAGTCTCATTTTCTAAAAAGCATTGCGAATCTATTTTAAAATTTTCCTGTTCCTTGTTTTAAAGATAAACTGTTTTAAGTTCTCGCACCAGTCCTATGACTGACTCAGAGTTTATTGTTTTCCTTCCTAAACTCTGGGTGCCCGCCAATTTCCACACGGGCAGTCTAGAGTTGGTTTATCAGGATATTCTGGAATTCAGGAGTTGCTGGAGGCAAGCTGGATGGCATGGCGTATTCACTAGTATATAGTATTTCTTTTCCGCTGTTTGTTATTGTATACTCTGATGATGTAATGTAATGTGATGTAATGTAATAACTGATATAGTTCTTTGTTTAAAGATTATTCATTTACCTATTATATGTTGTTCCGCTGCGATTGTGAGATTCTGATATTGTTCTGTTGTTTCTTTCTGTTCCGTTCTATCTTTTTCTTTCTTCTTCTATCTTCTACCTCTTCTTTAACCCTAACGGTACGGTTTTCCGGCCTTCGATTGCTTGGCAGTTGATACAGTGGACGTATTGATGTCGGTTTTCGAGCGTTGAAAAGTTGCATTCGTTACATTTGGTATCAGAGCATATGGTTAAGCGACAACCATGGCTCTGTTGGGTATTACTCATTAGAGATAGAGTCAGTAGTACTCTAGAATGAGTTTGAGTGTAATAATAGATACGAGCGCGTATTTGTTAGTGAATATAAAATGTTTTATATTGTATTTGCTTATCTGTTGAGCTGTTTGTGAATTTTGGTCGGTAGATGGGACGCCATATTATCGATAGGGGTTTCTAAACTCTTAAACGAGATAAACCGACATAGTATTATTTTAAAATAGGATAAATGAAATAATTTTACCTTGATTATATTTTATGTACAAAGGAATAATTTTTCAGAATTATTAAAGTGTATATGAATTGATTGTTTGATTGTTGAATAAAAACAACAATTTTTAAAAGAATAATTGTATAAACCAACGGATTATAAGTATGGAATTATAATTAAAACAATCTACAATTGGGAAATGATCTTATATATAAGAAGTGAAATTATATAAGTAATATATTTAAAAAGGTGATTTATAATCTAAAATAAAATTCAGAAGAAGTGTTTTGAAAGGATTGATATTTTGGGAAATTGTTTTGGAGAAATTAAAGCTCTAAACTCTTTTCAGTTGCCGGAAAATAATTCCGATGATGATCGTGACATCATTGGTGTTCATTTTCAGGTTTCCAAAAGAGGGATTGCTGCCAAATTGTTTTAAATGAAAGCTGTTTGGAAAATTTGGGTTTGGGTTTTGAAATTCAGAAGATAATTTGAATTGATTTCAAAAAAATGGTTTTGAAAGGTTGAAAAGACTCTGGAATCTTATTTAAAATATTTATGGGAATGATAAATGGGTTGATAACTTATACAATTTGAATTTTGATAGAATAAATTTAACTTAGAGGATGGAGTTGAATTAAAGGAGGTATAAGTGAATCAATAAAAAAATCCAAGTGGTAATTGTTGAATATAAGTTGTATAACTTATAAAATGAGAAAATGCAAGTGAAACCAATTATTAAAATGGTTAAACAATTTATTAAGCAAAATAAATCTGAATTTGAATAAGTGATGAAAATTTGGCTTTGGTAAAAAGTTAAATAGAAATGAAATCTGAATTGAATATAAGTGAAAAGAGTTTTGAGCTTATAATATGAGTTTATAAATTTGACTTGCTAAAGGTTAAATAAAATTTTCTTCAGAATTGGAATCTGAATTGGATTTATAAGTGGAACTTAAGTTAAGTTAAACAAATGATGTTTGAAAGAGAATATAACTTAAGTGAAGTTGAATAAAGTTTATTTTGATATCGAAGTAAAATAATAAAGTCATTAAGAATGCGAACTTGAGTTATATAAATGTAATTCAACTTGAAATGTTAAATGAATTAGCAATTGAAGCAATGGATGAATTGAATATAAATCAATTGAATGCAAATAAATTGATATGGAACAATGGATGAACTGTTAATTCATTAAAAGCTAATTGAATAAATTGAATGTAAGTCAATTTGATATCAACCAATTGAATTAAGAGTGTTGAACCAAATTGAATGTAAATTGAACAAATTTGGTAATGTTGGATATACATTGTTTGTTATATGATTGTTAGCTGATTTTATATAATTCATTAAGTGTTAATGAAATTGAACTAAGGAAAATTGAAAACTATAAATCAAATTGGAAGTTAAGTGAATTTGATTTGAATGTGGAAGTGAACCAACTTGAATGTAAATTAGTGAATGCAAACTAATTGAAATTGAATATGAATGAATGTTAGTAAATCCAATGTTAATGAATCAAATGTGATTTATATTGGAAAACCAATTCATTGAATAGAGAAGTGAATTTATATTGATTTGGTTATGGATTTGTTGAATATTAATTGGATGATAGTTGTTTGGTGGTTGCATTTGTCGCTTTTGTTGCGTTTGCTATATTGACATATATAGTTGTTTGTATATGTTGTATGTTGATATTATTTTAATATATGCATGTTTCTCATTGTTTGTTGAGTGTTTAGTAGGTGCGGATTGCGCATGCTTCACATTTGGAGCTCGCTTTCGCACTATATTAGCCGTATATGCTCGCTAATAATAAATAAGGTACATATCTCGGATTACATACCGTACTTTTACACTTTTTTCCCTGCGGGATGCCTCATCATTTGATGAGATGTATATTTGTGATATATATACTGTCATTTTTTTCGGATCGAGCCGCGCAAAGGAGACTCTGTCGAATTTTTTCGAAAATTTAAGGCGTTAGAAATTTTTTGATAAAATTGAGAAATTTTTTAAAACTAAGTTTGGATTTGGAAACTTAGTAAAGATTTTGTAAGAAGTTTAACTATGAATTTTGGAAAAGTTAAACACTGAAGAGATTTGAAAAATCCAATTTAAATGGTTTGTTTTGGAAAGTTAATGGATTCTGTAACTTTTTCTTACTTGGTAATTTCAAGAACGAAATTTTTTTAAGGGGGGAAGTTTGTAACGACCCAGAATTTCTGTCAATTTAAATTTGTATATTTAATTAATTTTAAATATTAATAAGTGAAATTTATAAGTCAAATAAATTTTATTTCGAATATCTAGATTTAATTGCATAATTAAATCGATAATTTAATATTTGAAATTACAGAAATAATTGAAAATTGGGTTAAATATGATTGAAAATGATTTGTAAAATTTTATTATGTCATATTGGAGTTAAAACGATATTTTAGAACTTTTAAAATTGAATTAAAAGTTAATTTGTGAAAATTAAATATTTTAATATTTAATTGAAGAGTAAAAATAGCCATTTTTCAAACAGTCTCGGATTTTGAAGAAACCAGTTTCATCGGATCCGTAATGTTATATTATTATATGCTTTCAAATTTCGTGTTAATCGATTTACGGTTTGTCCGGGGCAAGCCAAAACGCATAAAATTAGTTTAAATCGATTTAATTTAAATTTGATCGTTTATTTTCGTAACTCGCACAGATGATCGAATTAGCCTCCGAAACATGTTCCATTGTGTTCGAAACACGGGGTAAACCTTAAAAAGGCCAACCGGCACGCTTCGTTTGGAGCTCGAAAATTTTCGGATGAATAGTAATTTGTGAATTTTTCTATATAAGGACCTAGTTATTTCCATTTGCAAAGAAACCAACCCTAACCCTAATATTGTCTTCAGCCGCCACTTATATAACCAATGGCCGAAAATTTCCATCCTTTCTCGTCTGATTTCTTCAAATCCACACAAAAATTGAGAATCGTCCAACTGCAAAGTTAAAGAGCTCGTCGAGAGCTAGATATCCAACGGTGGATCTTGAATGCCGTCGTCATTTGGAGGAGTTAGGGGCTCGCGTTCTACACATGGGTAGGCACGTGGGTCGAGCAATAGGGGTAGCGGAGTGGGGCCGGTCACTGGCTAGGGGGGAACTTGCTTCGGCGAGTCAGACGATGGTCTCCGATCACCATAAAAACGATCGTGGAGGGAGGATAATTCATTAATGATGCGGCGGCTATGGGTTCTTTATCACGTTAATCACCTGGAAGAAGAAACAGGTAGACGCGGCCGAGATTGATGCTCCAGATTTCAACGGCTCTGATGGTTTTAGGGTTAGAAAATAAATAGAAAATGAGATTTGATTTATATTTAAATTCATACAATGTTTAAAATAGCGTAACTTGTTCATACGAGGTCGAAAATGGACGAAACAACTTGCATTGGGTTCGTATGGACGAGCACTACGCTATGGAACTGGAATGGAGTCGATTGGAGCTAGTGTAAATTTTGGGTAAAATTAAACGTGCGTTTAATTTTATTCGAAATAAAACGCTGCGACTATTATTGGAATCAAGGTGAGAACTTCTCACTCAATCGAATTGTTTCGATTTAAATTTTAAATAGTTAGATTTAAAATTAATGATTGTATGCCTGGATGATAAATTATTATCTGTTGATGATTGAAGTAGACATTATATGCCGTATATTAAGAGGATGTTATTTATTAAAAACATATACCGCGAATATTTCACTGCAAAGTGAAATTGGTATTATTTGTGTACTTGGAGTTGATTTTCCCGCATTATATAGCGGATGAGACCCTATTGCGCCGCATAATAGCGGATAATATTATATAAATCCTATATACCGCGATATTCCGTATTGGAATGGAATTAGTACTGTGCTAACATCTGTGGATGCAGGGAAACAGGTTGGAGGGATCCAACTGGATTCCTCAACGGTATATATTTGATTACAGATATTGTGATATTTGTTGATTATCATATTGATATATGATGTTTGGATGACGTGATTGATTATTTGGTGCTGTTGCATCATTGGCCCTATTTTGAAGTTTTAAAAATGTTAAAGTAACGATTTTTAATTTAAAAAGGGTTTTAAAGTGATTTTTGAAAATATACGTTTTATTAAATTGTTGAATTGATTTATTTTAAATAACTAACGTTATAAGTTTAATGTTATAAAAATGATGATTTTTGTGAAACATAACCGAAATGTGATTTTTGAAATAAATAGTCGATTAATTTATTAAATGGTTTAAATTGAGATTTTTGGATTTTTATAAACGGTTTATATAAAAGATTTATAAAGTTGATATTTATAAATTAAAAATAATAGAATTATAAAACGAGTTTTTATAAGTGTTAAAATGAAATAAAAAAATGGATTTCATAAGTGAATGAAATTTATAGATTTATAAATTGGGAAGTTATAAAATGAATAGATTTTGGTAAAATAAAAGATTTATAAGTAATTAACTATAAATCGGATTTTGGCAATTTAATTGAGATTTTCGAATAAGTATAAATGGTTTATAGATGAGATTTATAAAAATATATATTTTATAAATCGAAATAATGGAATTATAAATGGAGTTCTGTTAATGCTGAAAATGAGGTTATAAATGGAATTTTATAAGTAGTAAGATTTTTAAATTTTGTAAATTGAAGTCTTTATAAAATATAGATGAGAATTTATAAACATTGTTTTATAAAAATCTGAAACTGACTTATTTTGATAAGTCAATTATTTTAAATTTTTAAAGGAGATATATTCACGGTTTTGGACGGTGGATAATCCTTTAAATAAAATGTGTAGAAAAAAATGTTGAATTTGGTTAACGAAGAATATTCACAATTTTGGGACAGTGAATAATATATTAAGTGTTTTGGATAAGTGATATTTTAAATAGAATTAAAACGATTTGAAGTTGTTTTAAATGTATTAAGTGTCGAAACCATAGATTTCAACATTCATTGTTGAAATAGACATTTTCGAGAAATAGAAGGAAATAGTAGACTTTAACACTGTTGTTATAGTAAATGATTTCTGAAAGGAAATGTTTTATATAGTATTGGGATTTATATATCTATTTTAAGGTCGAATCCCTATACTAGTGATTTTGGGTTGTCGTAACAATGATTTACGCAACATTCTTTTTGACCTAAATAAATGTGTTTGAAAGAATGTTTTCCTTAAAGAATGAAATATATACATAATTTCGATTTAAGTATATCGAATATTTTCCAAGTGTTGAAATAAATGGATTTGTGAATTACTTATTATTAAATAAGTATGGAAATGTTTTCCAATATGAAGTGAATGTTTTGAGATTTTATCTTTTAAAGATAATTGAAAATGAATATTAGAAATCGATTTGGAAATCGTATATTCATAGATATTTTGGAATTGTAAATTCACTATGGAATTTATAAAAGAAAGGGAAATTTGTTCAAAAATAAGCGTTGATTTATTTTTGAAGTGTTGGAATAAATTTATGGATTTGGAACGTAAATATAAAGTAAATCGGTAAGGATTTATTTAATTGGTTTAAATGAACCATTTTGAAATGAAAGTATTTCCGCGTAAGGAAAATGATTGAAATATGTTTTCAAAAGTGGTGAAGGTGAAAAGTTATTTGAAAATATGTTTTCAAATGGTTGAAGTGTGGAAATTATATATCTAGTAAAGATATTTTGGAAAATAAATAATTTGAAAAATTATTTGGTATTTGGTGATGTTGTGCACGCCTGTTGATAGGTAAATAACCGACTATCAATATTTACCTTTAAATAGGTATTTGTTGTGATTTGCTTGAATTTGAATGCCTCACTTATTTTCAAAATAAGCGCTCACTATTCGGGTTAGCCGGGAAAGGACCTTGGAGTCGTATAACCCATTTCGAATATGTGATATGTAACAACCCGATATTCGCGTCAATTCATAACCGACGTTAAAACGATTTATATTTTTTCGTCAATTGCCATTTTGAAGTTTTTAAAATTTAAATTAAAATTTAAATTACAAATGGTTATTAAGTTGGAGGGGCTTTGATATTTTTTTTTTAAAATAATAAATGGTCCACGAGTTTTGTTTGGGCCGTGAAAATTTAATAAAGAAACCCGTTCCCCCCTTTTTTCTTTGATACTTCCCATTCACGAACCCTAAAAAGAAAAAAAAACCGAACGAAGAAATAAAAATGGCGGTGGTCTCGTTCGTCCCCCTTTTCAAAATTAGGGTTTTCATAATTCTTCGACGTCGCGCTGGGTACTCTCAAGAAGCGTCGATCGTTCGTGCTTCTAATTGCTTCGAAACACAGGTGAGTGCTTTCCCACTCACATCTAATTCGAATTGTTCGCCCTATTCTGCTTATTTTATTTTCGATTGTCTCGGCCTCGTCCTGATTTTATCAATGTTGATTTTGTAACTTGATAGGCTCAGCATTGATTTCTGACTTCAATCACTTTGATTTGTTTTTGATTGTTTTGCTGTGAGGTTGATTTCGTGACCACCACTGTCTCGAATTCTTTTGTTGATATTGACTTTTGTGGACTTCGTAATTACTATCTTCGTTCAAACTGCTACTTAATTTTTGAGTTTAAATTTGGCATTGCTTTTAATTGCAGTATGAAATCTTTTCTAGCTTTGTACGAACTACCTAGGTCACTTGTTTATACTGGTGCTGTTGCATTGGGTATAGATATGTATGTGTTTTATATATATATAGACATACACGCACACTTGTATTAGTATTTGCTCTCTTTGTCTTTCTGATCACATGAACTTCTGCTGCTTACTGCCTTGGCTTGAGAGTGCATTTAGTTGAACTTGACTATTTGTGACTGCACACTGCTGTGTAGTGTCATTTATGTCCTTTTGCTCCACTTTCATTGAGCACTTCATTTGATCTACCACTGCATTTCCAGTTGCAGCCCACCTGAGTACATATGTAGGGTGTCTTGCATACATTTATATTTGTATGCATGTTTCTACTGCATTGTATAAGTTTACCTGTATATTATGGCTTTCTTGGATACAACATTATGCTGTTTTGAGGCTTATTAAGTGTTTGTATCATCCCTGCTTCATCATGTTGCACACACTCCATTTTTGCATACTGCTACTTGTCTCTGACTTCGGCATATACTCACTGAGGTGTTCTAGCCCTGTTGCATACATGATGCTTAATTTACCTTCTAGTCATGTTGACTTGTAACTTGATTTTTTTTATTGCAATAAGTCTTATGCACCATGTTGTCTACTGTGACCTTCATACTGCAGTGACATTTGTTCTGGTTGTCATGTATATGGAGTAGAGTTGCATTCCCTTGTCATTGTCTCAGGCCACTTGATCACTTGTATACTGCTGTTTGCATTTGATCTTGATCATACTTGATGTCGCAGTTGCTTGACCCAGTTTCATTCCTCTTGAGTCTGATTGTGGTTGCATTACCCCCTCTGTAGCACACTTGAACTTGACCATGCAATTTGCCATTGTTTCATATATGACATAGTTTGCATATTAGTTGTTACTGTTGCCTTGAACTGTTGCCATAACATTCATGTGCTTGTCCATGTGCCGTGAACTGATCTTGTTCACTGCAGCAATTTCTTGCATATACATTACTGCGCTGTCGGTCATGTTTAAATTCTTATGTCTTTGACCTTGATGGCATTTGGTTTGCATACCTGTTTCATGTAGTATTTGGTTTCATTAACCACGTATGTACACGATTACTTATCGTCCGGTCTTTCATTTATAAGAAGCACTGTTGCATTTCCTTGTGCTCAAACCTTATCTGTTAGTACTGTTGAACTTTGAGGCATATCATATTTTGGGTTGTGCCTCTATTGTGTAGAGTGCCTTGGTTTTTGAGTATTATTGAGTTTGTGTCTCTCTTGCTGTCACCTTATTCCACTGTGTCTTCATGTTGGTACCACTGCCATTATTTGTTTGTTAGCACTGTTTCATCATGTCACTGCCATGTGCATTTGGATTGATTTTCGAATTACACTTGAGTTGAATCCGATGACTCGGGTTTGATCTTGTGTTTGGTTGTGAATTTTCATTGGGTACATCATCACTGTAGTGGCAAGGCAGTGCACGCAAGCGTGAACTGCAGCCACACGGTATTCATTGGGTACATCATCACTATAGTGGCAGGGCAGTGCACGCAAGCGTGAACTGCAGCCACACGGTATGGTTTTGTGATATTCTATTTTGTTTTGATTTATTAATCTTTTGCGTAGTTCATGTGCTGTAGTGGCGAGGCAGTACACGCGTGCGTGTACTGCAGCCCTACTCATCTTAATATTTTAATTGATATTTCAATGGTTTGAACTGTTCTGTTTATTTCAATTCAATATTCTGAATTGCATTCTTATTTGGTTTAATTACTGTCGTCTATTCATTATTTGATTATTATTGCTTCTGTGCACTAATAACTGAGTTTGAATTAGACTGACCCGAGTATTATTTTCTTTTGAATTTAATACTCGGGTCAGACCGAGTATTTCAGGTCGTAGATATTCTGCTTTGGGTTGCTGCTAGAGCTATGAAGTTCTTTCATATCTTTTGGAGTAGTCGTCGTTATTTGTAGTAGTCTGTAAAATTGTATAGGAAGATATGTGTTCATGTATATTAAATACGTTAATGTACTTGTATATGTAACTTCCTGAGTCGACTGTTGTAGTTGCATCATATGTACCGTGTCAAATGTATTGTAACTGACATCAGTTATTGTATATATGAGAATTTCTGTTTTATCTGTGTTCCGCATTTATATTTATCTGTGTTATTATTTTATATTTACTGTTCTAAACTATTATGAACCATCGTAGTTCGTTTTATACTGGAATTGGGGTATTTCGATGGGAGAAAATAAACCAGAGATGAAAAATGAAATATCACTCCTATCGAGATAACCAATACTAGTGTAAGGCCAACTATTGATGGCCGCTCCTCAACAGCCTTATTCTCCGTGCTAGTTGACAGCACTACACCGTAGTGTTCTTGGCTAGCGCGGGTATAGAGGTGGGGCGTCACAGCTTGGTATCAGAGCCTGGGGTTTAGAACAAATATAAAATGTAACTTAGATAGTACATGTGTTACAACTATTTGTCGACGTTTAATCTCTTGTATTTGCATATGATTGTCTTTGATTGTTAGGTATGAATTCCTAACGCTTATTCATATGCATTTGATTTTGATTCTTGTGTTTTCGGCTTTGATTTGATTTAGCCGATGATTGATTTTTGTTCGAATCTCAGTGATTCCAAACTTGATATTTTATGTTTTCCTCTGATTGATTTCCATTCGACTTCGGTCACTTTGTTTTGAGAAATTTCTAAATTCTTGATTTCCAAGACTCTGACATTGTTTGCCGTTGAATTCTTTGTTGATGACGTTGAATCGTTTTGTACTCTATTATGGCCATTAATTGTTGACTTCGGCATTGACTTGATTTTTATTTTTTGTTGAAGTCATTTATGCATATATGCTCGTTTGGTTTCATTATTCCATTTGTCAATCGATTCTTCTTTTCCGATTAGTTGTTGTCATCTTTGTCGACTTTGAAAACTTCTATTTCTGGAATTTTTGGATATTCCTACTTTGATGGATTTAGAATCGAATTCTTTGGATTTTATTCACGTCTTCGAATGTGAATTTTAGTGAATTGATTTGGTTTCTAAATTTAATCGATTTTTGATTGTTTCCCGATTTGTTGCTATCATTTATTAGCAACTTTGATGACCATTTCTTCGAGAACTTTTGTGAACATTCCTTTTGATGGATACAGTATCGATTTCTTTGAATTCTATTCACATATTTACATGTGAATTCTTGTGATTGATTGTTCCTACAATCATTTTTGTGATTTGTCACTTTAAAAATATAAATGTTTCAATACCAGTAGTAAATATCAAAACTCTTTTATCAAAATGTTTTTAACTCTATTTTCAATATCAAACTCTTTTTCTAAAACCGTTTTCCAATCTATTAGTATATACAAACCTTTACTTCACTCGGATGAGAAATCTAATTAAACGACTTAGTAAAACAAGTGGTATGAAACGCTTGCGTTCACTTCGTCGGTTAATTCTTGGACTTGTTCGATTGAACCTCCTGTGACAATTTTATTAGTGAAGATTTACAGTTTGTTCGTAAATATTTAAGTTAAGCTAGTGGTTATGGGACATGAAGCTAAACTTTTATATTCACTAGCTTAGTGTAATTGACACTTCTCGTTAATCTTGATGATCGCTTTATGAATTAGACTAGCAATTGCGCGATGTCTCTTTCATTGCGAGGTTAGACTAGACACCACTTGTGTGATTCCATTCACACATACCTTTCTGCTTTTTGGTTAGCCTTGACCTCAATCTGTGTGATTCCATTCACACATGCTTAGTGTAATTGACACCCCTCGTTGATCATGATGATCGTTCTGATGGTCAGACTAGACACCACTTGTGTGGTTCCATTCACACATACCTTTCTGCTTTTTGGTTAGTCTTGACTTCAATCTGTGTGATTCCATTCACACATGCGGGGTAGCTCCCCATGGTCTTCGGACCGTCATGTGATAGGCCTCTTTCCCTTTTTCTGTGATTTCTAGATTCCTTATGTTGATTTCTGGAAATTTTATGCTTCACCTATTTTTGTGTATTGGTGAATTCATATGTTATTGATTTGTCTTGAGTACAAATTTGGGGTATGATACCTCTTTGGATCTTTGAGAAGATTCTTGTGATATTGATTATCTCTAATCGGTTGATCTCCTGTTGATCATTATTTACATACTTATAGTAGTATGTCAGCATGGATATTTCATATTTATTCCATACCTCATGTCGGTTGATCTCCTGTTGATCATTATTTGCATACTTATAGTTGTATGTCAGTATGGGTATTTCATATTTATGCCATACCTCTTATCGGTTGATCTCCTGTTGATCATTATTTACATACTTATAGTAGTATGTCATTATGGATATTTTATGTTATGCCATATCTTTTATTCTATGTCATACTCTGTTCGAGTTTTCATACTCCGTTCGAGTTTTTATACTCCGTTCGAGTTTTCATACTCCGTTCGAGTTTTCATACTCTTATCTTGTGATTTCTGGATTTCTTGTGTAGATTTCTAGAATTTGTGCTTCACCAACTTTCGTGATTTCTATTGATAAGTTTTATCAATTCTTGTGCATTGGTGAATTCGTGTGTTATTGACTTGTTATGAATACAAGTTTAGGGTATGATATCCCTTTCTATCTTTGAGAAGATTCTTGTGACATTTTTGATGAACGAAAATTCATTGGTATTATATTTTGATGCCAATTATTTCGATGAAATTTTGATGTATGTCGAAGTTGCTACTGACATTGCTATTTTAATCACGTGTTTTAAAAATTTGTTATTCTTCAAAATATTTCAAAATATAAATCAAAATTGTTTTCAAAATTTTTACGATTTGCGCTTTCAAAAGAATGAGGAAGCGAATTAAACGTTTCAGAAAAAAATCGAGGACTATGACCCCTTTCTTTTACTGATTCGCTTAATTCCGGACTTGTCCGTTTGAGAACGTAAAATGTTATTTATTTAAAATACACAATTTTGCACTTTCAAGGAAACGATGAAGTGAATTAAACGTTTTAGTAAAACTCGTGGTTATGGGTCATGTGCGTTTGCTATTTCGGTTAATTTCGGACTCGTTAATTGAAAATTTGTGATTTCTGATTATCGCTTGTGATAATCAGATAATTGAGATTTAATTATCGTTTTGATAATTGAATATTTATGATTTCTGATTTATCGTTTTTGATAATCAGATATTTATTGTTTCTAATTATCGTTTGTGATAATTAGATATTTGAGATTTAATTATCGTTTGTGATAATTAAACATTTGCGATTTGAGATTTGATTATCAATTGTGATAATTAAATATTTATGATTTCTGATTATAGTTTTGATAATCAGATATTTATTGTTTCTAATTATCGTTTGTGATAATTAGATAGTTGTTGTTTAATTATCGTTTGTGATAATTAAACATTTGCGATTTGAGATTTGATTATCAATTGTGATAATTAAATATTTGTGATTTGAAATTTGATTACCGTTGTGGTAATTTCTGATTATCGTTTTGATAATTGGATGTTTATGATTTCTGATTTATCGTTTTTGATAATCAGATATTTATTGTTTCTAATTATCGCTTGTGATAATTAGATATTTGTGGTTTGATTATCGTTTGTGATAATTAAACATTTGATATTTGAGATTTAATTATCGCTTGTGATAATTAGATATTTGAGATTTAATTATCGTTTGTGATAATTAAATATTTGTGATTTAAGATTGATTTTCGATTTTGATAATCGAATACTTGTTGATTTGATTATCGTTTTTGATAATCGAATATTTGTGATTTGAGATTTCTGAATTATCTATTGATAATTAGATTTTGTTGATAATTTGTGAATTTCTTTTATGAAATTAAAAGATTTCTTTGGCGTTTATATTGTACTACGCCGGTGTACCGGCTCAATTTTCTGCTATTTATGACGTTTCCCACGTCTTCCAATTACGGAAATGCCTTTGGAATTTCCGATCCTTATTCTTATTCTCGAGCTACCTTCTATTCACATCATTGCTTCGGAGGTTCAGCATCCTCGAAATAAAGATGTTTATCTCGTGAAAGCTTAGTGGTTCTCAAATCCTATGGATTTCATTTTTGAATCCAGAGAATTCATCGAGCAAACTCGTTCAAGCTTACTCTTTCATGCTCTTATGGTTGTTACCTTTTGTCCATTTATTCTTTATGATTGCGAGGACGCAATTTCTTTAAGGAGGGGAGTCTGTAACAACCCGATATTCGCGTCAATTCATAACCGACGTTAAAACGATTTATATTTTTTCGTCAATTGCCATTTTGAAGTTTTTAAAATTTAAATTAAAATTTAAATTACAAATGGTTATTAAGTTGGAGGGGCTTTGATATTTTTTTTTTAAAAATAATAAATGGTCCACGAGTTTTGTTTGGGCCGTGAAAATTTAATAAAGAAACCCGTTCCCCCCTTTTTTCTTTGATACTTCCCATTCACGAACCCTAAAAAGAAAAAAAAAACGAACGAAGAAATAAAAATGGCGGTGGTCTCGTTCGTCCCCCTTTTCAAAATTAGGGTTTTCATAATTCTTCGATGTCGCGCTGGGTACTCTCAAGAAGCGTCGATCGTTCGTGCTTCTAATTGCTTCGAAACACAGGTGAGTGCTTTCCCACTCACATCTAATTCGAATTGTTCGCCCTATTCTGCTTATTTTATTTTCGATTGTCTCGGCCTCGTCCTGATTTTATCAATGTTGATTTTGTAACTTGATAGGCTCAGCATTGATTTCTGACTTCAATCACTTTGATTTGTTTTTGATTGTTTTGCTGTGAGGTTGATTTCGTGACCACCACTGTCTCGAATTCTTTTGTTGATATTGACTTTTGTGGACTTCGTAATTACTATCTTCGTTCAAACTGCTACTTAATTTTTGAGTTTAAATTTGGCATTGCTTTTAATTGCAGTATGAAATCTTTTCTAGCTTTGTACGAACTACCTAGGTCACTTGTTTATACTGGTGCTGTTGCATTGGGTATAGATATGTATGTGTTTTATATATATATAGACATACACGCACACTTGTATTAGTATTTGCTCTCTTTGTCTTTCTGATCACATGAACTTCTGCTGCTTACTGCCTTGGCTTGAGAGTGCATTTAGTTGAACTTGACTATTTGTGACTGCACACTGCTGTGTAGTGTCATTTATGTCCTTTTGCTCCACTTTCATTGAGCACTTCATTTGATCTACCACTGCATTTCCAGTTGCAGCCCACCTGAGTACATATGTAGGGTGTCTTGCATACATTTATATTTGTATGCATGTTTCTACTGCATTGTATAAGTTTACCTGTATATTATGGCTTTCTTGGATACAACATTATGCTGTTTTGAGGCTTATTAAGTGTCTGTATCATCCCTGCTTCATCATGTTGCACACACTCCATTTTTGCATACTGCTACTTGTCTCTGACTTCGGCATATACTCACTGAGGTGTTCTAGCCCTGTTGCATACATGATGCTTAATTTACCTTCTAGTCATGTTGACTTGTAACTTGATTTTTTTTATTGCAATAAGTCTTATGCACCATGTTGTCTACTGTGACCTTCATACTGCAGTGACATTTGTTCTGGTTGTCATGTATATGGAGTAGAGTTGCATTCCCTTGTCATTGTCTCAGGCCACTTGATCACTTGTATACTGCTGTTTGCATTTGATCTTGATCATACTTGATGTCGCAGTTGCTTGACCCAGTTTCATTCCTCTTGAGTCTGATTGTGGTTGCATTACCCCCTCTGTAGCACACTTGAACTTGACCATGCAATTTGCCATTGTTTCATATATGACATAGTTTGCATATTAGTTGTTACTGTTGCCTTGAACTGTTGCCATAACATTCATGTGCTTGTCCATGTGCCGTGAACTGATCTTGTTCACTGCAGCAATTTCTTGCATATACATTACTGCGCTGTCGGTCATGTTTAAATTCTTATGTCTTTGACCTTGATGGCATTTGGTTTGCATACCTGTTTCATGTAGTATTTGGTTTCATTAACCACGTATGTACACGATTACTTATCGTCCGGTCTTTCATTTATAAGAAGCACTGTTGCATTTCCTTGTGCTCAAACCTTATCTGTTAGTACTGTTGAACTTTGAGGCATATCATATTTTGGGTTGTGCCTCTATTGTGTAGAGTGCCTTGGTTTTTGAGTATTATTGAGTTTGTGTCTCTCTTGCTGTCACCTTATTCCACTGTGTCTTCATGTTGGTACCACTGCCATTATTTGTTTGTTAGCACTGTTTCATCATGTCACTGCCATGTGCATTTGGATTGATTTTCGAATTACACTTGAGTTGAATCCGATGACTCGGGTTTGATCTTGTGTTTGGTTGTGAATTTTCATTGGGTACATCATCACTGTAGTGGCAAGGCAGTGCACGCAAGCGTGAACTGCAGCCACACGGTATTCATTGGGTACATCATCACTATAGTGGCAGGGCAGTGCACGCAAGCGTGAACTGCAGCCACACGGTATGGTTTTGTGATATTCTATTTTGTTTTGATTTATTAATCTTTTGCGTAGTTCATGTGCTGTAGTGGCGAGGCAGTACACGCGTGCATGTACTGCAGCCCTACTCATCTTAATATTTTAATTGATATTTCAATGGTTTGAACTGTTCTGTTTATTTCAATTCAATATTCTGAATTGCATTCTTATTTGGTTTAATTACTGTCGTCTATTCATTATTTGATTATTATTGCTTCTGTGCACTAATAACTGAGTTTGAATTAGACTGACCCGAGTATTATTTTCTTTTGAATTTAATACTCGGGTCAGACCGAGTATTTCAGGTCGTAGATATTCTGCTTTGGGTTGCTGCTAGAGCTATGAAGTTCTTTCATATCTTTTGGAGTAGTCGTCGTTATTTGTAGTAGTCTGTAAAATTGTATAGGAAGATATGTGTTCATGTATATTAAATACGTTAATGTACTTGTATATGTAACTTCCTGAGTCGACTGTTGTAGTTGTATCATATGTACCGTGTCAAATGTATTGTAACTGACATCAGTTATTGTATATATGAGAATTTCTGTTTTATCTGTGTTCCGCATTTATATTTATCTGTGTTATTATTTTATATTTACTGTTCTAAACTATTATGAACCATCGTAGTTCGTTTTATACTGGAATTGGGGTATTTCGATGGGAGAAAATAAACCAGAGATGAAAAATGAAATATCACTCCTATCGAGATAACCAATACTAGTGTAAGGCCAACTATTGATGGCCGCTCCTCAACAGCCTTATTCTCCGTGCTAGTTGACAGCACTACACCGTAGTGTTCTTGGCTAGCGCGGGTATAGAGGTGGGGCGTCACATGATATGTCGTTATCTTGATTGCATTTGATGACCGGTGTTGAAGACCAGATATTTGTGAAAACGGAAGGATTATCGTCGAATGACTCTGCATCGGCTGATCTCCATTATAGATGTTTTATCACCCTTAGTGACAGGAAGTCCGGATATGATTAGTGAATATCCAGATTTCAAGGGCTTCTTTGAAAGTGCCTTCGGTTCTGTTCGAGCCCGGAACAGACTTGTATGGATTGTATGTCTGACATTACAAATTGAGATATAAAGATGGTTTCTTTCAAATACATATCTGTTGGTGGTGGAGAATTTATTCTCTTAGCTTAACACCCTTCTCTGAGACATACAAGCTCAGAGGCTATGTAGGTTATGTAGTTGAAGGTTATTAGTGATATACTCCCAATTTGGTAGTGTGATATGCTAAGTGCTGTTGAGCATTTGATGATCAAAGCACAACTTTTGTATAAAGCGTGGCTTTGTGGACGAGACTTCGTCTGACCTCATACCTCGGAAATGGTCAAAACAGGAAGGATGCAGCAAGGTTATTAGGGGGTAGCACCCTTTTAGTGTATGTCATTCCTTCTGGATAGAGGTGGTATCATGGTATGGAGCCCAGATACTTAACCTATGTTGTTGCTGCAAATTTATTACTTTGTGGTTGTTGGAATCGAGGATCATCGGATACAAATCGGTTACGATCGAGGAATGACATATTCGTGTCAGTAGTTACCCAGTTTGAAGGGTAACCCGGCCTTGTGTTGGCAGAGATCCGGTTAGGTTCTCGGGTCGTCTTTCCAGAGGCGTACCCATGTGGCAATGGGAAGTTCCTTGGCCTGACCATTTATTGGAAATCCAAAGAAATAATACGATCTTGTATGGTTTTAGTTGTAGAACCTATCATTCACTTATGGTGGTCACCACTGTTTGGATGGTAGCTATAATAGGCATAAGTGCGAAATGCCCATGCTGGCTAAGATTTATATCTTTACTTTCGAAATGTTTTCTACACTATGCACTATTAATAATATCTAATGTTTCTTTTTAACACGTATCAAGCATCTTTGACTATCATAAGGAGAAATCTCCTCCGATTCTGCGTTTGCATTGTGTGTGTGTGCGGGATGCCTTATGGTAGTCTCATTTTCTAAAAAGCATTGCGAACCTATTTTAAAATTATCATGTTCTTTGTTTTAAAGATAAACTGTTTTAAGTTCTCACACCAGTCCCATGACTGACTCGGGGTTTATTGTTTTCCTTCCTAAACTCTGGGTGCCCACCAATTTCCACATGGGCAGTCTAGAGTTGGGTTATCAGGATATTCTGGAATTCAGGAGTTGCTGGAGGCAAGCTGGATGGCATGGCGTATTCACTAGTATATAGTATTTATTTTCCGCTGTTTGTTATTGTATACTCTGATGATGTGATGTAATGTAATAACTGATATAGTTCTTTGTTTAAGTATTATTCATTTACCTATTATATGTTGTTCCGCTGCGATTGTGAGATTCTGATATTGTTCTGTTGTTTCTTTCAGTTCTGTTCTATCTTTTTCTTTCTTCTTCTATCTTCTACCTCTTCTTTAACCCTAACGGTACGGTTTTCCGGCCTTCGATTGCTCGGCAGTTGATACAGTGGACGTATTGATCTCAGTTTTCGAGCATTGAAAAGTCGCATTCATTACAAAATTGTTTTGCCTTGAACTTGATTTCCTTCCTGCAACTGGTTAATTAATCAATTGACTCTTGTTTAAATATTGTTCAGCAATTTAAATTCAAATCGTTTTAAAGAAATTTACTTAACTTATTCATTTCAGAGATTCTTACATTGCTCTGGCCAAAAAACTTCAGCACTGTATCTTTATAAATCAGCAAATTTTTTTGAATTTGTTTTATGTTAAACTTGATTTTGAAATCATAGATTCATTAAACTATAAGGTAGAATCATAAACTACAGCTTGACAATGTTACTCTTAAATATTTTGTTTCAGATTTGAGATTTTTCAATATATTTTCAAATCAAATTTCAAAAGTTTAAAATATATTATGAATATAAATTGATAAATTTTAGGATGTTACTTTTTATTCATAAGATATTAAATATGCAAATTCAAAACCCCAATTAAAATTTAAAATCAATATCCAAATAAACAAATATCCTATTTAAATTTGAAAAATTCAAATTAATTTACAATTTTATTCAAAAATTTATTTTATTTATCAATTTAAATTTAATTAAAAATCGGGATCGTTATAAATAAACTATCAAGTGTACCTTATGCTCAACAGCCTGAGATAATTACTTAATAGATTATTCATACATGCTTAAACAATTTGAAGTATCATTTCCTAAAGTTCCCATTAGCCAAAACAATAAAGAATTTAAGTATTATTTAAATTTGCATAATGTACATAAATCTTTTATACACAATATCAATTCGAATCACTTGCTTGAATACGCATATTCCACTTTTGAACTAGCATTGTTGACCCAACCACTCTAGTGTGGACTCTAATCTGATTCCTTGGTTCGAAATTTCCGTTTTCCTTGCATAACCAAAAACTATGGTAGAAAACTTCAAATTCATATCAAAAATTCATATCAATTGTTCGCCATCAAGAACAGAGCAAAAAATCCTAATACGAACTGATGTGAATTACTACAGATCTTATATTCAAATCTAAACCAAAACTGTTATGCGAATAAATGATCTACGCAAAATTTACATATTTTATTCTATTATTTTTTTCATATCATTATTTACTTTTCATTTGTTTTAATTCATTCATACAATAACTATCTTTATTTAATTTTCCTTCATTACTTACACAATTTATTTCCCATTCAATATTTGAAATTATCAACGAATTCATTATTAAAGTATTACGTACATTTCATTGCAGTTTATTTGACATTTATTATTTACTTATAACTTTGATATCCATTTAATATTAATATTCGTCGATGAATCATTTCAGTCATTTTCTTGAGTTTATAATCATTTACTTAAAAGTATTCACTTTTTTTTAATTTAATTTAATTACTAGCATTTCAAAATATTAACTTATGTTTAAAATAATTCTTGTACATCATAATTCTTATTTGTAGACATAACTCCATTACTTAAGTTTTACTTGTATAAAATTCTATTACATATTCATATTAACATTTCAACTTTTAAATATTCCTGATAATTTTTATATATGTTTTAGAATGTAACTGAACGTTATACAAATTTATCTTACACAATTTGATTAACAAAAATGTTCAATAGTTTACGTTTCTTAATTCCATTACCTTTAACATACAAGTGACAAATCTCCAATTTCTTTACAGCATCATTAATAACTTAGCTTCTAATTTATTGTTTTTCATTTTAGAATTTTCCAACTATTAAAATTTCACTTTATTTCTACAACTGAAAATCATTAGTTTAACAGGAGCTTAAGAACTCTAATACCATATTCTTTTCAAATCACTTTGAAATAACATATACACTCATACCTTATGTATGTATATATTAAATCATATTTAGAAGTTTAAAATTGAAATTTGTTTATCAAAATAAATGTGTAGTAAAGCTACTACAAAGGTCTTTCCACTTTGAAACTCGAAAATGAACGTCGATGATGTCGCGATCATCAACGAAATTATTGTCCAACGACAGAAGAGGAATGTACAGAACTTAAAACATTTTAAAACGTTTCTTTCAAATCACATTGAAAATATTTATATCCGAAAATACTTCCAATTAATACTAATATTATAGTCCAAAATCTTTAAAAAACAATTTCAAAACCCTGGAACTTAAGTTCTCAAATTTCCAATTTGCATTCACTTTATTTGTAAATTCTATTTTGCAACCAGTATTATAAAATTTCACTTCCTAGCAAACAAACCTATCACATACATCTATATCCATTTATAAAATTATTATTTTATATAAAAAATTTAATACTAGTTAAATTTATTTCATTTACCTATATTTCAAAAACAGTATTGTGTTAGTCCGCCCTATTAAGTGTTTAGAAATCTCTATCCATGTCATAGTGTCCTATGTACCGAATAGAATTCATAAGTACTAAATGGAACAAATTAACATAATTTTTTTTTTTATAAAACTAACAAATATGCTCTTTTATATGTATATGCTTAAACTCATTCTAGGGTGTTAATAACCCCATCTCTAATGAGTTAACCCCAAATAGGCTAAGGTATCCATAAACCAAAGCTCTAATTCCAACTGTAATGAACCACCTTTTTGAACGGTTTAAATCGATAATAAGCCACACATGTCAACTCAAACCAATCAAATGGAAGGATTGTTAATGGGGTAAATAAGAAAATAAGAGAAAAGAAGGAAAAACAAAACACAGAATCTCACGGCGGAGTGACAAAATATAAAAATCAAATAAACAGTTCATGACGTTGTTTTATAATATACATTTGATTACATAATTTTTTTACAACAATCAGAGTGCAACAGTGACATATCAATAATGATGTAGCGGAAAAATTACTAATAATATAATATACCAAACTACGTCTTCATCCTCAAAAACTAAAATCTTCAACACTAAAATGCTCAAGCTGACCCAAGCGTAATGAAAAGACAAAACATCGAGCCATAACTAAAAGATTTATTTAAGTTAAATCAACAATAAATAAATATGAGTGTAATAACTTCAGAGATGTTTATGGGATTTTACATCTCCTATCCAGTGTATAACGAGCATGCAATAACTTAAGAGATGTTTTAGGAATTCCATCTCCTAAGGATCCATTAAACTATTTATATGTAGTAATATACGCTATATATGTAGTGTCTATCAGTAAAGTAAAGTATTAAAATAACATAAAGGCATTATCCATATCCCTCTTAACACATTTTATATAAATATTGTAGTCTATATAGTACTGTAAACTCCATCAAACCGAGAGGCTATCATGGAGCACTCCATAGGTTCGACACAAACAAAAATCGTAGTGGGCTCGATAAGGCATATGACAAGGCATACGAGGCAATTCCCATGGTAGGATTCTACCGTTTTTCACGCCCGAACTAGTGGTATTGCATAGCAACTACTGCCTCCATCTCGGAACACACTCCCATAATCAAATCAAAGGTAGCGACCAAATCAATCAAAAAGTAACTGATATAGTATCGAAGAAGCATGGAGGAGAGACCTCACTTGGCCCGGGATTGCTCCTGTTTTAGTCATATCAAGCTGACCAAAGGGTCAAGACAACATTCTTACCTCATACCAGTAACATTAGTCAAACCATCCTACTTCATTCTGGATTCTTCTGTCTCCACCACATGCACAATTGTTAAAGTGGTTTCGAAATTGGCAGAGAGTATGACAATATCCGATCCTGATCTCTTTAAAAGCAATCGTTATATTTTCACACCGTGGTCATTTTATAAAACATTTATAATAATAAATCCAGAAAATAGTTTATACTTTCATATCAAGATATCCATATACTTATTCCAAAAGTATAAATATTTTCATAAATATCGAGGAAGATTTCTTTTAATCAATTTCGAAAATAATTTATGAATCTCTCTTAACCATTTATAAACTATCTGTATGCTTTAAAACCATTTATAAAGCTATTTATAAATTCCAAAATAGTCTACAACTCTTTCTCTTTTCATAAACCTCTATGCAAATTCCTTTAAAACGCTTCCAAATCCCTATACATAAGTTCTTTTATAAAACCCTTTATAACACCTTTATAAATAAATATCTTTTATAAAAATCCTTTATAAAAATCTTCTATAAAATAATTTTAAAAAATCCATTATAAAATCTCTTACAAAACTTTTATAAATTCCTTACATAAGCTTTTACAAAATTCAAAAATCTTTTACAAAAATCTTTTATCTATTAAAGTTATTATAAAAGTCTATATTTATTATCTTAAATCAAAACTATATTTATTTTACTTAATTAAATTTAATATATATATATATATATTAAAATATATTAAATATTTTATTAAATTAAAATTTTAAACAATTTAAAATATATATTTAAAAATAAATAAAATTATAAGTTAAAATCTTAAATTTACATTTAAAACCATATATAAACTTATAGTTTGAGCTTTAAAACATATAAAATAAATTATTTTCCAAATATAAAATTTTCAAAATAAAATCAATAAATTAAATTTAAAAATCAAATTTAAAATCAAACATACTTTACCACTTTGAAAATAATTTAAAACCGACCAAATGTGTCGGTATATAATTTTCTACCCTATGATCAAGTAATTGGGTATGTATCATTTCAACCCAAAATAGTTAAATTTTCCAGGTATATATCATTCCAACCCGTATCTCGAATAATCAATTTCCAAATCAAAAAAAATTACTCGAGTTTATCCATAACGATTTTACCTAATCTATAAGATCGTTCGGGTAAGTATCATTTCAAACCATAGTGATTAACAGGGATATAAACATCCAATCATCCAAAATGTCAATAAATAAACATCCATTACAATCAACATCCAAATCAGCCAAGAAATCACAGCAATTAATTGGTTACCATTATGAGGTATTTAACTAACAATTTAAATTTAATATTAAATTTAAAAAGTGAATTTAATTCAATATAAATTTAAATTCAATTAAAACGTCGAATTAAACTACCAAACAACACCCAAAAATATTCTTATCACATCCTAAATTTAATTTAACTAACATCATATGGTTTAGTATGTGTGAGTGGTTAAATCACTTACCTTCATTTTCTAGTCGATTTAAAATCCAAATAAAGCTCGAAATTTGAGCAATCTTCAAATGCAACCAAACCAATTGCAGATTGTCCGGAATTTCGATGCATCCTAATGGAAGAAACAACATCCAAATCCGAGCTCATGTGAAAAAGTTATTGGGTTAGAAGTTTGAGAATTAAATTTTAAATTAAAAACAAGTAAATAGCATAATAGTAAATACCAACATCTCCCATACGTTCAAGCGTACGAATGAACATCAGAGATAAATAGCCGTCGCCATTTACCACTGATCGCCGCTGCTACAAACATCATCGACTCGATCGAGCACCACCCCTGAACTCGCCACCTCTTTCCACACCCCCGCCGAGGTCGCGGTCACCACCGCTGTCGACTAGAGATCCACTATCAAGAGTGTGAATCGACCGTATATAATCGATTTCCAGCGATTCCAAGAATCGATGACACGACCCAACCATATGGATCAACTCCTCTAATCGGCCTCTACGTAGCAGCGCCTCTTGATTGTCGGTCGGACGGCGATCCACCATCGAAAAGAAAAACCCTAGGATGGACGGTCGAAAATTCATCGCCAAATTTTTGCTAAACTGAGACTCAATTGCAAAAATGAACAGTAGATGTAGGTTATGCTCATTGAAAGCTTTCCAAAGATATATAATTTGATATGGTTTGAGGAGTTTGAATTTTGAAATTTGATTTGAAATTGGAATTAGGGATTGGGTTTACAGCCATTGGGAAGGAATAGGAGATAATTAAACAGAAACGTATAGAAAAATGGAATAGACAGCTTGAGTTTTAGAAAAAAAAACTATTTATATGGACAGATGGATAAGAATAAATGGACCGATCGAATTGGGTCGTAACAATAACAACGACCTAAAAAGCTCATTTCATCCCCGAAATGAAAGTAGGTCATCCAAGATGTTAAAATATAGGTTTTCGGTATTTTCAAACTCAATGGAACAAGTTTTAAAACCTAATTCCATTATATACAGAAGTTATCTTCCAAAATAAAATTATATTCATTTAAATTCTTTTATTTTATTTCTATACGTTTCGAGTTTGCACGATCAAACGATAAGTCCAATCGCTACGAAAATTGAAATCTTATAATAATTCACTATTACGGATCCAATGAAACTGGTATCGTCAAAATCCGAGACATTGGCCAAACTGGCAAATTTTCATGTTAAATAAATAAATTATTATTAAATTAATTTAATGAGTTTTAAATTCAAATTTAAAGTTAACAATTTCATTGTAACGACCCACTATTTTGAACCACTCGCATCCGCACATGTCGGACTTGAATTGCTCAAAATGTCAGATTGTTAATTTATGTTTGGCAAAACTCAACATATATAGTAAATAAATAAATCATAGAATCACAGACGCAGAGTAATATAACAATAAGCAGCGGAATAGATAAATAGGAGTTCATGAAGCTACTATATAGACATTAGAGTTTGGAATAAAATACAACAGAATATCTCAAATACATATAGTCTCGAATACAAACAGATGACAATTCTAAATGAAACAACTGGAATAGCTGAATAGATAAGATAGATCTTCAAGCAAAGCTCCAATCTTCAAAGGCGAGTCTCAAATGTTGTGACACTCAATCTAACCCAAGAGCAAAGCAAAACACACTCGAGTCAGGATTAACATTCTTAGATTAATAAATTCAACTCAAGTGAAATGTCAATTGATATACAAATAACTTAAAGGATGTTTGGGATTTCTATTCTCTAAGGATCCATGGAACTATCCACTATGTAGTAATATATGCTATTATAATATGTCTATAGTAAAGTAAAAGTATTAAAATAGCATTAAAGCATTACCCATATCCCCCTTAACACATTTTATATATTCCCATAGTCTATACAGTACCGTAACTCCCCCGTAAACTGGAGGGCTATCAGAGGGCATTCCATAGGTAAGGTGCAAAACAAACTCATAGAAGGCGCGATAGGGCATGCGACAAGCCACCGAGGCAATGCCATGGTTGATAAACTATTTGCGTATCCAGACTGGTGAAAACGTGTAACAGCTACTACCACCCACCTCCTAACACACTCCCAAATCAAAGGTGCACCCAATCAAATCACAAAAGCAATAGAATGGTATCGAAGAAATGTGTCCTATAGGAGGAATGACCTCACTTGGCCCGCCATGGCTCCTGTTTTAGCTGCATCAAGTTGACTCACGGGAGTCAGGGCTACATAAATACCATATGGAATCATCACCAAACCATCCTACTTCATTCTGGAATCTTCACCACATACATAGTTGTTAAAGTGGTTTTCGGTATTGACAGAGAGTATGACAATATCCGATCCCGGACTCTTAAACAACCAAACGCTTATTTCACACCGCTGTCATTTCATTTCAAAATCACATTAATTCGATATCATTATTAACTTTAAAATAATATTCATTTCTAGAATCGTAACACTTTAAAATGTGTAGCACGTCCAAAATCATAACACTTTTGAAATCATAACGCTTTTGAAATTATAACAGTTTTGAAATCATAACGCTTTTGAAATTATACTAGTTTTGAAATCATAACACTTTGAAATCGTAACACTTTGAATTTTAAAAGGTTAAGGCTCAATTCAAATTCTAAAGGAACTATTTCAATCTTTATCAATTTCAAATCTCGGTTTGAACTATCTCTTCAATTCCAATAAGATTCAAAGTTTAAATATTCAAACATTTACAATATAATTTCATTTATATTTCTGCATTTAACTTTAATTTTATTCAAATGGGAAAGTATTCACTTAATCATTTTGATAATAATTATTTAAAATCCCAGTTTATAAATTTAAATCAATATTAAATATTCAGTCTCAATTTTATTTAATATTGAGAATATTCATTTAACCACTTTTTATCAAATCAAGTTATAAACCAAGTTATAATCATATCTTTTCAAATCTCCAGACTAATAAGTTTAAATCAATTCTTTCTTAAATTCGATTATTAACCAATTTTAAATTCCGAGTCAACATTAATTTATCTTTCCAAACTTTATTATTAGAGTTATAAATCTAATTTAAAATATTACTATAATTTTTCAATAGATAGTTTAAAAAATATTATATAACAATTATATTAAATTTTATTAAATTAAATCTTATTATTAATTGTATTTTGTATTAAATCTTATTTTATATATTTTTAAAATAATAAAATTATAAGAAAAATCTTAGAAATTATATTTCAAAACTGACTTATAAATTTAAAATTTCCAAAACATATTATTTTAAAATCTAGATTTTATACATATATAAAATTAGCATATATATATATATTATATTTTGAAATCAATATTATTAAAACCATATATTCCTTTCAAAACTTTAGAAATCATTTTCCAAAGTATAGACCAACGGTGCTCGTATATAATTATCTATCCTATGTTTTAAGTGATAGGGATATTTATCATTTCAATCGGCAATTTAAATATCTATGGGTATATATCATTTCAACATGCACTCGCAAAAATTTAAAATTAATGAAAATCGCTTGGGTTTATTATCATTTCAACCCATAATAATTTTTCCCTATTCTATAATATCGTTCGGGTATGTACCATTTCAACCTATAGGAAATTCTATACTAATAGGTAACTTGCAGAGTAATACATATATGATAATAATATAACATATCAACAACAAGCATATACCACCAATAAAAATTATATCATAATATAAATGACAGGTTATGGTGTCATATGTCATGGGTGAACAACTACAAATAATGGCATATCATATATAGAAATTATATAAATAACAGTTCAAATTTAATAGCATATTTCAATTGTCATTTCAATGTGTATTAAATTTATTAAATATATGAATGTTAATCGTGAGTGATTGCTCACCTTTCGAGGCTAGAGAACACGGAATGAGAAGCAAATGATATGGATACGCATACAAATATGGGCATGACACTGGACAGATAAGCTAGCAATTGCTACGATAAATTGTTAGTGAGATGGTAAGTCAAGATGGATTAGAGATCAATGATTTAAATATAAGTTATATACATAATTTCTAAAAATCAATTTAAAACATATAATTTCAAATCGATAACTTAATAAAATAACTATATACTTATATTTTAAAACCATCATCAAAATAAATCTTTATATATTAACCCAAAATCTATATATATATTATATAACAAAATCATTTACTTGATCTAAACATATATATTTAAGTTCAAAACATTTATGTATATATATATATATATATGTATAAAGCTAGAATCTCAAACACAATATATAGGAAAGCCCGTAATATACATATGTGACAAACTAGAACTCAATAGTTAAACACATGCCCTAAAATCCAAAACACACACACACACACATATATAAAACTCTATACACATACTTTTATATGAACTCTCTGTTATACTCTATACCATAATCATATCTATAGTACTGTGAGCATGTAAAGATCTTATAGTTTATATTTATATATATAACAAACAACTTACTTTATTATAAATAATGTACCATACAACATATCAAATATAAGTTTATATAAACACACACACACACACACATATATAGACACACACACATAACACTATTATAACTCATGTAACAGATTATATATATAACACTAAATAGTACTGACATAAATCAATATACATACAAACACCTACATATTGATATAAAACAGTTTATATATAACATATACCTTATATATGTATAAACTCAAACAATCATATATATACAGTTATATAAACTTACATATAAACTACAAATTAAATATCTTTGAAATACATAACAAGTTCCTAAAAATCTAAATATATATATATATATATATATATATATATATATATTGAAATCAGAACACATATTAACATTTGAAACAAACCCTCACACACACACACACACACACACACACACACACACATATATCATGCATTTTTAATATAGTGCCTAAGAGGACAGAACCTAGCTCATATATATGTATATACGTTTAACTACTATATATAAACATATATAACCTTACATATAATATAATATACTTTACTGTAAAATTACCGAGTTAAGAGAAGGTTACCCAAATAAGCTTGACATACAAAACATACACAAAGAAGCATGTATATATATTATTCAAAACAAGAGGGGGAACTTATGGCTGCTCACTTAGTTTAGTTCATGGGTTAAGGGCTCGGCTGCATTTGGATTGGGGTGGCGGAAAAAGGGTAGGGAGTTGCGGTTGCTTGATGTGATAGCTTGTGTGAGGAGTGGGGCACATAGCCTTCAAGGAAGGTGGAGGTCGAAGGCTTGTGGTGAAGAGAGATGGGAAGAGGAGGCGGGTTAGGAGGCTTGGCTATGCTCTCTACGTGGAGGCTGGGTGCATGAGAGGGGAGAAGATGGATAGGCGACTTTGAGATGCAGAGCAGTAATAGAAAACTAACGTATTATATATTTATGTTTAGATAAATGAAATAAAACCAAAGAAGTGAAAGGGCGTAAAGAAAAGATTAAATGAACCAGTTACAAAATAAATAAGAACCATATAATATGGACAAGTCAAAAGTTGAATGGTTGGGAATAATAATGGCCAAAAGCTATTGATTTCACGTGGATAACTAAAAAGTCATAGAACCCAAAAGTGTTTTAAAAATGGGTACCATTACGAGAATCGTTTTACTGATTTCGCTCAGTATCGGAAGCCGAGACATAGGAATGGATATACTTCAAAGATCAGCACGATGAGACGATCAAAATGGTATATAAATATCAGGGATACGACCTTCCTATCAAATGTGGATATTCAGTACCAAAAATGCTGTTAAAACACCGAAAATAAGATAAACGGAGCAATAACAGTTCAATTTTGGCGAAACGAAATATAATGTATCACTCTGGAGATGATTTACATTTTTATTTTATATATAGAAATATTCAGGTTTAAGAAACATTTTATTATCATCAAATATTAACTGATATAATTTTTTATATAAATTATACAACAAAATAAACTTCCATATTTTCTGTTGAAAATTCACCAATTTCTATGTTTATATAGGCGTATTCCAATATCAAGTTTTCATTTCCAAATTCAATTATTTAAAATTTCATAAAATTTCATTTATTTACATTATTAAAATCGTTAAAATTTACGGGTCATTACGCTAACCCCCGCTAAAAAAATTTCATCCCCAAAAAGGAACGAGGTAAGAGAATAGAAACAACTAGAAATTGAATACAAAATACAACAATTAATTCCAAACCATATAAATTTCATTATTTTTTAAATTGATTTATATTTGTTTAGTTGATTTCAATTCATGGTATTTTTATTCAAATTATTTAGTTTCAATTTTATTAATGTTTGTTACAAAAAGCTTTCTTTCAGATCAAAATTTATTTTATTTATCTCATTTATTTAAGCCATTTGACTTCACTTAAGTTAATTTCTCTTATAATTCAGTCTTAAATATTCCTAAATTCATATTTATTTATTCATTATCTTATTATGCAGTTTATCTTAGTTAACATTTTCTATAACCATAAATTAAGTGTGTAAACATTTATTATAATCATATTTTATTTAAAAAATTAATTCTTTCTTTTTCCCAAATTATTATTTAATTATTCAACTTAAGATATCTTATCGCATAGATTAAGTTTATTGTCACCTATTATAACCACTCAAATTTATTTATAAATTCCTTTTACATCATTTTACATTGTATACCATTCAATTATATATTCAGCTTCTGAATATTTTAGGTAAGTTATATATGTTGGAATACAATTAAGTATTATACAAGTAAAAAATTTCCCAATTCAACTATTTCAAGTTTTTAATATTTAATCAAAAATTTTGGCTTCATTTTATAATTGAAATCATCCCTTAACATAAAATTTAAGAGTTAAATTTTCGAGTTCACTTCAAACCATTTAGAGATAAATGTACACATATATATTATATGTAAAAAATCAAATCTATAATGATATACATATATATATATATTATATCAAGTCATGCTTAAGAAATCCAAATCAAATTCATCTTCCAAAACAAAAGTGTAGCAAAGCCACTAAGTGGTCTCTCCACCTCGAAACTCGAAAATAAATGTCGATGATGCTGCAATCATCACCAAAATTATTTTCCAACGACAAAAGAGAAGAGTGCCGATTTAAAACTTTCAAAATTCTTTGGAAACAATTTCCATTTTAAAATACTTTTAAATAACATACCCTTAAATTTTAAAACCCAAATTTTATAAAAATACTGAATATTGAATTCTCAAATTCTTAATAAAAATTCATTTTCAATTCCAAATCAATTTGTAGACCATGTTTTATATTTTCATTTATTTATCATGCGGCAATGGTCAATGGTTTACAAAATAATAAATGAAAATCAAATATTATCATTTCTAACAACTAATTCATTTAACTATTTAATTTTTAAAAAATTATACCTTTATATATATAATATAATCATACAAAATTTATTTCATTTACCAAATTTGAAAATAATATTGTGTCGGTTTTCTTTGTTCAAGTGTCTTTGGAATCCCTATCAATAGCGTCGGCCAGACGAATCGATCGAAACCCTAAATCAACTTAATAATTCAAACAACACACTATAATTTTTTTTATATTAATAACAGATAGCTCCCTCGCATGAGGATTCAAGAATGGATTTTAGATTAAGGATAGAGATTCATATTTAGACGAACCCCAATCAAAGAGAATTCTAACTAAAATAGGTAGGCTCGAAAGTGAGATAAGATAGATAAATTACAAAAGAGAAAAGATGGATAGACTTATATAAATCGTGGGCGACCTTAACCATTCAACTGAGATTTCGGGAATAAATCAATGCGGAAATTTAATTTCCCGCTTGAAAGGGGAAGAAGTGACATTACCAAATCATCAGGATAATCCCTGACTGTATGGGTGAAGTCGAGATCATTAGGCTGAGTATCAAACGAAAGGTAGAACTGCCTGCATAACCGAAGGCATTCGACATTCGATAACAAAATAATTTCATGGGTCGTCTGCTAGAGAAAGGTTCGGGCTTTATAAGGAATAACAACGTCGTAAACCAAGAATACAGAAATCTCCAGTGAATCGACGCTTGTTATAAAGGAGTTTCACCCCTTTACAAATCATATTGAGGTTGGTGGGACCGCCAATGGAATTTGTCACCCAAAGGATGAAGTTGACAGTTGAGGTTGGAGCTATGGGATGCTCCACTATTAAAAGAATGCAAACAGGAAAGAACAAGAATGGATTTCAGAACAAGGTAGGGTTCCAAAGTTCGAAAGAAATCCAAATCAAAGAGGAATAAATTCAAGCTCGAACGAAGGTGATTCTGTAATTAAATTTCACTCTGTATGCTAAGTTTTGCCTAAACCTGGCTCTAATACCAACTGTAACGACCCACTATTTTGAACCATACGCGTCCGCACATGTCAAACTTGAATTGCTCAAAATGTCAAATTGTTAATTTATATTTGGAAAAACTCAACATATATAGTAAATAAATAAATCATAAAATCACAAACAAAGAGTAATATAACAATAAGCAGTGGAATAGATAATTAGTAGTTCATGAAGCTATTATATAAACATTAGAGTTTGGAGTAAAATACAACAGAATATCTCAAATACAAATATTCTCGAATACAAACAGATGACAAGTCTAAACAAAACAACTGGAATAGCTAAATAGATAAGACCGATCTTCAAGCAAACCCTTATCTCTAAAGGTAAGTCTCAAATGCTGTGACACTCAGTCTGACCCGAGCGTAAAGCAAAACACGAAACACTCGAGTCAGGATCAACATTCGTATACTATTAAATTCAACTTAAGTGAAATGTCAACTGAAATACAAATAACTTAAAAGATGTTTGGGATTTCCATCCTCTAAGGATCTGTGGAATTATCTACTATATAGTTATATGCGCTATTATAATATGTCTATAGTGAAGTAAAAGTATTAAAATAGTGTTAAGGCGTTACCATATCCACCTTAAATTTTATATATTCCCATAGTCTATATTGTACCGTAACTACCCCTGTAAATTGGAAGGCTATCAGAGGGCACTCCATAAGTATGGTACAAAACAAACTCGTAGAAGGCGCGATAGGGCATGCAACAAGGCACTCGAGGCAATTCCTGGATTGATATACCATTTGCGGATCCGGACTGGTGGTAATGCATAGCATCTACTATCGCCCACCTCGTGACACACTCCCAAATCAAAGGTGCATCCAATCAAATCACAAAAGAAATAGAATGGTATCGAAGAAATGTGTCCGATAGGGGGAATGACCTCATTTGGCCCGGCATGGCTCTTGTTTAATCACATCAAGCTGACTCATGGGAGTAAGGGCTACGTAAATACCATATAGAATCGTCACCAAACCATCCTACTTTATTCTGGAATCTCCACCACGTATACAGTTGTTAAAGTGGTTTTGGTATTAGCAGAGAGTATGACAATATCCGATCACGGTCTCTTTAACAACCAAACGCTTATTTCACACCGTGGTCATTTTATTTCAAATAGTTTATACTTCATATCAAAATATCATATTCATTTCAAAATCACATCAATTCGATATCATTATTCACTTTAAAATAATATTCATTTCCAGAATCAAAACACTTTAAAATTTATAGCACTTTAAAATTTATTGCACTTTCAAAATCATAACGCTTTTAAAATCATAACACTTTGAAATCATAACACTTTGAAATCATAACACTTTCAAATTTAAAAGGTTAAGGTTCAATTGAAATTCTAAAGAAACTATTTCAATCATTATCAATTTCAAATCTCGGTTTGAACTATCTCTTCAATTCCAATAAGATTAAAAGTTTAGATATTTAAACATTTACAATATAAATTTCATTTATATTTCAACATTTAATTTTAATTTTGTTCAAATGGGAAATTATTCACTTAATTATTTTGATAACAATTATTTAAAATCCCAGTTTATAAATTTAAATCAATATTAAATATTCAATCTCAACTTTATTTAAATTTGAGAACATTCAATTAATCACTTTTTATCAAATCAAGTTATAAAACAACTTATAATCATATCTTTTCAAAATCTCAAAACTAGTAAGTTTAAATCAATTCTTTCTTAAATTAAATTAACCAATTTTAAATTCCAAGTCAATATTAATTTATCTTTCCAAACTTTATTATCAAAGATATAAATCTAATTTAAAATATTAATATAATTTTTTAGTAAATATTTTTAAACATATTATATACTAATTAAATTAAATTTTATTAAATTAAATCTTATTATTAAATGTATTTTGCACTAAATCTTATTTTACATATTTTTAAAATAATAAAATTATAAGAAAAATCTCAAAAATTATATTTTCAAAACTAACTTATAAATTTAATATTTCCAAAACATATTATTTCAAAATTTAGATTTTATATATATATATATATAAGAATAGCCTATATATATATATATTATATTTTGAAATCAATATTTATTCAAACCATATATTCCTTTCAAAACTTTGGAAATCATTTTTCAAAGCATAGACCAATGGTGTCCGTATATAATTATCAATCCTATGGTCAAGTGATACAGATATTTATCATTTCAATCCGCAATTTAAATATCTACGGGTATATATCATTTCAACCCGCAATCCTAAAAATTTAAAATTAATGAAAATCGCTAGGATTTATCATTTCAACCTATAACAATTTTTCCTTGTTCTATAATATCGTTCGAGTATGTATCATTTCAATCCATAAGGAATTCTATACTAACAGCGAATTTATAGAGTGAGACATATATGATAATAATATAACACATCAACAACATGCACATGTCATTAATAAAAAATTAAATCATAATATAAATGACAGGTTATGGTGTCATATGTCATAGGTGATCAGTTACAAATAATGGCATATCATATATAGCAATTATATAAATAACAGCTCAAATTTAATAGCATATTTTGAATTTTCATTTCAATGTGAATTAAATTTTTAAATATAAGAATGTTAATCATGAGTGATTGCTCATCTTTCGAGGCTAGAAAGCACGAAATGAGTAGCAACTGATAAGGATATACACACAGACACAGGACACGACAAGCTAGCAATTGCTGCGATAAATCGATATTGAGATGGTAAGTCAAGATGGACTAAAGATCAATGAAATAAATATATGTTATATATAATTTCTAAAAATCAATTTAAAACATATAATTTCAAATCGATAACTTAATAAAATCACTATATACTTATATTTTAAAACCATTATAAAAATAAATCTTTATATATAAAATAAATTAAGAAAATATTAAGACATATTAACCCAAAATCTATATATATAATTTAAAATATCATGTACTTGTTGTAAACACATATATTTAAGATCAAAACATATATAAAGCTAGAATCTCAAACATAAAATATAGGAAAGCCCATAATATACATATATGACAAAGCTGAAGTCAATAGTTAAACACATGCCTTGAAATCCGAAACACACACACACACACTATAAAACTCTATACACATACTTTTATATGAACTCTCTGGTATACTTTATACGATAATCATATCTATACTACAGTGAGCATGTACAGATCTTATAATTATATATATATATATATATATATATATATATATATATAACTAACAACTTCCTTTATTATAAATTATGTACCATACAAAAGATCAAATATAAGTTTATATAAATATTTATATACATATAACACTATTATAACTCGTGTAACAGATTATATATATATAACATTAAATAACACTGACAAAAATCAATATACATATAAACACCTACATATGGATATAAAACAGTTTATATATAACATATACCTTATATATATGTATAAACTCAAAAAATGATATATATATATATATATACATACAGTTATATAAACTTACATATATAAACTACAAAATACATATCTTTGAAATGCACAACAGGTTTCTAAAAATCTAACTATATGTATATATATACATACATACATACATACATACATATATATATATATATATAGGCATTTCACCAGAAGGACAAACTTTGCAGTCCAATTAGTTTCTAGGACACACATTCAAAGAAATTACTTTCAAGGCGAAAGTCAGCAGAATAATTACTTTCGAGGACAAAGTCAACAGTCCAATTACTTTCAAGGACATAATTTCATAGGTTTTTAGGCCTTAGAAACTAATTATTTTGTGTTTTGTCCTTAAAAGTAATTATTTCAGTTATGTGTCCTAGAAACTAATTCCACTTGCTAAAGAGGCCCTTGTGGCTAATTTCCATATATATATATATATATATTGAAATCAGAACACATATTAACATTTGGAACAAACCCAATAATGCATTTTTAATATAGTAACTAAGAGGACAGAATCCAGCTCATATACACTTATATACGTTTAACTAATGCATATAAATAGATATATAACCTTACATATAATATAATTTACTTTACTGTAAAATTACTGAGATAAGAGAAGGTTGCCCAAACAAGCTTGACATATAAAACATATACAAAGAAGCATATATATATATATATGTGTGTGTGTGTGTGTATGTATGTATATATATATATATAATTCAAAACAAGAGGGGGAACTTACGGCTGCTTACTTTGTTCAGTTGATGGGTCAAGGGTCGGCTGCGTTTGGATTGGGGTGGCGAAAAAAGGGTAGGGAGTTGCGGTTGCTTCACATGATTGGTTGTGGGAGGAGTGGTGAATGTGGCCTTCAAGGAAAGTGGAGGTCGAAGGCTTGTGGTGAAGAGAGAGGGGAAGAGGAGGCGGGTTAGGAGGCTCAATTGTGCTCTTCACGTGAAGGCTGGGTGCATGAGAGGGGAGAAGATGGATAGGAAACTTTGAGATGCATAGCAGTAAAAGAAAACTAACGTATTATATATTTATGTTTAGATGAATAAAATAAAATCAAAGAAGAGAAAGTGTAGAAAGAAAAGACTAAATGAACCAGTTATAAAATAAATAGGAACCATGGGAAATGAAAAAGTCAAAAGTTGAATGGTTAGGAATAATAATTCCGAAAGGCTGTTGATTTCACGTGGATAACTGAAAAGTCATCAAATCCAAAAGTGTTTTAAAATGGGTACCATTACGAGAATAGTTTTATTGATTTCGCTCAGTACCGAAAGCCGAAACACAGGAATGAATATACTTCAGAGATCACTATGATGGGATGATCAAAACGGTATACAGATATCATCGTACGACGTTCCTATCAAAAGTCGATATTCGATACCGAAAATGCTGCTAAAACGCCGAAAACAAGATAAATGGAGCAATAACAGTTCAAATTTGGTGAAACAAAATATGACGTCTCACTCAGAAGATGATTTACATTTTTATTACATAAAAATATTCAGGTCAAGAAATATTTTATTATCATAAAATATTAACTGATTTAAATTTTTATATAAAATTATACAACAAAATAAACTTTCATATTTTTTGATAAAAATTCACCATTTGCTATGTTTATATAGACATATTCCAAATATTAAATTATCATGTCTAAATTCAATTATTTATAATTTCATAAAATTTCAGTTATTTACGTTATTAAAACCGTTAAAATTTACGGGTCGTTTCATTCATCATTCTTGATTACATAAAAGTTAATAATCTTTAAATTACAATTTCCATATTAAATCCAAGATTTAAATATTACAAAAATTTCAGCGTTTAATTATAACTGCAATAAAACCCTAGTTAATTATATTTTAATTTCATTTTATTACAAAAGAAAAATTTTCGACCCTCGAAAATGAACATCAATACGTTCGCTGTATAGCATGCTGAATATTCAAGTGCTAGAAATACTGATTACTAGGGGTGAAAATGAAAAAGAGATATAAGAAAACAGAAATAATAACGTAGAATCTCACAATCACAGCAAAACAATATATAATAGATAATAACATATCTTTATACAAAAGAAACTGTAACTGTTAATATACATACCATCATCAGAGTACAACAATCAACAAATCAATCTGGACAGTTTTAATAACTTATCCTCACAATATAAAGCCTACACATACAATGAATATACCTACACATACAATGAATATAATCAAGTACGTGGAATATGCCTGAGAATCCTCCAACACGTCCCCTGTGCTCCATAGTATCGTAACTTGAATCTGCAATACTCGGTCTGATCCGAGTATTTTAATAAAATAACACCCGGGTCAGTATGGAAAACTAACGTGAGAAAACACACTCAATTTGAATTATTACTGTTATGAAAATCCTTTAAAGAACAAAGGTATACCGTAAGACCACGCCACACATAAATATGACCTGTTTTTACCTTACGATAACCAAAACATTTTATATCAATATCATCTGATATTATAATAGTGTCTATAAAAAATAAACTATAAAAATAGCTGAAATGCTTGCATCTCACGTTTCAGCATATTTGGTATACAAATAAAACCTACAGGCTCATAGTGGATATTGGATTCTATACATAGGGAAACTGGGTACCACCTGCCATAGTACGCCTCCAGAAAAATGTACTAAGATCAAACCTAACGAACCTTGCCAACACAAGACCGGCCTATGCCTTACTGGATTGTACCGAATACGGTCACTAATAGTGGGCTTCGAAAGTCATACAAATGATAGATAGTGATGATGATAAATGTCCACTCTAGATGGGTGATGATCATGTCATAATGGAAGCGACCCACATAGCCTTATTGCATCTCCCTTATTTTAGTCATCCCAATTGATGAGGTTTGAGGCTACGTTTTACCTTAAGAATAGCATTCGTTTTTGGAATGCTAGCACTGCCTTCTGGGAAACAATGCAATGTTAGCATTCATCCATACAAGTTGTTCTAGGTCTGAACAAACAGAATCTCCTTCAAGATCACCATCTCCATTATCTTCAAGATATTACAATTCGTAACGAACAAAGCAGATCAAAGTGGTTTTCGGATAATTAAATATGATCCTGATCTCTTCGGAACGATTAACGAAATTGGCAAATCTGATAGTTAGTTCTTTAACTATCAAATAACATCCATAAGCAGTCGCTAGGCCATATTTATAAATCTTTCAAAACATTCATTCAAAATATCTTTACAAATATATATATATATATATATATATATATATATATATTCAAAACTCTTTCAATAATTCAATAATTGGAAGCAATTTCAAATATTTACATCCATAACAGAAATTTCAACCTATATCAACACTTAGAGAAATATTTCCGTATAACCCTCCAATAGTTAAAACCTATCCAAATCATTTTATTTCCAATACTTAAAAATATTTATAAATATATTTTCCAAAATCACTTACTTCTCAATACTTAGGAAATATTCATAACTTACTGATTTTATAGGTATATTCATAAACGACGAAATCTCCCCTTATTCCAACTTCATAAAACCAATACAACCCATTTTGTAAAGTTACAATTGATTATAACTCATTTCATAAATCTCCATAAATTTTCATAATCCCTTCTAAAATTTCTAAAATCGGTTTTACTTATTTAAAATCTCATTCACCAATTTATAACTTCTTTTATGAATTCAGATTCATTTTTTGAAGTTCACATATCTAACTATTTCGAAAATTCCATAAGTGTAACGACCCGATATTTTCAACCATTCACATCCATTATAAGTGTATAGGTAGACACTCATGCCGGAATTGGATAGCTCAAAATACCGCGTTGTAAATAAAAATTTGGCAAATCTCAAAATATACAGTAAATAAAATCACAGATCAAAGACACAGAGTATATAAAAATGCAGCGGAAGAAAAAGAGATAGTAGTTCATGAAGCTACTATATAAATATGAGATACATCAGAGTTAAATAAGATACAACAGAAGAGTAACAAGATACATCACTGAAACACTGGATACTGAAACAAAATAGAAGGCTGGATCTTCAAGGAAAGCTCCAACGCCGAAGGTGAATCTGGAATGCTAACTCACTCAATCTGACCCGAGCGTAAAGCAAAACACAAAACCCTCGAGTCAGGACATAAATACTTATAAACTGTAAATCAACTCAAGTGAACAGTAACAAAATGCATCAGTAACTTAAAGGATGCTTGGGACCTCTTATTCTCTAAGGATCCGTTAAACTATTTACTATGTAGTAATATACGCTATATACGGTAGTGTCTAATCAGTAAAGTATAATCATATAGAAAATAGCGTTAAGGGGATGGTGAACCTTAACGCGGTCGGATCTTTAAAACCAAAATCGTAGTGGGCTCGATATAAGGATATGACACGGCACGCGAGGCAATGCCAGGGTGGATACACCGTTTGCACTCCCGGACCGGTGGTGACGGCAAGCCAGCAGCTTCCGCCCACCTCGAACAATACCCCTGAATCAAAGTGGCGCCACCGAATCGAATCACAACAGTAATAGAATAGTTTCCGATGGAGCATGCTCGATGAAAGGGTGCGACCCTTTGTGTAGCCCGGTATAGCTCCTGTTTTAGTCATATATGCCAACTCACGGAAGTTGGGTCCACGTAATATACCTCGAGAACGTCGCCACCATCCTACTTCATTCTGGAATCTCCACCGCGTACACAGTTGTTAAAGCGGTTTTCGGTATTGGCCGGCTATAAGACAATATCCGATCCCGGTCTCTTTAACAACCAATCGTTATTATAACCCATGGATATTTATTTCAAATAATTTATACTTCCAAGACCAAAATATCATACTCATTTCAAAACAATATCACAATTGTATCATTTCCATTTCAAAAATAATTCAATATTATATCATTCAAATAAAGCCCAAATTTTCAAATCATTGAATATTTATTTAAATTTATTAAACTTGAAATATTCCTTTAAATTATCATAGCATTTTGGAAATGTTACCTTAAGGAATCATAGCATTTTTGGAATGTACTACTTTCCACTTTACATTGTATATAATCAAAGTATTGATAAGCTTAAAATTTAACATGTCAATTTATCATAGCCTTATAGTTAAATAAACTTTCTTACTGTAATATACAATTTAAACCGAAATTCTTATGTTATGTTAAAATCACCTTATTAACTTACATTATTATTACAATAAGTAACATTTATCATTTTAATCAATTTAAAATACACCATTACATTGATTAAAATCTACGTGTCAAATGTACGTTTTAAATTTTATATTCCTATTACAATAATGAACATTTATTAATTAAATCAATACCACACTACTTAAAACTTTACATGTTTCTTTCTTAATTAAAACTTTACATGTTCTTGCATTAATTAAAACTTTCATGTTCTCTCATTAATTAGGACTTTACACGTTTCTTTCATTAATTAAAAACTTATACGTTTCTTTCATTAATTAAAACTTATACCTTCTTTCATTAATTAGGAATTTACATGTTCCTATCATTAATTAGAACACCATAAGTTCTTTCATTAATTAAAACCTATATGTTTCTTTCATAAATTAAAACCTATAAGTTTCTTTCATAAATTAAAACCTATACGTTCCTTTCATAAATTAAACCCTATACGTTTCTTTCATAAATTAAAACCTATACGTTCCTTTCATAAATTAAACCCTATACGTTTTTTTCATAAATTAAACCCTATACGTTTCTTTCATAAATTAAACCCTATACGTTTCTTTCATAAATTAAAACCTATACGTTTCTTTCATAAATTAAACCCTATACGTTTCTTTCATAAATTAAAACCTATACGTTTCTTTCATAAATTAAAACCTATACGTTTCAGATTTATATTACCATTTAACAAATTTAACTAAACTTCCAGTTTATTTGATTAATTTAACATCTTTAGTTAAAACTCAAATTTCACATTTTCAATTCAAGTTATACTTTAAAATTTCATTTTCAACAGTCATTTATTCAACCACTTAAATTTATAGAAAATCAATAATTCTTTAATAAATCACTTAAATTCAAATATAAATCAGTTTATCATATTTACCATTTCCAAATAAAATTAAAGTCCATTTTATTCATGTAACTTAAATATCATTTTTAGTCAAAATTCCAAATTTCAAACATAAGTTATATTTCAAAATCCAGTTAATCCATTCATAAATTACATTTTTAACACATAGAAAAATCATAATTTATTTATTTTAAAACCTTTCAAAATCAATTTAAATCAAATTTCATAATTTTATATTTTTAAAATACTTAAAATATTCAAAGCACTTTATAGAATAACCACGGGTCTGTATATAGTTTTCTAACCTAGGTCAAGTGATACGGATATGTATCATTTCAATCCGCATTTTATAAGGTAAAAATCCGGGTTCTATCATTTCAAACCCGCAATCCCAAGTTTAAATAAATAAATAAAATAACTCAGGCCTATCATTTCAGCCCATAATGATTTTTTATCCTAACAGGGAACTTGCAGTGTGAACGTATACAGAAATAATATAAACAATGTCAATATCACAATATACAGTCATGTATCAGATGTCAGGTGAAAATTAACAGTTTTAACATGGTAATAACATGGTAATAACACGGCATAGCATATCATATGATCATCATTAACTTGCATAAACATTTTACATTACTAAACACTTGTCATCAATCCACTTTTCATAAGTATATATGTCAGAGTGAGAAAGACTCACCTTTTCGAAGCTAGAGACCAAAACAACAAACACAAGAGCGATTCCAAAAGCACGACAAACACGATTTGAATTGAATGAATGGAAAGCCTTGATAATGATCTTGTATACAACAAATAAACAAGACCATATAAACATATGCATACAATATAAAGATTTGTTGAACAATAGAAAAGTAGAAGCAACAAATGACATTACCAAGCTTTTCAACCACTTTTGCTTGACCACAAATCCATGTATGCTCGGCCATTCATGCTTAGGGCTAGGCCACACATGTTTTCAGGTGGAAAAGGATCTGGTTTGGCATCACAAAGGCATGGCAAGCACAAAAATGTGAAGTGGTAGGAGATGATATGAGGAGGTGTTAGGGTTAATTGGTGAAAGGTTAGGTTAAAAGTAAAAGGGTGGACTATAAAGGCCCATAGAAAGGTAGAAAGTTTAAGGCCTTTCAAATTTCCTTTTCTAGTTAATTTTATAAAAACAAAATAAACTATGACTTCAAAAATACAAGACCACTTGTAAAATAGACTATAACTTCAAAACAAAGGTGACAAAACAAATTTTGTCCATTTCTTTTTTTTTTCAAACAAAAGGGCAGAGGGAATATAGACTAGAATGCCAAATTACAGAGGGGACAAAACATTTTTTTTCATTTCTTTTTTCCAGAACAAGGGCCAGTGGAAAAATAGATTATAACTTCAAAAATACAAAGTGACAAAAGCAACTTTTTTTTCATTTCCCCTTTTTTTTTCAAAACAAGGCTCGGTGGCAATATTACTTCAAAAACAAAATACAAAGGTGACAAAAATGGAATTTTTTTCATTCCTTTTTTTTCTCAAACAAGGCTCGGTGGTCTGGCATGGGTAGGGTCGGAAAAATATGGTGAATGGCCAAGCATGGTGGCAGGCAATAGGATAAAGAAAAACAATGAAAGGAGAATAAATGAAATAAAACAAGAGTGAAAAGAAGAAAGAAAGAAAAAAGAGAAAAAAATGAAAGGAAAAGCATGCGCTGGTTCATACCTTCAGGAGATGCTCACGCAAATTTTGATGGAAGCAAAATGAATAATTTGTGGTATGGAACTTTTGAACGTGAAATATATATTAACATTTTCTCACTAATTTATGTAGAGGGCAGGCAAGAGTAAAATGCTTGAATGGTAGAGGCAATTTAATTCTATCCAATAGGTGGAAACGTATGGGAGGCAAGAGGGAAAGAAATAATTCACACACGGAAATGATTTAAGGAAAGATTTGAGCAAGATTTTGGATTCTCAAAAGAGAATATACGGCTGAAAACTTTGCATTGTTAACGCAAGAAAAAAATCAAATAGATAACGAAAAGGCAAGAGCAACAATTAAATATATGCCCAAAGTAACGTACAAATTATTTTGTTTCTCTTATTAAATAAATTTAAAACACTAACGTTTCTATTAGGAAAAATAAACCATCACTTTAAACCAAAATTTAATAGCTATTATACCATAATTAATAACATTTGATTTAGCTTCATCCAATTGATTGTTAAATATAAAGTTAAGAAACAGATGTAAACATATGTAAAAGAAATGTAAAGTTTATTTCCCGTTTCACACTAATTATTACTAACTTTTTTTAAAAAAAAAAGTATACAACAAATCTGACCAAAACAAAAGTGAAACAAATGTTACACAATTGTATACAGTTCAAGATGAAAATTTTGCCTTTAGAATTATAAAATTTAAAATTTCTATTAAAGTTACACTTTTTATCCAAATCAAATTTTCAGACATTGTTTATTTTTATTTGGACAAATGATCAAAAATCATTTCAAGAAAATTTCCAAAATTAGATTTTTAAGAAAACAAAAGCCAAAGTCTTTAAATAAATGAAAAAAATTAAAATTTTAAACTTTTAAATTTTTAAGTTGAAAGTCACAGTTTGACTATTTTGACCAAAATCAGCATTTCAGGCAAATATTCAACTTACACAAGTTTGGAATTATAACTCATAAAAATCAAGATTATATTTAAATAATAAATTTAATCATTTCAAATAAGTAAAATAAGTTTTTAAATCAAAATCTTACATTAAAAATAATTAAAATATACAATAAAATAATTACAAAATACAGGGTTGTTACACTCTCCCCCACTCAAAACTTTTCATCCCCGAAAAGGAATGAGGTATGGAAGGGCACAGAAAAGATAGAGTGAAATAGGATTAAGATAAGATGACAAGAAGATTGAAGTTATACCTAATAACTGTTGTTATAGGTAAGTTTTACAAGGTGGAGGTGATCTTTCCAAGATCCTCCAGAATCAAGAACACAAGCACGAAAAAGGTGGATTCAAAATGATTACCAAAGGTCTATCAAAGATGATAGAAAGATTTCTAAACAGAAAGATTATAGAAAGATGCCTATACCAGTCTATAGCAAGATAAGGATGATAAGGACAACCAAAAGATAGTTTGAAAAACAAAATAAGGAAATAAATTTGAAAGCATGGAAATTTCAACTTAAATAGAGAATAAATCTTTACACAACTTAAATAAATCTTAACTACCCTAAATTTCATTATCTTATTATCCAATCATCTTAAATTAACAATTTTTAAAACCATGGGTTTGAAAAATAATTATTTATTACACTCACATTGTACTTAATAAATTTAATTCTTCTTTATTCCTAATCAAAATTAAATTTATTCCTCTCAATATATTATCACTCATGTTAAATATATTTACACTTTTTTTTATAACTACTTTCTTTTATTCTTAGTTCTTTTAACATCATTTTATTGTAAGTCATTCAATTACCCTTTATTATATTTACCTCTGTTAATCATTTTATAATTAAAATTTAAGTGTATAACATTTATTATAACCACTCAAATTTTATTTATAAAATCCTTTTATATCGTATATTATCCAATTACATTTTTAACTTCTGAAATTTTGGTAAGTTATATTTGAATGCAATTGTATTATACAAATAAAATTTCCAATTCAATCATTTCAAGCTTAGATCATTTGTTCAATTTTTTTTATTTTCTTTTTATAATTGAAATTATTCTTTAAAAATAGAATTTAAGAATTAAATTTCCGATTTCTTCAGGCCATTTAGAGATAAGAAATAGTATATATACATATATAATATGTCAAATCAAATTTCAATCATATATATATGTATATTATAAATCAAGTCATATTTTAGAAATGCAAATCAATTTAATTTCCCAAAACAAAGCTGTAGCAAGACTACAGAACAGTCTCTTAACTTCGAAACTCGAAAATGAACGTCGATGATGTCGCGATCATCACCGAAGGTATTTTCCAGCGACAAAGAGAAGAGCATAAATTTTAAACCTTTAAAATTCTTTGAAAACAAATTTCTATTTGAAAATATTATAAATATTATATCCCTTTAAACTTTTAAACAAAAGGTTTGGAACCATCGGAAATTAAATTCTCAAATTTCTTTTTCTAAATTCATTTAAGTTCCCATATAAACTTATAAACAATTATTTATAAATTCATTTATAGAACAATAAATGATAAATCAAGTATTACCATTTCAAATTATCAATTTGAATCATTTTATTAAGTTCCATAAATATATATATCAAAATTTTATTTCATTAACCAAATTTTAAAATAATATCGTGTCAGTTTGTTCTGTCAAAGTGTTTTAGAAATCCTATCGATAGCGTTGATCAGACGAATCGATCGAAAACCCAACTCAACATCAACAACTCAAACAACACAATATATAAACAAAATATAGATTGACAAATACAATTCAAAATGTTTGAAAATATGTTGGAAACAAAAGACAAGATGATTAAATACAGAGTAGGGAGGCGGATAAGCTAAAATAAATCACGGGCAACCTTAATCGGGTCAACCGTGACTTAAAGTATAAGATCGAAGTGGATTTTCTAGGGTAAATCTACATTCGACCTCAAGAGATAGAGTTTGGGATAATAGGAGATACTAGCATCTAAACCGAGGATATAAAATTTTTGGTGAATCGATGCTGTTGTAAAGGAGTTTCACTCCTTTTACAAGAAATTTTTTGAGATTGGCGGGACCGCCAATTCACTATAAAGATCATTCGAAGTGGAGTTATGGGATACTCCAGAATTAAGTGAAGATGAGTAGTGGGGAATAAGAATGGATTTTTGGAACCGCAGGGAACGTTCCAAAATTCAAAGGAATCGAGTCAAAAGAGAGAGATTCAACTCGAATGAAAGTGATTCTGTAAATACATCTACTCCATATGCTGAGTTTTGCCTAGAGCTAACCAAAGCTTTGATACCAACTGTAACGACCCGATATTTTCAACCATTCGCATCCATTATAAGTGTATAGGTAGACACTCATGCCGGAATTGGATAGCTCAAAATACCGCGTTGTAAATAAAAATTTGGCAAATCTCAGAATATACAGTAAATAAAATCACAGATCACAGACACAGAGTATATAAAAATGCAGCGGAAGTAAAAGAGATAGTAGTTCATGAAGCTACTATATAAATATGAGAAACATCAGAGTTAAATAAGATGCAACAGAAGAGTAACAAGATACATCACCGAAACACTGGATATTGAAACAAAATAGAAGGCTGGATCTTCAAGGAAAGCTCCAATGCCGAAGGTGAATCTGGGATGCTAACTCACTCAATCTGACCCGAGCGTAAAGCAAAACACAAAACCCTCGAGTCAGGACATAAATACTTATAAACTGTAAATCAACTCAAGTGAACAGTAACAAAATGCATCAGTAACTTAAAGGATGCTTGGGACCGCCCATCCTCTAAGGATCCGTTAAACTATTTACTATGTATTAATATACGCTATATACGGTAGTGTCTAATCAGTAATGTATAATCATATAGAAAATAGCGTTAAGGGGATGGTGAACCTTAACGCGGTCGGATCTTTAAAACCAAAATCGTAGTGGGCTCGATATAAGGATATGAAACGGCATGCGAGGCAATGCCAGGGTGGATACACCGTTTGCACTCCCGGACCGGTGGTGACGGCAAGCCAGCAGCTTCCGCCCACCTCGAACAATACCCCCGAATCAAAGTGGCGCCACCGAATCGAATCACAACAGTAATAGAATAGTTTCCGATGGAGCATGCTCGATGAAAGGGTGCGACCCTTTGTGTAGCCCGGTATAGCTCCTCTTTTAGTCATATATGCCAACTCACGGGAGTTGGGTCCACGTAATATACCTCAAGAACGTCGCCACCATCCTACTTCATTCTGGAATCTCCACCGCGTACACAGTTGTTAAAGTGGTTTTCGGTATTGGCCGGCTATAAGACAATATCTGATCCCGGTCTCTTTAACAACCAATCGTTATTATAACCCATGGATATTTATTTCAAATAATTTATACTTCCAAGACCAAAATATCATACTCATTTCAAAACAATATCACAATTGTATCATTTCCATTTCAAAAATAATTCAATATTATATCATTCAAATAAAACCCAAATTTTCAAATCATTGAATATTTCTTTAAATTTATTAAACTTGAAATATTCCTTTAAATTATCATAGCATTTTGGAAATGTTACCTTAAGGAATCATAGCATTTTTGGAATGTACTACTTTCCACTTTACATTGTATATAATCAAAGTATTGATAAGCTTAAAATTTTAACATATCAATTTATCATAGCCTTATAGTTAAATAAACTTTCTTAATGTAATATACAATTTAAACCGAAATTCTTATGTTAAGTTAAAAGCACCTTATTAACTTACATTATTATTACAATAAGTAACATTTATCGTTTTAATCAATTTAAAATACACCATTACATTGATTAAAATCTACGTGTCAAATATACGTTTTAAATTTTATATTCCTATTACAATAATGAACATTTATTAATTAAATCAATACCACACTACTTAAAACTTTACATGTTTCTTTCTTAATTAAAACTTTACATGTTCTTGCATTAATTAGAACTTTCATGTTCTCTCATTAATTAGGACTTTACACGTTTCTTTCATTAATTAAAAACTTATACGTTTCTTTCATTAATTAAAACTTATACCTTCTTTCATTAATTAGGAATTTACATGTTCCTATCATTAATTAGAACACCATACGTTCTTTCATTAATTAAAACTTATACGTTTCTTTCATAAATTAAAACCTATACGTTTCTTTCATAAATTAAAACCTATACGTTCCTTTCATAAATTAAACCCTATACGTTTCTTTCATAAATTAAAACCTATACGTTCCTTTCATAAATAAAACCCTATACGTTTCTTTCATAAATTAAACCCTATACGTTTCTTTCATAAATTAAACCCTATACGTTTCTTTCATAAATTAAAACCTATACGTTTCTTTCATAAATTAAAACCTATACGTTTCAGATTTATATTACCATTTGACAAATTTAACTAAACTTCCAGTTTATTTGATTAATTTAACATCTTTAGTTAAAACTCAAATTTCACATTTTCAAGTCAAGTTATACTTTAAAATTTCATTTTCAACAGTCATTTATTCAACCACTTAAATTTATAGAAAATCAATAATTCTTTAATAAATCACTTAAATTCAAATATAAATCAGTTTATCATATTTACCATTTCCAAATAAAATTAAAGTCCATTTTATTCATGTAACTTAAATATCATTTTTAGTCAAAATTCCAAATTTCAAACATAAGTTATATTTCAAAATCCAGTTAATCCATTCATAAATTATATTTTTAACACATAGAAAAATCATAATTTATTTATTTTAAAACCTTTCAAAATCTATTTAAATCAAATTTCATAATTTTATATTTTTAAAATACTTAAAATATTCAAAGCACTTTATAGAATAACCACGGGTCTGTATATAGTTTTCTAACCTAGGTCAAGTGATACGGATATGTATCATTTCAATCCGCATTTTAAAAGGTAAAATTCCGGGTTCTATCATTTCAAACCCGCAATCCCAAGTTTAAATAAATAAATAAAATAACTCAGGCCTATCATTTCAACCCATAATGATTTTTTATCCTAACAGGGAACTTGCAGTGTGAACGTATACAGAAATAATATAAACAATGTCAATATCACAATATACAGTCATGTATCAGATGTCAGGTGAAAATTAACAGTTTTAACATGGTAATAACATGGTAATAACACGGCATAGCATATCATATGATCATCATTAACTTGCATAAACATTTTACATTACTAAACACTTGTCATCAATCCACTTTTCATAAGTATATATGTCAGAGTGAGAAAGACTCACTTTTTCGAAGCTAGAGACCAAAACAACAAACACAAGAGCGATTCCAAAAGCACGACAAACACGATTTGAATTGAATGAATGGAAAGCCTTGATAATGATCTTGTATACAACAAATAAACAAGACCATATAAACATATGCATACAATATAAATATTTGTTGAACAATAGAAAAGTAGAAGCAATAGAAAAGTAGAAGCAACAAATGACATTACCAAGCTTTTCAACCACTTTTGCTTGACCACAACTCCATGTATGCTCGGCCATACATGCTTAGGGCTAGGCCACACATGTTTTCAGGTGGAAAAAGATCTGGTTTGGCATCACAAAGGCATGGCAAGCACAAAAATGTGAAGTGGTAGGAGATGATATGAGGAGGTGTTTGGGTTAATTGGTGAAAGGTTAGGTTAAAAGTAAAAGGGTGGACTATAAAGGCCTATAGAAAGATAGAAAGTTTAAGGCCTTTCAAATTTCCTTTTCTATTTAATTTTATAAAAACAAAATAAACTATGACTTCAAAAATAAAGACTACTTTTAAAATAGACTATAACTTCAAAACAAAGGTGACAAAACAAATTTTGTTCATTTCTTTTTTTTTTCAAACAAAAGGGCAGAGGGAATATAGACTAGAATGCCAAATTACAGAGGTGACAAAACAATTTTTTTTTTCATTTCTTTTTTCCAGAACAAGGGCCAGTGGAAAAATAGATTATAACTTCAAAAATACAAAGTGACGAAAGCAACTTTTTTTTTCATTTCCCTTTTTTTTTTCAAAACAAGGCTCGGTGGCAATATTACTTCAAAAACAAAATACAAAGGCGACAAAAATGGAATTTTTTTCATTCCTTTTTTTTCTCAAACAAGGCTCGGTGGTCTGGCATGGGTAGGGTCGGAAAAATATGGTGAATGGCCAAGCACGGTGGCAAGCAATAGGATAAAGCAAAACAATGAAAGGAGAACAAATGAAATAAAACAAGAGTGAAAAGAAGAAAGAAAGAAAAAAGAGAAAAAAAATGAAAGGAAAAGCATGCGCCGGTTCATACCTTCAGGAGATGCTCACGCAAATTTTGATGGAAGCAAAATGAATAATTTGTGGTATGGAACTTTTGAACGTGAAATATATATTAACATTTGCTCACTAATTTATGTAGAGGGCAGGCAAGAGTAAAATACTTGAACGGTAGAGGCAATTTAATTCTATCCAATAGGTGGAAACATATGAGAGGCAAGAGGGAAAGAAATAATTCACAGACGGAAATGATTTAAGGCAAGATTTGAGCAAGATTTTGGATTCTCAAAAGAGAATATACGGCTGAAAACTTTGCATTGTTAACGCAAGAAAAAAATCAAATAGATAACGAAAAGGCAAGAGCAACAATTAAATATATGCCCAAAGTAACGTACAAATTATTTTGTTTCTCTTATTAAATAAATTTAAAATACTAACGTTTCTATTAGGAAAAATAAACCTTCACTTTAAACCAAAATTTAATAGCTATTATACCATAATTAATAACATTTGATTTAGCTTCATCCAATTGATTGTTAAATATAAAGTTAAGAAAGAGATGTAAACATATGTAAAAGAAATGTAAAGTTTATTTCCCGTTTCACACTAATTATTACTAACTTTTTTTTTTAAAAGTATACAACAAATCTGACCAAAACAAAAGTGAAACAAATGTTACACAATTGTATACAGTTCAAGATGAAAATTTTGCCTTTAGAATTATGAAATTTAGAATTTCTATTAAAGTTACACTTTTTATCCAAATCAAATTTTCAGACATTGTTTATTTTCATTTGGACAAATGATCAAAAATCATTTCAAGAAAATTTCCAAAATTAGATTTTAAGAAAACAAAAGCCAAAGTCTTTAAATAAATGAAAAAAATTAAATTTTTAAACTTTTAAAATTTTAAGTTGAAAGTCACAGTTTGACTATTTTGACCAAAATCAACATTTCAGGCAAATATTCAACCTACACAAGTTTGGAATTATAGCTCATAAAAATCAAGATTATATTTAAATAATAAATTTAATCATTTCAAATAAGTAAAATAAGTTTTTAAATCAAAATCTTACATTAAAAATAATTAAAACATACAATAAAATAATTACAAAATACAGGGTTGTTACAATAAGTTTCCAAAATTACATTATAAGATTTTCTCTTATAAAATCACATCCATTAAATAAAACCTGATTTACAAATCTCGAGAGTATTTATAAATAACTTTAATCAATTTCCAAAACTCTATGTTATAAAATACGTATTTTTAAAGGATAATAATAAAATTTCAAGCCATTTAAGTGATTATTAAAAATATCAAATGCTTTTAAATAGACAAATTTCTAATTTATAAATAAAACTAATTGATTTACAAGTTTATTTTAAAATTAGAATTCATTTCAATTAAGATTAAAAATTCGAATACTCAACTTTTTGAAATATTCCACTACTAAAAACAGTTTTTAACTACACGGTCTAATAAATAAATAAACTCTTTTACAACAAAATTTAACTTCTCGTTAAATATTATTTTTAAAATTCAATCATAAATATTTTACATTTATAAATCTCTATCGATTTATCACAAAGCGATTTTCATTTCCAATTTCATAATCATCTCCAAATTCCAAAATAGAATCCACTATTTCTTTCTAAGCCGATTTCCATATCTCATTATAAATTCTTTTACATTTCTAATTTAACAAGTGGTATCATTTGGTCAGGGTAAGGATTTTCGACCCTCGAAAATTGACATCAATGCGTCCATAGTATTAATTGCTGAGCAATCGAATGCCGAAAATACTAGATCGTTAGGTAAAGAAGAAAGAGGTAGAAGAAGAAAATAGAATAACAACACGGTATCCCACAATCATAGCGGAACAATATATAATTGATAACAAAATGCCTTTATACAAAAATAACTGTAGCTATTATTTATACATTACATCATCAGAGTATAATACATCAATAACACAATGGTGGACAGTAACAACAACTTGTCCTTACAAGTGCTGAATATACAACATACCATACACGACAGAATAAGATCAGGTACTTGTGATACGTCTTCGTCTTCCAGCTCATCCTCTGAGCTCCATAGCTTCCTATCCTGTGTATGTAATACTCAGTCTGACCCTAGCATTATAATAAAATAACACCCGAGTCGGTCTGGAAAACCAGCGTGAGAAAACACACTCAAATTGAATTAATAAAGTTTCAAAATCCTTTAAAATCAAGGGTATCTCGTAAGACCGTGCCACAAATAAACACGATGGGTTTTTAACTTACAATAACCAAAACATTACACATCAAATCCTCTGATATTATAATAGTGTCTAAATAATTAGCTGAAATGCTTGCATCTCATATTTCAGCATAGTTGGGCACAATCAAAACCGAACGGTGCTTATTCGCGAATGGTTTCCAACTGAATGACTAGGCACTGGGGTACCACCTGTCACAGTACATGTCTAGAATAGCGTACCAAAGACCACGTTGGGATCACCTGCAACACAAGACCTGTTTACCCCTAACCTGGATAGATCGAATATGCTATCATCCCGGATGTTCCCACACTTTCTCGAACTCCATCCATACAAGTAGTAATAATATCTGTGGATATCTATAAAGATGATAAACATACCCTACTTGGATGCGACCCACTTATCCTTGCTGCATCCCCCTCTGATTTTCAGTCATTCTCGGTTGATGAGGCTAGAGGCTATGATTATCTTTTTGAGGAATTTCACTTAGAGTGCTCATTGTCCTTTAATGACAATGTATTGATAGCATTCATCCATATAAGTCCGCTCCCTGTCCGAACGGAACTGAAGGCACTATTCCTTCTACATCCATTTTGGAATCACCCTCAGGATTATAGCGATTAGCCCTTGCACTTCACTGCTCCATCTTTGACTCCATGCCCTTATCTTCATTATGAAAACATACTCGTCGGATTGAAGTGGTTTTCGGATCCCAAATCCGATCTCGGTCTCTTTGGAACAACGTTCGATATTTCTTGGTAAACTCAACCCCGATTCTCTAGGAAATAAACAAACAAAAATAAGATCGAAGATCACCTCCTAACCATTTGTGGATGGATTTCCTTATAAACTTCCTAGAAGAACGAATGAGTTTATACGTACAATATAGCACATCGAACGGTAACTGTACCATATAATTCCCATACCTCTTCCAGATATTTCCAAAGTTATATTTAGGTCCAGATTTGATAGTCGGTTATTTAACTGTCGAATAAAACAATCAATTCAACCAAATACTTCTTTTTTTCACTGAATAACTCCAAATCTTTTTTTCAATTTAGTTTTAATAACTTAAATCTCGTTATCCAAAATATATACTTTTCTTATCGAGTCAAAGTAAATTCACCAAAACTGTTCTTTCAAAGATATTTAGAAACCCTTAAAAATAATTTGGAAAGTACCACTGCGGTATCAAACCATGGATCATAGCTCAATGGTTACGTCTCTATCCTAGTGAAATCCAAAAACTTAACTGTAGGCACTCATTACCTCCGCTTTATGCCATGTGAGTATACCAATACTTTCTAAAAATTTATTTAAATTTTTTCAAAATAATACTTATGAAAATCTACGAAAAAAAATTCCAAGTTAACTTTAGACAAACTACTTTTTAAAATAAAAGCTATTATATAAAATATTAATATTAAATAATTATCCCTTTAAAATAATAATACCGATTAATTCTTAAATAATAAGTTTACTTTCTATGAACTTACTTGAGTAAATATTTAAATATACTTTAAACCATTTTTAAACAACTAAATAATTATTTTTCTAATGTATTTTTCAAACAACTTCAAATTAACTAATTAATACTTCATAATTCCCTTTAAACTAACTAAACTTCCCAGAAAAACATATTTTTAACTTCCATAAAGCCAGTCCAATAATTATAAATTATTCTCGATTTATTTCCAATTAATTTACATCCAAATTCCATAAATTCCTTTTTCACATTTCTAAAAAAAATCTACCATTTATTTTTTAAACGATTTACCAATCTCCTTATAAATTCACGGTGTGAATTTATACTTTCAAATTATCCACTGATAATTTACTTCAATTTATTTATAAACTTCGAGTATAATTAAATTAATCTCATTTCCGCTTTATCACTATTTCAAACACTTTATGGACTTTAAGTCGATTTTCTAAATTAAATTCCATTTAAGGTTAATTTCTCAATTAACCCAATTTTTCCAATACCCGTAAATTTCAGATTCACTTCCTTTTATGATTAAAATTTTTATTTGAATCTGAAACATCAAATTCATATTTTATTTTCAAAATTTCCCTTTTATTATTCCCAACTATTTAAATTCCAAATTTAAAAACACATTCTTTTATACTTAAAAAAATATTGCTTAAGTTCTTATTTTTCAAAACCCTTTAATTCACATTTATTTAAAAATCTCTATTTTTCCACACTCCAGAATTGTTAAATTAGATTTTAAAATCAAATTATTTATTTTTCCCAAATTCATTACTATTTATTTTATCCATTTTTACTATAAATATTTTACTATAAAATTCCCTTTTTATTTTTCCTAAAAATTCAATATTTATATTTTTTATATTTTAAAATGCTAAAAATATATCAAGCAATACTCTACTATCCAATAAAATTCAATTTCTAATATGATCTATCATAGATTATTTTAAATAAATCATATCATTGAATATGAAAATAATTTCAATATTTTTGAGGAATCTAGTTGGATCCCTCGAACCTGTTTCCATGCATCCATGGATATTAGCACAATATAAAAATACCAATCCCACTTCGAGGGGGCTATTGCGGTATATAGGGTCATCCGTTATTATGCGGGGCGCATAGGGTCTCATCCGCTATATAAATGCAGGAATGTCAGTCACTTCAATATATACACATACACACACTACCCTATATAATATCACATCAACTTGAGAAAAATTATCAAACTCAACGATCAACCAATAATTAATTTTAACTATTTAAAATTAATTGCTGTAACCCATATTTGAATTAGATTAACTCACCTTGATTTTATTTTGCTAATCGTTCCAATTCCACTTTTCCTAATGCGAAGATCTTACGAACGTAAAGCGACAACCCGAATTCAATTTAAACATTCACATGTTTGTTTTAGCTTCCTTCTCTTTATACCAATATTATTTGCTTTATGTTCTCTAGCCTGAAAGTTCTGAATAGGATGATGTTTCATTGATTTTAGTGTTTCCTCGCCCTTTTCAAGCTTCACCTTTTGATCACCATATGCTTTCTTACAAATTGCTATTTGTTGCTTGCATAGATTAATTTCCATATTGATAGAGTTGAAATGAGATTCAATTGGAATAGTACACTGTTGTAATTTTGATTTTGACAACCACGAACAACTTCCGGTTGCCACACGTTCAAAGCAGTAGAAGCTCGCCAGATCCTTTCCAAACACAGCCGCAACCCTTCACGCCTGCCACTAGATCGCAACCATCCCCCTTCAACCCTCTGACCTACTCGAGCATGCATACCCTCCTCCTTCCCTCGATTTGACCACGATCGCCACCACTTGCATCCTCGTGACCAATTTACCCCTCCCCCCATATGCGCGCATGGCATTCATTGCCCCACCCTCCCATCAGCTTCGATCCATTCGACCATGCACCCCTTTGATCGATGCCCTAACTCTCATGGCACCTCTTTTTTTTTATATACATACGAATTTGAATTCGTTTATAGAGGAAGGAAAAAGGAAGGGGATAAGAAACTTCAAATTTTTACAAACTGAAATGGGAAGGGAGTGTAAATTGTGATTAAATGGAAAAGGGGAATACAGAAGAAGGTGAACACGTATTTTTTTTGAAATTACTATTATAAGGTTCGGCCATTTTTTTTCTTTCACTGTCGAAGGTTGCGTGAGTTTTAAAATTGAAAAGGAGGGAGTCAGGATGCGATGTGGCATGTAGAATGTTAGTGAACAGTGTTTTTGAAAAGAGGTGAAAAGATGCTAATGTGAATATAAATGTCAATCAATATAAATATATCTCTATTTAAATTTAAATCGTCTCGATTTCGCAACTTAAAATCTCGACCTCCTATCGAGGCGTGCCGCTAGGCGTTCATAATGTCATACCCCTATTTCGAACGCAATGGAAAAGGGTTTGAGTCCTAATTCGATTGTATGAAGAAGATAGCTTTTTGGACCTAACAGTTTATATTGAATTTTCGATATAAATTTCAGCTCTTTTAAATATCGTAAGGCCAAACGATAACTTCAAACGTTACAAAATTTGAAATTCGAAAATAATACACTATTACGGATCTAGTGGGACTAGTTTCATCGAAATCTGAGACTGTGCCTTGGAAGTCTATTTTTAAATATCAAACGATATATTTTTAAAACTGAACAAATCATTTTTAAATTCAAATTTAAAACTTCTATTATCTTCAGCATTATTAATATAAATTTTACAAACTTTTAAATTATTTTTAACAAGCATAAAACTCCAGATTCAACATTTTACCCAATTTTCAATTATTAAATTCATAATAAAATTATCCAAAAATTGGTTATCTTTGAAATTCAAGTTTAAAATTGACCTTTTTAATATTTAAAATCAATTAAATATTCCAATTTCAAATGTCCAAAATTTAGGGTCGTCACACATTTCACTTTATTCATAAACATCGTATTTAAATTTATAAACTCATTTCCAGTTTTTCTCTATTAACAACAGATTTATATTAAACAAACTTCATTTATAAATCAATTTCTATTTAGAACTTCATGTGGAAATCTATTCCTTAACAAGTTCCAATAATAATCCAAATTCATTCAAAATCTCGATTATGACTACCTTTTCCAATTTAAGAAATCTTATTTAAAATCCATTGTTTAAAAATTCTCAATTTAAAATTCTCTATTTGAGACCATTTTATGAAATAGCTAAATAAATATTCAAAATCAAATTATTTATTTTATCCAACCTAATACCTTTTTAAATAATCCCAAAATTCAATATGAATATTTTCATTTCCAAAATCACTATTGAATTCCATTTTTAAAATCAAAAATATTATTTGTGGTATTTGTAATATCAAAATTAGTCCCAGTGCTATAATAGCTTCAAATAAATCAAATCATACAACAATCCATAATAGATTACTCAGTCACATCATATTTCGCTATATATGAAAAATAATCATAATATTTGAGGAATACAGTTGGATCCCTCCAACCTATTTTCCTGCATCCATAGATATTATATAACATAAAATAATAATTCTGCTTCGAGGTGGGATATCGCGGTAATATAAGGTCATCCGCTATTATGCGGGACGTATAGTGTCTCATCCGCTCCAATCGACGAGAAATATAACGAAGTACTAATATATATATATATATATATATATATACATATATATACACTACTATATATAATATATACTTCAACTGATAATAACTTATTAATCCAACCACTCAACCAATAAATAATTTAACATTTTAAATTATAACTAGCAATCCAAAATGAGTGAGATTTACCCACCTTGATTTTTAATTCTCCAAATGCTCATTTTAGATTAAATCGAACCGATGTTCGATTTAACCTAAAATTCCAGTTATCTCTAATCGACTCCGAGTTAATTCTAGGTTGTAGTTCATATCATTACGAATCCAACGTCGTTGGCTTCGTTCGACTTCGACCTCGAAATAAATGGTTAAAATATTTATGAGATTTGGATTTTTTTTTAAATAATATTAATCTCCTAAAATATAGTAATTAGTTAAACTAATTACCTAGGTTAATGCAAATCTCTACAACGATGCTAGTTGCAGCTTCGTCGCTTCAACACTTCCAGGCGCAACATCGAACCAAATAACATCGCTTTCTTCGACTGTAGTTCCCCTGCTCCATCGAAGACCACCGTAACCCCCACCATCGTACGCCCCATCCCTTGACTTCCTCAGCCGCGCTGCCCTGACGCCGCCGCCATCCCCTACACGTGCACGCGAAGGCGATAGTCATGACACAACATGGAGCAGTGACAAAACCCTAACCGACAAATGTGACTACCTTCACTGCCGTTTTTCTCGTTCACGATGCATGCCTTCTCCCTTGGTCCCATCGCACTTCCTTTTTTTTATCGAGACTTTCATTTCTTTTTTTTTAATCTCAATCGGCCTGGAGACTGAAATGAAAAAGTAAGAGGAAGGGCACGGGAAAGTCAAATAAGGCGTGGTCTATGTTTAGGGTGAGGTGGCTGTATAATAGAGGTAGACTTTGGATTTAATAATATTATTAAATTTCAAAAATATCTTGCTTATAGTAACTTAAAATCCCGAACTCTTATCGAGACATGTCATCTTGCATTCCTAATGTTATACTCCTATTCTGAACAAAATGGAGTAAAGCTCGAGCTCAAATTCGATCGTATGTGGAAGATAGCTATTAAATAGATGATTTTAAATTAGATTAATTCTTTGCGTTTTCAACTCGCATGACCAAACTGTAAATCCAATCGTTAAAATATTTGAAATCCGATAATAATATACTGTTACAGATCTAATGAATCTGGTTTCATTGAATTCCAAGACTGTGCCCTAGATCGCTATTTTAACGCGTCGATTAAATCAACGATTTCAAAAATTGACAAAATCACTTGAAATTTCAGTTTTAAAAACTTATTAACTCAATTCTAATTCAAATAGAATTTATGTCAACATTAGAAATTGTTTTAATTCATATTCAAGTCAAATTTCAATTGTTCACCATTTCCGCATTACGATAAGTCGCTATATTTGAAATTTAAATTCATTCTATAATTCAACCAAAATCTTCATATTCAAAAATCAATTTACATTCCAAATCCAACATTTAAAATCATTTAAATATTTAAAATCAAACGACGCGAAATCTGGGTTGTTACAATCAAATTCTTTTATTTTAATTTATACTCTTATTATTGAATCAACTATTACCTTATGAATATAATTAACATTAGTTTACATTTTATTGTATTCATGTTCTACAGTTATCATCTTAACTCATATTAACTACAACATTTAATTACATTAAATTTCATTGATCTTCAAATTAATTTCAAACGGATTAAATAATAAAGTAATAATTAAAACAATTATTACACATTAATAATTCGAACACATTCCTATGTCTATTATTTACAATCAAAAGAAAATAGATTTATGTACAAATTAATTTATTTCATATTCTATAATAAACCTATTCTAGTTTATAACATATAATTTCAACATTGAATCCAACTTTTAATTTATTCCTCATTTACAATTATAACCAAATTACCTCTACAATTATTTCAGTTGATTGAAATTACATTAAAATAGTTGTCAATAACATTCAAATAACATTTTTAAATCATATTCTAATTGTTTTTCTCATTAATATATCATAAGTTCTAATTTCTCACAATGCTAAATTTTTAAATCTTATTTAATTTAATAGTTTTAATTATCAATAATATGGGTCGTTACAAATATAATTCTTTTGGTTATTGTTTCATAAAACTAAAATTTATTTTAATCTAGAATTCATAAGTGGAGTCTTGTGTAAAATCCTAAATCTTCTGTTTCCTTCCTAAATTAAAAGTTCGGTTTAAATTTGTCAATTCTAAATTTAAACATGTATTTTTATACACACACACACACACATATATATGTGTGTGTATGTGTGTGTATAAAATAAATTACAAACTTTACATGCATATATTATTCTTAAATTTAAAACATAATTTGTGATTATTTATACATGGGTACTTATATGTGTGTTAGTTTTTCTTAAATTCACAAAATGGACTTTTGTGTAAAACCGTAGGAATTTAATTTCAAACTCTTTCTTATTTGAGACTAAATTTACGATTTTAAATTTTAAATTTCAAAATGTATAAAATAGTCAAACTTAATTTTAATATATATATATATGTATATGTATAAATATATGTATTTTGAATTAAAACCATGGACAACAATAGCGTATGTAAAGGAAAAAATGAGTTTCTTATGGTGTAAATCTCAACGGTCACATTAGCCATACTCACTATATATGCTAAGTATAAATTTGGTCATATATGACATTTAATAAATCAATCAATTTAATAAAAAAGAGGGAAATGAAATGTTTCTCTTTTTAAATAAAAAATCTTTTCTCAATTAATTAAATAATTTAAGAGAGAAAGAGAGAAACGAAAGGTTTTCTTCTCTAAATCTATTTCACACACATACACACATGAGTACATTTTATATACTCTATTTTATGTTAACCTCGTATTGAATAAAACATAAATAACTAAAATTTCTTTGAAGCATAGGTAATTAAAATAATTAAAATGTATTTGATTGGATTAAGAACCCTTCAGACTTCATAGGCCCAATAGATTAAAAATAGGATTTTTTTAGCTCGGTTCCTCCAATGTTATTATAGCCCAATTGTTTATGCAAACTAAGTCAGCAATTTTAGGGCTAACTAATTAAAGCCTGCCTATTAATGCGGTGTTTAGAATGGTAGAGTCGAGGTTGGAATTGGGTACAAGTACTCTGCCTTATCTGGCTAGTTGGTCCGAAGGATGAAGTAAGCCTAAATATTATCGCTAATATAAAGGCTGAAACTAATTTTAGGCCTTGGGCTAATTTTCACAATCTGTTTGAAATTTTAAAACATAAAAGGGAAATTTTATAATAATTACAAAATGCATTAAAAACGTTAAATTATTTTACGAAATTAAATAATTAATATTTAATGAAATTTAAAATTTAATTAATATGATTAGTTAAATAAAATAAAATAATTCATAAAAATTAATTGATTAAAACACACACACGCACACATATATGTATATATGTATGTAAGTATATGTATACATATATGTATGTATTGATGTGTGTGTGTAATTATAATTGTTATGGTTATTATGTATCTTAAATTTTTTTATGATAAGTTAAATTAAAATTTTAATTAAATAAAATTAATTTAAAGTTAATTAATTAATATTTATACATATATTGATATGTACATGTAAGCAAACTATAAATTCTATAGTTGATTAAATAATTATCTTATATAGTTTAATATGGGTAGCATAAAGTAAATTAAAATAATTAAATATGATTTAATTAGAAAGAATTAATATTAATTAAATAATTTTAATTAATAAGATATATTATATATTATAAAAGGAAACTATATAAAAGTTATAAATAAGTTAATACTTATATAATTACATATGTATAAAATTAAGTGAAATATGAGAGAAACCCAAATTAATTTAAGGAATAAGCACATACGTATAGTACATATAATGTGATTTTATATGTGTTTGACACTTGAATCACGAGAGTATTTCACAAGAAATATATTATACCCTAAATCGATATCACTCAATATATGTATATCAAATATTATGAATTCTTAATATATATGTTGTACTTTACTGTTCATATATTAATAAATTACCTACATACTCTTTAGTTGTTGATATTCCTTAAGTTGGAGATGCTATGCCTAGTACTAATAATATATTGATTAGACGAGGTAAGATACATGCACATAATTACTATTCCTCAAGGTACATGCTTTATCTTAGGCCGTTGTGAAATAGTGGGTACAAGTGAATAATCTCTTTCGATTTATTGATATTCCTCAAGGTCAAAATGAGATTATGACAAAAACCATGGGTTAGGAGTTGTATTTGATACAACAGATAAAGTGTTATCCGTCGCCTGTGGGGCTATGATTTATTAATGTTCCTCATGGTCAGAATCCTAAGACAAGGGAGTCTAAATACATATTAGAGAAATTAAAAGATTTTACGTTTTTTCTTGATCTTTTGAGGAACATAAATTTCTAGTGGGATCCTTCTTAGTGAATGAAATGGTAACATTTGACCATTCTAATACTGTAAGAACACATGGTATATAAAGTTATAATAATAATATTGATAAATTTGTGCGACTAAAAAATTAAAAAATGTTTATTAGCTTAGATATAAAAATTAAATAAGTAATGATTAATAAAGAAATATAATATTTACTTATCTAAAAATCCTTTGGCATGTTTTCACTTCAAGGTCCAAGCAAGAGCCAATTTTTACAACCACTAAAAGATTTATGTCTCAATCACTTAATTATTTATTTGTAGAAGACTATGTATTATCTTCTATGAGTGTAGAACTTTGATAGAAATAAAAGTATATCTATTCATATTCAATCACAAATAAATGTTATATGGTGAATGGTCACGGTTCGTAATGTTTAAAACTTCATTGAAATTAGTTCATTAGAAATAAGCAAATAAACTATATTGCAAAATCATGTATTCAATATGGTTGGTTACAATAAGGATTCCCTTTGAATTGTTTGACCATTTTGGAAAGGAAAGTGAATGTGTGAGAGTAGATACTTTATAAAAGGATATCGAAAATGAGAATCATATAAAAATACTAAAAGATACTGAAATGTGAAATGTGATGTAACGACCCATTATTTTGGACCATTCAAATCGACAATAAAACCACACATGTCGGACTTGAATAATTCAAAATAGTAGATTGTAATATAATTTGGAGCAAATAAAACCAATCACAGAATCACAGAAATAGAAAAATATCAAAATAACTCACAGCGGAAATAAAGTAACCGTAGTAGTTCATGAAGCTACTACAAACGCAGTCATAAGACAAGTACAAAATATCATTGTCTGAAAGTAAATACAACAGAAATCCCATTACATATATGTCCACTAATAAATAAGTTGAATAGAAATACTGAATAGAAATAGACGGCAGCTAGATAGATAATCTCCAACAAGTCCTCTAGCTCCAGAAGATGAAATCCAAAGCCGATATTCAGGCTGACCCGAGCGTAAAGAAAAAACACAAACACTCTAGTCAGGACATACATACTTATACAATGTAAATCAACTCAAGTGAACTTTAATAGACATGCACAAGTAACTTAAAGGATGCTTGGGACCGGCCATCCTTTAAGGATCTGTTAAACTATCTACTATATAGTAATATACGCTATTATAATAATGTCTAAAGTAATGTATAATATATTTTAAAAATAACGTTAAGGCTTTACATTTTCCACCTTAATACATTTTTATATTTTCATAGCCTATGCAGTACCGTACTCTCCCCGTACTGGGTGTCGTCAGAGGGCAGTCTATAGGTATGGTACAAAAAAAATCGCATAAGGCATGCTAGGGTAGGTGACACGACACAACTAGGCAATGCTAGGGTAGATATACCTCCGAACTGGTGGCAACACATAGCCACAGCTACGACCCACCTTGAGCCACACCCTCAAAATCAAAGGTGCGCACCAATCAATCATAAAGTAATAGAATGACATACGAAGAAGTGTGTCTGATCAGAGGAGCTACCACATTAGCCCGTCCATTGCTCCTGTTTTAGCCACCTTATGCCAACTCACGGGAGTAAGGTCCACGTATATACCTTAATAGAATGTTCGCGTACATGGTTGTTAAAGTGGTTTTTGGAGTTGGCAGAGAGTATGACTACTTCCGATCCCGGTCTTTTAACAATCAAAAGTTATTATAACCCATGGTTATTTATTTCAAATGGTTACATTTCAAAACAAATATTTCAATTTCAAAAACCATTTAAACCAAATGCTATTACTCTTCCAAACTAATATCCATTTCAAAAATGGTAATATTTCCAAATCCATATATTTTAGTTATAGCACTTTTAAAATGTACTAATTTAATAATCATAACACTTTCAAACCATACACTTATTATAGCATTTTAAGAATGTAATAAGTTAGAAACCATAGCACTTTTAAAATGTTACCCTTATACAACAGCACTTTAGAAAATGTTACAATTTGGAAATAGTAGCACCTTTAAACCATAACCTAAAGTAACATAGCATTTTAAAAATGTTATTTTTTTTTAACTACAGCATTTTAAAAACATAACTAAAGTACCATAGCATTTTAAAAATGCTATAGATACTACTATAACTTGTTTAAAACATACTATTTCAGTTTTTATCATTGTTTTATTTATACAAACATATCTATTTCATAATTAAAATCTATTATTATTATTACTAGGTTAGAATAAAAATTCCATATTGAATCAAATTTACATTATTAAGCTATTTATCATAGATAAATCTATAATTTAGTTTTAAACCAATTATTTACTTATAAAATTCCAATATATAATTATATTTAAAAATCATTAAATCAAATTTTAAATTTAAATTTCATATATTTAAAGATTCAAAATGCTTAATAATTTTTAGAAAACTATTATTTAAAACTGAACCATGGGTGTATAATATTTTCTAACCTAGGTCAAGTGATACGGGTATGTATCATTTCAATCCGTAATTTATAAATTTTTGGGTTCTATCATTTTAAACCCGCAATCCCAATTTAAATAAAGTAAAAATCGCTTGAGCCTATCATTTCAGCTCGTAACGATGTTTCCCTATTCTAAAGTTCGTTCGGGTATGTATCATTTCAACCATAGTGATTCTATACTAACAGGGAACTTTGCAGTGTGAGAATCAAAAACAAAATAAACAGTATAACATAGCATATCATATCAAGTGATGTAACAAGTATAACATCAGGTTATAACATCATGAAATATCATAGCACAGGCATATATGAATTAATATCAACATAGCATATCACTACTACAATTCACATGTCATTGTTTCACAATTATACAAGTACGAATGTCGAGAGTGATAACTCACCATCTAAAGTTGGAGATAACAATTCAAGAAACTCAACCACACTCGAAAAAGCATGACAAAGCACGAACTAGATACGAGTGGATGGAGAGCCAAGATTCGAATCTTATAGACAAACAAATATGAACATACATAAGTATAAAATTCAACACATAAAATATGAATTAAACAAAACAGAAATGAAGTAAAATTGGTTAACCCATTCAAGCAGGCTCGGCCACAACACAAATGGACTTGACTATCATCAAGTCATGCTCGGCCATGATGGTTGGAGGTCATAATTGCTCGGCTATGACCAGAAACATACACGGCTATAGACTGAAATGAAATGATGGTAGGGCAAAATGCATTAGGAAGTCAAAGAGGCAAAGGTATACGAGCTTTGGGTTCGGCCCTAAGGCAAATATGGCTCGGCCATTGGGTTTGCATGGCTCGGCCTGGGTTCATGGTGTGGCTTTGGGCTTGGATCAGGTCATCATCAAAAGGGGTAAGGCTTGGAGATGGTACGGTCACAACAAGGCAAAGGAGTAGAGTTAGTGGTGGTGGCCGAGGCTAGCAAGGTGGAAAGTGGAAAATATGGTGCACGGTTAGGGTTTATGGAGAATTTAGGTGATGGGTTTTGGATCTAGGTGGTCACGGCATGGCATGGGGATGGTGATGAGATGGTGGTGGTCGATCCTAGGTGGTGGATGGTGGAGAGATGGTCGGTAAAAGAGGGTGATGGCCGAGCTATGCTTGCGAATAAAAGAAAAAGGAAAAAGAAAAGGAAGGAGAAGGGAAAAATGCTTACTGTAAAAATTTTCTCAGGAAGTGAAAATGAGAAGAGAGATGAGAAGTTATGTACGTGAAATAAGGAGATGAGAAGTTATGTACGGCCAAGGCAAAGGAAAAGTTTTGAACGGCTAGGACAATGGAGAGGCATCTCTTCATTTTAAAGAAAAAGAAACTTATGTGTCTTTGAACTTCCTAAGCCAATTAGCCAAGCCTAAATCAAAACAAGTCAAAAAATCCAAATAAAAATCAAATAAAAAGATCAAAACCCAAATAAAATAGAAAATAGACAAATATAGAATAGAAAATAAATAATAAATACTGAAAATAATCGCGTGTAAAACGCTGAAATTTATCAGATTTAAAAAGTATAAAATAGAATTTCATGAAACGAAAAGCAGAAAGAATATTAGAATCAAATTCATCTTCAAAGAAAAAGATTGAAAATTTAAAATTCAAATATAAAAATTTCAACTGAAAGTCAAAGTTTGACCAAAGTTGACCAAAATATAAAATTTTCAGAAAATCGTTATTTTATTTTATTTGGAAAAATAATTATAAACAAAATCCAAAAATTCATTGAAAATTTACAAAATTCCAATTTTTAAATGATTTAAAATCAATATTTCAAATAAAATTGAATTAAAAATATTTATCAAAAATATGGGTTGTTACACTCTCCCCCACTCTAAAATTTTCGTCCTAAAAAAGGAACGAGACACGAAAACAAGGAAAGATAAGATAGAAAAGCAAATAGTACCTGAAATAAATAATTCTGGATTCGAAGCACGCATGCTATCCTCCATCTCCCAGGTACAATCTCGATCATCTGTACTCCACTGCACTTTGACCAGGTTGATAGATTTCCTTCTCAGCTGCTTCGTACCTCTATCGATAATACGAAGTGGCTTCCTCTCGACAGTGAGATTAGGCTTAATATCCAAACTCTCGAGAGCAGAAGGCTGGACAATCAAAGATGGATCATGCAGATATCGACTAAGATGATAAACATGGAATACATTATGCACTCCAGAAAACTTCTCAGACAAATCCAGATGATAAGCTAAAGAACCAATCCTCTCTGAGATACGGAAAGGACCCACAAACCTAGGAGCAAGCTTCCCTCTCTGACCAAACCGAATCACATTCTTTATAGGAGAGACCATAGGGAAAACCAGATCACTGACAGAAAACTCCAAACTCCTCCTACGCCGATCCGCACTTCTTCTGCCTATCCTGAGCACTCCTCATCTTCCTCTTATCTCCTCAACCTTCTCAGAAGCCTCCAAAATCATATCAGGACCAAAAACCAAACGATTACCAGATTCAATCCAGCAAGATGGAGATCTGCAAGGTCATCCGTAAAGAGAAGCAAATGGAGACATTTTAATACTAGCCTGAATTCAAAGATGAAATGAGATAGATAAAAGATTAAGATAAGATTAAAATAGAAGAGTGAAATTAATCCTGATAACTGTTGTTATAGATGAATTCAACAAGATGGAGATGATCTTCCCAAGATCCACCATAATCAAGAACACAAGCACGAAGAAGATCCTTAAGAAACTGATTCACTCTTTCCGTTTGACCGTCGATCTGCGGATGGTAAGCAGTGCTTAGACTTAGATGAGTACCCAAGGATTCTTGAAAGGCTTTCCAAAACTGACTGGTATAGATAGGATCTCGATCATAAACAATGTTGATAGGAACACCATAGAGACGAACAATCTCCCTTATATAGATCTCAGAAAAACTAGAAGCAAAATGGGTAGACTTCACCGAAATGAAGCGAGCTGACTTGGTCAATCTATCCACAATAACCCAAATATTCTCATTATTCCTCATAGTCCTCGTTAATCCATTAATAAAATCAACAGAAACCTGTTCCCTTTTCCAATTGGGAACTTTAAGGGGCTACACTAAACCAGGGGTCTTCTGATGATCGACCTTGACTTGCTAACAAGTCGCACACCTACTAACAAATATAGAGATATCTCGCCTCATACCTCTCCACCAATAAAGCTTCTTCATATCCCGATACATCTTCGTCACACCAGGATGAATAGAAAGTCTGGATCGATGATGTGGCGCCCACCTCTATACTCACGCTAGCCAAGGGAATTACTAGGTAATGACATCGACTAACACGAAGAATAAGGCTGTTGAGGAGCGACCATTCATGTAATTGCTTTGTGCGAGTACGGATATGTCAGATAGTATGACATGCATTTCATTTCAAGAGGAAACCTAACATATCAAATACAAACTCAAAGCTACTACACAGTGGCTATGTGGTCTTCGGAAACAAATATAAAATAAGCATAACACAAATTAGTCATAGATTTCCATATCACAAAGGCAGGAATAGATATGAATATATCACATAAAAGTGTACATCAAAGTAGTGGTCATTCAAGATCCACTACATCACAAAAGAATAGGTACAAGTGCTACATAAAAGAATATGTATACATCAAGGAGTCTCTATCTTGAATGTATAATGAAAAAAACTACTAAACTAAGTAGTTAGACAGAAGTCGGATGATGGTCCCAAATAAGGAGTCAAGCTGAAGCACCTGTAACATCTCGGTGTGACCCAAGTATTATTTAATAAGAAAATAATAAACAGATCAGTCTAGCTATAAATATCAGATAAAATGAGATAGAATAAGAGATATAACAAAAACGTATGATAAAAATAATGCCATACTATGAAAAGTATACATTTATCAATAACCAAAATCATACAATATCTCAAGAATCCCAGAACACCTAAAAAGAATGTCATATTCTTTATTTTATTCACCAAACCACAAATATTGACAAACATATCAATGCCAATCATAAAAATTGGTGAAACACAAATTCTAGAAATCATCAATTAGAAATCCAGAAATCACAAAGGGGAAGGCTTATCACAAATGGGAGCATGAAAACTCACTAACACGTGCATCAAAAACAGGTCGCTAACCATAGAGCTAGTGCAACGATGTACTACAATTACGGTACGCCCGAGGAACCTGAAACTCAGATAATTCAAAATAATGACGTAGTACAATGGTACGCCCGATGAACCTGATAAGCCGGTACAACGACATAGTACAATGGTACGTCCGTTGAACCGAACTCCATAAAAGAACATGGGTCGCTAGCCCACAAAAATGAATTGAAACTCCAAAGAACCAATAGGTCGCTAGCCTATAAAAGAAACGAGATGAGTAAAACAAGGTACAGTCCCTCACATAGACAAAGTGACATAGCATATCGCTAGTCTAAATCACAAAATGATCATCATTGATCAGTAAAAAGTGTGAATACACTAAGCTAGTAAATAAATGAGTTTAGCTTCATGTCCCACAACCACTGACTTAGCTTAAATATTTACGAACAAATTGTAGATCTCCACTCGAAAATTGTCATAAGAATTTCAATCGAACAAGTCCAAAAATTAACCGACGAAGTTAATGCAAGCGTTTCATACCACTTGTTTTGCTAAGCCGTTTAGTTAGATTTTCTCATATGAACGAGGTAAAGGTTTGTATATACAAATAGGTTGGAAAACGGTTTTATAAAGAGCTTTGTATTAAAAACAGAGTCGAAATAATCTTTGTAAAAGAGTTTGAATATTTACTTCTAGTATAGAAACCTTTGTATTTCAAAGTGACAAGTCACAGAAATGATTGTAAAAACAATTAATCACCAAAAATTCACATAGAAGACGTGAACCAAATCCATAGCAATCTATACCAATCCATCAAAATGGATATTCTCAAAAATCCCAAAAAAGAAGTCATCAAAGTCGATAATAAATGATAACAACAAATCAGATCAACACGAATCGATTAAAATTGAAAACCCAAGCAAAATAGGCAAATTGGGCTGAGGCAAGCAGATCAGTCGACTAAACCAGGTGGTCAGTCGGCCGACCCAATACCTGGAAACTTTCAATTTCAAGGTCAGTCGACTAAACCATAAGGTCAGTCGACTGATACAGGTACATAGCATTTTCTATCCCTTGGTTCAGTCGACTGACCTCCTGGTTCAGTCGACTGAACCTGCTTCTACAACATTATCAGCCTAGCCCCCAAGTAGGGCAAAATCCTAACCAGAGGCGATCGGACGAGCAACGAAGACTAAGGATTTACGCCAAGCGACAACCACCCTTGTATGGCTCTTTGAAACACCTCAAAAACGTGTTTAAACGTCAAATTAGGATTTTTAAAGATTTGACCTCAAAAGACCAAAAATTGGAAGATTCATCAAACCAATTCAATCCAAAAGCAAACGGACAAGGAATAGATGCTAGGAATTAATACCTAACAACTATCAAAGATGTAGACATAGATATGAGTTCAAAAACTTACCTTTAAAACTCAAAAACAACAAAGGAGAAGCTTGAAAAAAAAGGGAAGACCGACTACTCTTCAACTTCAACTCTAAAAGCTCTAATCTAAGATCATAAGCAAATATTTCCCTAGTTAGGTTATAGGAAATTTTTGAAATTGGAGAGAGATTGAGAGGGAGAAGAAGAATATGATGCTTACCTAAGCTTCTCTTAGATTTTGGAGCTAGAACTTGAATTTGCAAAGGAAACTAAGGCTTAGGATTTTAGTTTCCAATCTCCTCCCCCATTTTTACTAAAGCTTGAAGGGTTAGGAAATGAGGAATGAATGAAGAGGAGAGGGGGTGGAGTTAGGATATAAGATGAGTTGGGTTAGTGGGCTGACACCCAAACCCCCAAAATGAAAACATCAAAATTTTACTCAACTCCAAACATATCAATGTTTATACTCAAAAAGGTTGCAAACGCCATTTTGAACTCAATGGAAACGGTCTCGAGTTCTAATTCGACTGTTTCCAAAAAGTAGCTTTTCGGAATTAAATCCGACTGACGATGCTATATTTAAATAAAATATTTAAATATATAATCGTAAAATATGCGAGTTGTTATAGATGATTTTCTCGAAGTAAGTCTTGCCTCAATCCATCGACATTCGGGACACAAATCTGATTATTAATCCTCAAAATCCCCTATCATCATTTGAGCTCCACTACCATCAAGACAACTTCGACCAACTCTGCTACGAACACTCTCCTAAATCAATCTAATAATCCTATCCCGATCCTGCTTAGCAATGATATGATCCAAAGAGGAGAAGAAGAAATAACAAGCTGACACAACATAGCCTTCTTCCGACTCGAAGTATCAGCCACAACATTAGCTTTCCCAAGGGTATAGCTAATGTTGAGATCATAAGAAGCAAGGAACTCAAGCCATCTAACCTGATGCTGATTCAAATCCTTCTGGATGAAGATATACCTCAAATAATGATGATCAGTAAAGAGCTCAAACTTAGCACCCACAAGATGATGCCTCCAAAGCTTCAAAGTAAAAACCACAGCAAGCAACTCCAAATCATGAGCTGCATAATTGGCTTTATGGATCTTTAACTGTTACTGGCATAAGCAATAACATTCCTATCCTGCATCAGAACAACTCCCATACCCTTACGACTAGCATCAGTGTATACCGTTAATCCCTAATTTCCATTTGGAACGGTAAGCATTGGTGTAGAGGTAAGCTTACGCTTCAACTCATTAAATGCAGCTTTACACTTATCGTTCCATATAAACTTAGCATTCTTACGAGTCAAAGTAGTGAGAGGTGTAGAAAGCCGGGAAAAATTTTCAATGAATCTTCGATAATAACCGGCAGGGTCGAGAAAACTACGGATATCAGATGGAGTCCTAGAAGTTTCCCAATCCAACAACAGAATAGGGAGAAATAAGGACCATAGAAAAGATAGAATGATCAAATTATAGAAAGAGAAGAAAGGGAAGAGTTACATAGATCGCAGCGATCTTAATTGGATCAATAGAAACTCCATTACTAGAAACAATATATCCAAGAAATTGGACTTCATCCTTCCAGAAATCGCATTTCGAGAATTTAGCTTTCAACTGATGACTCCTAAGAGTTCCCAGAACAAAGCTCAAATGGGATTTATGCTCCTCCTCAGAATTAGAAAACAAGAATATCATCAACAAAGACTAGAACAAATTTGTTAAGCACATCAGGAAAAACGCGATTCGTCAAATCAACAAAGAAAGCGGGAGCATTAGTCAAACCAAAAGGCATAACTAACCATTCATAGAACTCATTCTCAGTACGGAAAGCAGTCTTGGGAATACTTTCCTCAACAACTCTAAGCTGGTGAAAACCTGTGGCAAGATCAAGCTGAGAGAAAACCGTAGCTCTATGGAGCTGATTGAACATATCATTGATGCGAGGCCTAGGATATCTGTTCCTCATAGTGAGCTTGTTCAGCTTCCTATAATCAACACACATCCTCAAAGAACCATCGGACTTAGTGACGAAAATTACCGCTGCTCCCTATCCGGAATGGCTAGGTCTGGTCAGACCCTTTGAGAACAAGTCCTCAATTTGCTTCCTTACCTCAACCTTCTCACGGGGTTCCATTCTTCTGGGAGAAAGAACTACATGTCGAGCTCTAGGAATAAGATCAATACGAAAAACAATTTCCTTCTTAGGAGGTAAAGAAGTGACTTCACCAAATACATCAGGATATAGTTTGACCACAGCAATAGAATCAAGATCATCCGAAGAACAGTCAAGAGAATAATTAAAACTGCCAGCATAATCCTAAGGCATGCAAACTGAATCACCAAAGAATTTATAAAATTATCCATAAGAGAAACAGTTCGGGTTCACAAGAGACAACCGGTTCATGCCTCTTTAGCCAATCACCTTCAAACAATAGATCAAAAGAATCAAAATCCAGAACATAGAAATCACCTAAAAACCGATAACCAGAATAAAAGAGCTTCACTCTTTTACAAATCCTACTAAGGTTTGTAGGACCACCAATAGTATTTGAAACACACAAAGGTTCAGGAGCAAACTCGGGCAAAAGAAGATGCTCGAACTTATCACAAAGATCCACAGAAATAAAACTATAGGAAGCTCCAGTATCAAATCGAACATGAACAGGAAAATAAAACAGAGAAAAAGTGCCCTGAAGAGTACCTTGGGTATCACTAGGAACAGGAGCGGGAGCAGATGCAGGTGGAGCAGGTGAAGAAGTAGAGGTAACAACAAAGATACCAGAACGTTTTTGCTTATGCTGAGTGGGACAATTGTTCTTGAAATGGCCAGGCTACAGACAAATATAGCAGAGATCACGCTTAGTCAACTGAGCTAGAGGAACAGCGGCACGAACTAAAGTAGGACAACTATTAACATAGTGTCCCTTCTGATTACACCTGAAGCAAGTAATGGAAGATAGGTCGACAAGCTGCCTCTGAGAATAACAAGATCCCAAACCTGGAGTCTTGTTCCAATTCTTCTTCTACTGATGAAAGTTTGGCTTTCTCTTTTTAGGGTTACCATAGAAAGACTAAGATGAAGTAGAACAAGCAATAGGAGGATCCTTAGAAGTACGATTCTCATATCTAATGGCCATATCAATCAGACTAGTGAAAAGGCTATGCACATGAGCGATGAGACGATCATAATACTCCGGGCGAACACCAGCTATGAACTTCTCATTCTTCTTGAGAGGAATGTCAGATTAGGGCCAAACTTAGAAAGTTCATTGAACTTCCTCTCGTGGTTAGCAAATGACATATCACCCTGCTTAAGATCAATTAATTCCCGATAAAGCTGAGACATCCCTGCTTCGGACATCCACTTCACAACAAAAGCATCCCTAGAGCACGATAAAGACACATAAGAAACTTTTCAAAAGGTGAAACTGAACCAAAATCAAAACAAATAGGAGATGATACCTAAACTACTCGCAAGATATGTCAGCCTCCACAGTGTGAGCTGTAATAGACTCCCACCAATCCAAGGCTGCTCCCTTCAACTGCCAAGCCGCCAACTGACGTTGCTGAGCATCCGTTATCTCAAGGCCGGAGAAAATCCTCTCCAAATCCTTCAATCACTACTGAGCTTCAATAACACTCTCTGATCCGGTAAACTTGGTACCACCAAGCTCAGTGTATTCCTTACAAAGAGTAGTGAACCTAACGAATGCAGCAGGCTCAGGAACTAGGGCAACACCATGATCCCTACCTCTGGAATTCCTACGATTCATCCTAAAAAATCAAGAATTAATTTTAGGACAAAGGTAATTGAGAAACAAAGACAAGATTTGATAAGATAAGATAAGATTCAACTAGAATGAATATCCTAAACAAGAAAATTACTCACAAGGTGGATAAGGAAAGGGAAAAAGTTTAGAAAAATTGATTTCAAAACAAGAAATGGTTATATCAAAATATTTTTTGAAAATCCTTTGAAAATCATTTTATACTTTAAAATACATTCTCTCACAAAGAAATGATTCTAAGATTGATTTCACTCATTCTAGGGTATTCCTACCCTATCTCTAATGAGTTTTTTGCTCCGTAGGCTAAGGTTTACCTAAAACCAAAGCTCTGATACCAAATGTAACGACCCACTATTTTGGACCATTCAAATCGACAATAAAACCACATATGTCGGATTTGGATAATTCAAAACAGTAGATTGTAATATAATTTGGAGCAAATAAAACCAATCACAAGCACAGAAAAATATCAAAATAACATGTAGTGGAAATAAAATAACCATAGTAGTTCATGAAGCTACTACAAACACAGTCACAAGACAAGTACAAAATACCATAGTCTAAAAGTAAATACAACAGAAATCCTAATACATATATGCCCAGTAATACATATGTTGAATAGAAATAGATGACAACTTGATAGATAATTTCCAGCAAATCCTCTAGCTCCAGAAGATGAAATCCAAAGCTGATACTCAGGCTGACCCGAGCGTAAAGAAAAAATACAAACACACGAGTCAGGATATACATACTTATACAATGTAAATCAACTCAAATGAACTGTAATAGAAATGCACAAGTAACTCAAAGGATGCTTGGGACCGCCTACCCTTTAAGGATCCGTTAAACTATCTACTATGTTGTAATTTACGCTATTATAATAATGTTTAAATTAAAGTATAATATATTTTAAAAATAGCGTTAAGGCTTTACATTTTCCACCTTAACACATTTTTATATCCCATTGTCTATACAATACTGTAATCTCCCCCGTACTGGGCATCGTCAGAGAGCACTCCATAGGTATGGTAAAAAAAATCGTATAAAGCATGCTAGGGTAGGTGACATGGCACAACTAGGCAATGCCATGTTAGATATACCAATTACACTTCTTGACCGATGGTAACGCATAGCTGTAGCTACCGCCCACCTCAAGCCACACTCCCAAAATCAAAGGTGCTCACCAATCAATCACAAAGTAATAGAATGACATACGAAGAAGTGTGCTCGATCAGAGAAGCTGCCTCACTAGCCCATCAATTGCTCCAGTTTTAGTCACCTTATGGCAACTCACGGGAGTCGAGTTCACGTAAATACCTTAATAGAACATCACCACCATCCTACTTCATTCTGGAATCTCCACCGCGTACATGGTTGTTAAAGTGGTTTTTGGAGTTGGCAGAGAGTTTGATAACTTCCGATCCCGGTCTGTTTAACAACCAAATGTTATTATAACCCATGGTTATTTATTTCAAATGGTTACATTTCAAAATAAATATTTCAATTTCAAAAACCATTTAAACCAAATGCTAATGCTCTTCCAAAATTATATCCATTTCAAAAATGGTAATATTTACAAATCCATATATATTAGTTGTAGCACTTTTAAAATGTACTAATTTGAAAATCATAACACTTTCAAACCATACACTTATTATAGCATTTTAAGAATGTATTATGTTAGAAACCATAACACTTTTAAAATGTTACAATTTGGAAATAGTAGCACCTCTAAACCATAACCTAAAGTAACATAGCATTTTAAAAATATTATTTTTTTATAACTACAGCATTTTAAAAACATAACTAAAATACCATAGCATTTTAAAAATGCTACGGATACTACTATAACATGTTTCAAACATATTATTTCAATTTTTATCATAGTTTTATTTATACAAACATATCTATTTCATAATTAAAATCTATTATTATCATTAGGTTAGAATCAAAATTCCATATTAAATCAAATTTAAATTATTAAGTTATTTAGCATAGATAAATCTTTAATTTATTTTTAAACCAATTATTTACTTATAAAATTCCAATATATCATTATATTTAAAAATCATTAAATCAAATTTTAAATTAAAATTTCATATATTCAAGATTCAAAATACTTAATAATTTTTAGAAAACTATTATTTAAAACTTAACCATGGGTCTGTATAATATTTTCTAACCTAGGTCAAGTGATACGGATATGTATCATTTCAATCCGTAATTTATAAATTTTCGGGTTCTATCATTTCAAATCCGCAATCCCAAGTTAAATTAAATAAAAATTGCTTGAGCTATTTCAGATCATAACGATGTTTCCTATTCTAAAGTCCGTTCAGGTATGTATCATTTCAACCTATAGTGATTCTATACAAACAGGGAACTTGAAGTGTGAGAAGAAGAAACAAAATAAACAATATAACATAGCATATCATATCAAGTGATATAACAAGTATAGCATCAGGTTAAGACATCATGAAATATCATATCACAGGCATATATGAATTAATATCAACATAGCATGTCACTACTACAATTCACATGTCATTGTTTCTGTAACTGCCCTCTATTTTGGACCATTCAAATTGACAATAAAACCACATGTGTCGGACTTGAATAATTCAAAATATCAGATTGTTAATTCAAATTTTGGCAAAACTCGGCATAAATAGTAAATAAATAAATCATAGAATCACAAACACAGAGTGATATACAATAATGCAACAGAAATAAAAGAATAGTAGTTCATGAAGCTACTACATATATCAGAGTTAAATAAGATACAACAGAAGTCTCGACTACAATAGTCAAATACAATATCAGAATACATCACTAGAATCAACTGAATAACTACAAGCTGAAAAGATTTAGATGTATCTCCAAATGAGCTTCAACTCCAAAGGTGAGTCTCAAAAGCTGTATCATTCAGCCTGACCCAAGCGTAAAGCAAAACACAGAACACTCGAGTTAGGATTAACATTCTTATATCAATAAATCCAACTCAAGTGAAATAACAACTGAAATACAAGTAACTCAAAGGCTGTTTGGGATAACCATCCTCCAAGGATCCATTAAACTATTTACTATGTAGTAATATATGCTATTATAATAATGTCTAAAAGTAAAATAAACTTACTTTAAAATAGCGTTAAGGAGTGACCCAATATTACCCTTAACACATAAATAGTCCGAGTAGTCTATCCAGTATCATTTTCCCTCCTGATTGGGAAGCCACCAGAGGATACTCCACAGGTTACGGCGCAAAACCAAAATCGTACAAGGCACGCTAAGGTAGGTGACATGGTACAACTAGGCAATGCCAGGGTAGATATACCAATTACGCAGACTGGTGGTAACGCGTAGCAGCCACTACCGCCCACCTCGAGCCACACTCCTAAAATCAAAGATGCACCCAATCAATCACAAAGTAATAAAATGGTATCGAAGAAGTGCGTATAAGAGAATCCACCTCGTTGGACTTGAATCGCTCCCGTTTTAGCCACCTTATGCCAACTCATGGGAGTCGGGAATAGGACGTCGCCACCATCCTACTTCATTCTGGAATCTCCACCGCATACACGGTTGTTAAAGTGGTTTTTGGAGTGGGCAGAGAGTATGACAACTTCCGATCTTGGTCTTTTTAATAACCAAACGTTATTAAAACACCGCGACCATTTTAAAATAATTTATACTTCAAAACCAAAATATCATTGCCTTTCAAAACCGTATAAATATGATATCATTTCCATTTCAAAACCAAATAAGATATCATTTCCATTTTAAATATACCCATTTTCATAGTCATAGCATTTTCAAATTTATTACACTTTCGAAACCAAATACTTAAAATTAAAACACTTTCGAAACATAATACTTTGAAATCATAATACTTCCCACTTAACCAATTTAAATATTAAAATAGTATATATAATAAAATTGTTTTCCTTAAATTTCACAAATTAATTCCAAATCAACTCAAATTTCAAAATTCAAATTTAATCAGATCTTAAATCATTAATTCCAATTTAGCTCCAAAATAAACCATTCAAAAACTATATCGATTCGAAATACAGATTTGAACCACAAATAAACCACTTCAAAATATATATTTCAAAGCTTTAAATATTCTATATTTTCAAAACAAAATTTTGATAATTCTATATATATATATATATATATATATCAAATTCAATTTACTATTATTTAACTTTGAAATATTTACTTAATAAATCCAATATCCGTTAAATAAAACTTTTAAACTTCAAATAACTGAATATCCCTTCAATTTGTTTAGACTTGACATATTCATTTAAATCACCTTAAATCAAAATCAAGTTACAAAAATCATATCCTTTCAAATCTCAAATTTTAATATATTTCAAATCAACCTTATTTGAGTTTAATTCTTAAATAAATTCAATTTCAAATTTATTTTCCAACTTAATTTATTTAAATCATTATAAATTTATATTAAAATATAATTTAAATACTTAACCATATTATCTTTAATAAAATCAAACTTTATTATTAAACTTATTCTATATTAAAACAAATTTATACATAGCCTAAAATCAAGGATTTAGCTATATATAAAACAATATTTATATAATATCAAAAAACAATATTCATATAAAATCATATATTTCTTTCCAAAAGCCATAGAAATCATTTTCAAAATATTTATATATGTAAACCACGGTGTCTGTATATAATTTTCTATCCTATGGTCAAGTGATACAGATATTTATCATTTCAATACACAATTTAAAATATAAATACGGGTATATATTATTTCAACCCGCAATCCCAAAATTCAATTCATTGAAAACTGCTTGGGTCTATTATTTCAACCCATAACGATTTTCTCTTATTCTAAAGTCCGTTCGGGTATGTATCATTTCAACCCATAGTGAATTCTATACCAAAAGGGAACTTGTAGTGTGATAACAGATACAATAATAGTATAATAGACATATATCATCAATAAAATAACAGATAATGGTGTCAGATGGCATAGGTGAACAGATACAGATGACAACATATATGGCAATGTAAATAACTAACAGCAGCAAATTTCAATTGTCGTTTCAATTGAAATCAAAATTAATAAATATAAGAATGTTAATCATGAGTGATTGCTCACCTTTCGAGGCTAGAGATGGACAAAAATGAGATGAGTTACTAATCAAAGCATGAATTCCAAAGCAAAGAAAAATTTGGCATGAATTTTGACGATCAAAGCAAAGCTGGTTGTTGGAATTGACGGAAACAAATCAAAACAAGTTTAATATAGACTATCAAAATATACGCTATATATAAAAAATTTCCTAAATCAAATTTAATACACATATAAAATAAATTATATATATAATTTGCCATTTTATAGATATAAACCTGGAGTAAGTAACTAATTTTGAACATCTTATTTCTGCACATATTTTATAATACTGACATAATTTAAATACCCCTAAGTTAAAGCTCGACAGATACAGGTTCTGGATATATACTTATATAACATATTATATATTTTTACTTCACTTATAAAATCATATACAGTAAACATATTGTACATTTTTCAACTACCTACACAAGCTCACTGTATAAATATATAGTTCTTACATACTAAAATATTATATTATAAAATATATATATGTATACGTATTATATACTTACCAAAACTCAAGTTGTTGTCGATGTTTTGCTGGTCTAGGCGGAGAGAAGGAGGAAGCACGGTGGGAGGCTGTGTTGCTGTGGGTGGTGGATGGTGCATTGGCGAACACAGGTGGCTGCGGTTGTCAAAGGTGTGGTGGAGAGAGGAGGGGCGGGTGATCGAGCAAGATAATTGCTGTGCGGTTGTCAGGTGGAGGCTTTTGATGGTGGTAAGGGCGGATCTAGGGTATAAGAGCTGCACAGGGCGGGGGCAGTCACGATGGTGGACAAGGGGGTGGTTAGGGAGTAGTTCGGCCATGGTAGAACGCGAAAAGGGAAGAGGTGCAGGCTTTCGGATACGAGCAGGCGATCTCAAAGAATGAAAGCCACCATGTACACGCTACAAATTGTATAATAGCTTGTATAATGTTATAATTTTTTTAGAGAACGGTTTAAAAGGCAGGGAAGCAAAGCAAAAGAAGAGGAATGGGTTTTCAAATGGGAAGAGGAAGCAACAACTAAAAGCTGTAATATATATATATATATATATATATATATATATATCTTTATTTTTTCTCTTTCCAGCACAAAGAATACGCACTACGAAAAGACACGACAATAATACCCAAAACAAGGAATGGGAAATTTGCTTCAAGTAAAATAATTAAAGCAAGTGTTGTTTGGATTACATGGCAGAGATTTGAAAAGGCAAAGGAAATAAAATGTCAAATGAACAGTTCGATTGAAAAGAAGGGACAGTGGAAAAATGGACCCGTAAATAAATATTGGAACCACTGGAAAAGCAAAGATCACACCTGTTCAATTCAAGAATATTAATGATGAATAACAAATTGATGTATACGGTGGAAGTTACTGGCCAAAGAAAACGAAAAGACTCAATACGATAACCGATACGGTTATCCGTTTCATGGATTCCACTGCATACCGGACTTCAAAACACAGAATTAGATATACCGCAGAGATCAACACGAAGAAATGATCAAAACTGTATACAGATATCAGTGGTAGGATCAATCCGATCAAAAGTCGATAATCGGTACCGATAAACGCTGCTATTCCGTACGGAAAAATCCAAACGGAGCTAGAAATGTTCGATTTTCGCGAAATGAATTTCGCAATTTGATTCAGAGTGTTCTAAATAAATTTCCTCATGTTAACACATTTAGGTTTCAGAACACTTTTAACTTTAACTGTTATTAACAGATTTAAACTTAATTTCTAGCGACAGATAGAACATCTACATTATTCGACAAAAATTTGTCATTTGCTATGTTTAAACAGACATATTCCAAATATTAAATTTTTATTTCAAAATTAATTATTCAAAATTTCACAAAAATTAAATTAATTAAATAAATAAATAAAACAAATAAAATTATTAAAAATTTATAGGTCATTACAGTTTCACAATTATATAAGTACGAATGTTGAGAGTGATAACTCACCTTCTAAAGCTGGAGATAACAATTTAAGACACACAACCAAACTCCGAAAAGCACGACAAAGCACGAACTAGATACGAGTGGATGGAGAGCCAAGATTCAAAACTTGATGACAAATAAATATGAACATACATAAGTACAAAATTCAACACATAAAATATGAAATAACGAAACAGAAATGAAGTAAAATTGGTTAACCCATTCAAGTAGGTTCAGCCACAACACAAATGGACTTGACTATCGTCAAGTAATGCTCAACCATGATGGTTTAGAGGCACAATTGCTCGGGTATGACTAGAAACATACATGGCTATGGACTGAAATGAAGTGATGGTAGGGCAAAAGGAATTAGGAAATCAAAGAGGCAAAGGTATGTGAGCTTTGGGTTCGGCCCTAAGGCAAATATGGCTCGACCATTGGGTGTACATGGCTCAGCCTAGGTTCATGATGTAGCTTTGGACATTGATCAGGTTAGGTCATCATCAAGAGGGGTACGAACTAGAGATGGGGATGCTCATTGCAAGGCAAAGGAGTGGAGTTAGCGGTGGTGGCCGAGGCTACCAAGGGAGAAAGTGGAAAATATGGTGCACGACTAGGGTTTGTGGAGAATTTAGGTGATAGGTTTTGGATCTAGGTGGTCATGGCATGGCATGGGGATGGTGATGAGATGGTGACGGCTGATCCTAGGTGGTGGATGGTGGAGAGATTGTCGGCAAAAGGGGGGATGGACGAGCTATGCTTGCAAATAAAAGAAAAAGGAAAAAAGAAAAAGAAGGAGAAGGGAAAAATGCTTACTGTAAAAAATTTCTTAGGAAGTGAAAATGAGAAGAGAGATGAGAAGTTATGTATGTGAAATAAAAAGGAGATGAGAAGTTATATATGGCCAAGGCAAAGGAAAAGTTTTGAACGGCTAGGGCAATGGAGAGGCATCTCTTCATTTTGAAGAAAAAGAAACTTTTGTCTCTTTGAATTTCCTAAGCCCATTAGCCAAGCCCAAATCAAAATAAGTCCAAAAATCCATATAAAAATCAAATAAAAAGATCAAATCCCAAATAAAATAGAAAAATATAGAATAGAAAATAAATAACAAATACTGAAAATAATCGCATGTAAAACGCTGAAATTTATCAGATTTAAAAGGTATAAAATAAAATTTAATGAAACGAAAAGCAGAACGAATATTAGAATCAAATTCTGCTTCAAAGAAAATATTGGAAATTAAAAATTAAAAATTAAAAATTTCAACTGAAAGTCAAAGTTTGACCAAAGTTGTCCAAAATATAAAATTTTTAGAAAATCATTATTTTGTTTTGTTTGGAAAAACAGTTATAAATAAAATCCAAAAATTCATTGGAAAATTCCAAATTCCAATTTTTAGATGATTTAATTTCAAATAAAATTGAATTAAAAATATTTACCAAAAATATGGGTTGTTACATGTGATTTCTATTTCATTTATGTTATAGCATAGAAAATTGTTTTCTTTAAAGGTTATTCTACGAGTTTAAGATATTTGGTAAAAACTCTCAATTGTAAACTAGTTATAATAAAATAAATAAATAGCTCATAATAAGTATTTAAATAAAGCTTCATATTTCATATGTTATTATAGTAATAGGCAAAAACTAAGAGCATACCATATATTACTTATCAATGGATGCAACAAAATATGCAAAACTATTTTCGTAAATATGTCAGATATTATTTATGAAATAACAACTGTCTCGGTATTGACTATAATTGAATTTAAATATAATTTTATTTGTTATGAATATTTTGAATATTCATTATGAATTAAATTGATTAGAATAACCATATTTGTTGCATTAGATACAAAACACAGAAGTATCCAAAATTTGAACAACTATTTTTTGGTATTACAGACTAAGCCGTATCTTGGAGGAACAATTCTCTAAATCGTATGATTATGAATCATATAGTATCGGTGAGTTATATCTTAGAAGATTATAGGCAAAGCACCCATTTAGCAGCAGCAACAAAAGAGTTAATGAACTCTTCAGATTGATCCCCAAAGATGTATGTAGTCAAAAGTCTAATGATTTCAAAATAGATCTACTTGTTTCGTTTAATTTATAGGTGAATTATCATAGAAATAAACATGTGTATTTGATACACAAGTAATATATTAATGATAAGTTCACTAAATATATAACAAAAGTAGAAAATATAATAAGCGAAGGAAATAAATAATTCTATTTGATCGAAAAATGAGTATACTGGAAAGAGTTTCTTCTACCTGAAACTAATAAGATTCTATCTCAAAAGCATTCCTCTTAATAATACTTAATGATGTATCAATAAGGAGTAATTAGACTTTTCTATACAAAGTACGATTAATGAGGAGTTTAGTTGAGCTAACTTCTTTCTATAAGTTTATGTGCTTAAGAATAAGTATACGAGGTTAAATTTAATTTCATCTAAAACATAGTTTACGAGATCATATAGGAAAAGAGTTGAAAAATACTCCTACATATCTTAGGTCAAGGTGTTGGCAGGTTGTGCGAGTCGAGAGACTACATGTAATATTTACTTGTGAGGGATCTTGTGTGGACCAACCTAAATGGGTTTGGGACTGATCAATGTCGATTGACCAATTTATGTTATGAACATAAGTTTAAACTTAAAAACCAAATCATTTTTATAAATATATAAAGTTAATTCATGAAATGTTTATGAATACTTATTCCATTGTACTAAGAAATAATTGTTGTTTCAAGAGATACAACTTCATGACAAGGATTTTTTTAGGAATTATAGGTAGTAAATGGGCTTGGATACAATCCAAAATAAAAGGAACTATGAAATTGACCAGGCCTAAATAGACACAACTAATTAAAATGTCTAATAAGAACTCTTACACATTAAAACAAAACTATGATTCTCTTATCAACATCAAGAAAAGAATTTCTTCAGTTGCCAATAAGCCGCTAGGAGCATTGACTCTACCATGTAGATATTGTGCGAATCTTTAATGGATTTCAAGTATATTAACAAAATATGATTTTTGATAGTTGTGCTCGAAGGGATATCATCCACTAAAGTGTCTCCGTGAAGAAGACCGATGCAGTTAGAATAAGGTAAGCTGTATTGATAGAAGAAAATCTTAAATTTCAATTGTTAAAATTAACATAACAGATTCATCATTCAACGTACCTAAGTTAACTCGGATTTTACTTACAAATTATCACTTGATTTGACTTCGATATGATTTCTAGTTTTGGTATATGTATGTTGAGATAGAAATTTTAAATAATGAATTAGAATATGTTATTTGCACTTAATAACCAAAGCAACTTGAGGACAATAGGATCGATTCTGAGTTTGTAAGTTGTTGGACATGATCCAACTAATAATGCGAATGTACTATTGGATAAGCATTAGAGCTAAGCAATTGTTTTGATAGAAAAATCAAATAGTTTGATTTTAGTAAAAATGCAGAGGAAATTTATGTTTGTAAGAAAGAATATTAATATGTACCAAAATATTTCTAAAACCATAAGTAAACGACAAACTTATAATTGTTGATGATGTATTCTTGTTAAAAATCATTTCAATTTGGTTATTTTGCTCTTGGAATAGGATTTGAAAAGACACATTTCCCATCTTTTATAATTAGTATAAAAGGGCGTTGGGATTCTTCCAAAGTGATATACACAGACACCATATTGAAATATTTAACATGGAGCATGTATGATGAATTTCTTTAGCATGAGCAGTAAGAATTATCGTACATGTTTTATTGTCTATATATTGAATTTTGCTTAAGTATTTTGTAAATAAAGAAATATCATATTCGAATTAAGTTTTGTAAATGATAGATTAGAGCGTTCTCAAGTATTTATGAAATACTAGAGAGTTGTTTATAGAAACAATGAACTCCTTACGAAGGACTACACAGACTCAAACGTCACAACTGAGATCAAGTATAGTATGTCGATCATATATCCATGGTCTACCTTAAGTAAAGAACTTAAAATCGAAAAAGTTTCAAACCATAAGTAGTGGTCTGTTCAACCAATGGCTTAGCACATCACCTTGAATAGCACTACAATAAAAGAAGCATAAATAAATACAAAATTTATAACTGAGCCGAGGGTAATTCCAAATGTTGAGAATCACATGTCATTGTTATATGATAACAATGTTGTAATACACTTTGCAAAAGAACCTAAAGCCCATTAGAAGTCAAAAAACATATTTCAAAAGTTCCACATAACAACGGTAGATTATCAACATCGAAGAAAGTTGATTGACAGAATAGAAAATTAAAACAATATAGCATACTCGTTCACTAAGGGACTTACTTGATCACGTTTTGGGAAAACCAATCAATCAAGTTGAAATAAGATTTCATAAGTGACCCCAAGTGCAAGTGGCAGATTGATGGAGTTAGGGGTATGCCCTAGGGACAATTATTTAATTTGTTACATAATAACCAATCTTGTTCGAAATAGAAGTTGTTTTCCTTTTATTATATATTTGTTACGTTGTGATATAATTAAATAAGTACTTAGTTTAAATCATATTAAATAGAAAACCCTTAAACGATATGTTATGTGATAGTAATCACAATGTGTTGTAATCATAGGAAATTTAACACATTATAAATAACATATTATTTTAGTTATTCCAAGTCAAGATGTTTCAAGATAGATATCGACACATCTACCGAGACAATGCGTACAAATGGTGGGAAGTGTATTACTATGAATGTTAGGGGCATCAAGGGGCTATAGACCGGTAGGTTTGGACAAATATTGGGTGACCAACTAAAGAGTTTTCTATTAATTGATATAACTAAAGCCAAACAAGGAATATCGAAGTAACAATGTTACACAGTTCTCTCAACTTGAGAAAACTATGGAACCTCTGTTGTAAAAATAATTCTAGGCACTTGCCTAAGCGTCACGCAGGCGTTAGGCTTGCTTTACTATCTACGTTTTTGCTTTTTCTTCCTAGGTGAGAATTACTACATTATCTATGCATATAAACATGTTTCTAAGGACAATCTATTCACCAATTTAGACTTGATGCCTCTTAAAAGCATCAAAATATTTGTTTAAAGTGATTTTGTCTCCGTTGTTGCTTTGTAGCGACCCTAAAATTCGATTACCTTATCTTCGAATATCGAAATGTTTTGAGATATAATTAGGTATTATAAATATGATTTTATAACCTTGTTAAACAACATTTAATTAATAAATAATGATGAGAAAATTTTTTTTGAAATTTATTTACAAGAGTATATTCTTCGAAGAAATATCGATAATGCGACCGAAAATCGGTTTATCTGTAAACAGCTTTTCAATTGACATACGTTGTCGAACTATTATGCACTTGTCTAATGATCAAATCAACATATTAGCAACTAATTAACACACATCTCTTTATAAAGCCTGGAAAGTTCTGGTAGCTTCTATTAGGATAAGAGATATTCTCATGAGAATGATAAAATGGTAATTAGCATAAAGCAGAAGTGTTGGGAGGTGAGTCTTCTATTACATGGTGGGAGGTAAAGGTAATTTTAAGCAACACCAAATGGAGCCTATACAAGGAGGACCATACCATTAATTATCATTCACAAATCCACAAAGCTTCGAGTTGATATATCCATGTCTTCTTCTCCTTCTTAACAATTTCTCAAGGAAAATACTTGCAATTAAAATCCAAATCACTTCAATCTTAGAGTTAATCCTTAATACCACATTACAAAACATCCTACCTAGTCATAAGTTGAAAAAGCAAAGCCACTCTCACCCTCGGAGGATAGGCCATGAGCAACTTAAGTAAGAGGGAGGCAAAGGAGCAAGTGGAAAGCAAGGAGGGATAGGTGCTGCTAAGTTGAGGTTGGACTTAGACGCTTGGATCTTCGTTGTTTTTTGGACAAAAGGTGAGATAACTCACAATTTTGGAAAATATCAAAAATATCTGTTGAAGTTTGATTGTATTAATGTTGTTGAATTAATATGGACATACAAGAAAACGTCGAATTTGATTCTTGCTTTGAAAGCAAGTAGCATATGTATGGACTTGAATGAACTTGTATGACATGTAGAACGGTCTTGGAACAAAGCACATAGGTTGTAGTTGAACATAGGTTTGAATATTACTCGGATTTGAAAGGGTACTTATAGCGATAGTCGCTATAAATGTAGTTGTGAATTGTCTTGTTTTTAGCGATTTCTATGGAATTTTTAGAGACATCCTTAGGGTTTTCTTGCTATATTTATAAAATTATATATATATATATGTATGTATGTATGTTTGTTGCTACTAAAATCTTGGATAGTCTAAAGTTAAGTAACATCTCGAAAATGACCAAAACTTCGTTTATGAAAAACTGCCCCGTTTAGACTTGATTTTTGGACTTAAAAGGTTTGTAAAGATATATAACTATAAGTATTTTGTTTCATTATTTTTAGAAGTGTTTACTAAATACTATTAGAGTATTTTAAAAGTAGTTTGAGGTCTTTATGAAGTTTGAAGAATTAATTGTGAATTTTTAAAGAAGTGGTTTTTATGATAAAACATGTACTTTTTCGAGTTTTATAGATTTTACAAACTTGTTATTGTAAAGTGATATTTTGGGTAAATGTTTCAAAACCTATTATAAGTATTTACAAGTATTCTAAAAGTATATACAATTGTTTCTGAAAATAGGTTAATAATTTCTCAGTGGCTAAATGGTTAACTATTTGATTACTTGTTGGAAAAGTAATTAACTATGCTTAACATTAAATGCCGACGAAGTAAGGCTTATCTATTTATGAGAGTTAAGATTGATGTCGAGTAAGGAGGGAGCAATAGAGCTCTAACCTACCGGTCTCCTTCTTGGCCAGGGAATAGTAGGTTGGAAAATTTTGAAAACATGTAATCATGTTGATTTCTTATTGTTTATGGAAATCATTAATACTATACTTAACCCTAACATTGAACGCGGTAAACTTATCTATTTACGAGATTTAAAAATGAAGTATCCGGGCAAGGCTTTGATGCAACCAGTGCTCTAACTTACTTGGCTTCACTCTTGGATGAGGAATAGTTAGGTTGGAATGGCGGAAACAAGTTAAGCATATGAATATTGATTTGCATAAGCAATTGTTTTTACTAGATAATCGATTTTTCGATTATCAAACTCAACCTTTGATTATCTTAAGAAGCAATCAAAAGGCTTTGTGATTTTGTACCAATGAGAATACCCTGGGGAGGGATATTGGTGCGAAATGCCTCTAGCTTTCACTTACATCTGGAAGAACATAAATTGAGTTAGCCGGAAATTCATTGATTGGTTTTGAAGAGTCTTCTATTGTTAAGTGTTTTACTTATCAAATACTACTTCAAAAATTGTATACAATTTCTATGTTTTAGAAGCAATTGAAAAGGACAATCCATGTGGATTCGAGATCTGTTCTAGATGCTCGAATCTATGTTGTAATTCGTGATCTATTAAAGATATGGGGATCCCTTTGGGGATTTGTGTTCTGTTCGAGTGGTGAAGAATCGTGTGAAAGATGTCAAACGTAACCCTGACATCGGAAATGACTAAAACAGAGTAGGATGCATAATATGGAGTTTAGCAACCCATATTAGGGTATTATCAACTCCATATCTAGATATACTTATCGATTCTCAGTCGGGGAGAGTTGATGATATTTGATTCACGTTGTTCAAGTTTATGTTCGGGCACTGGGCCTTTTGTGTTTAGCTAAATGGTATTATAGACATATACGATGCTCGAAAGATACTTTTTGACCCTTGTGCAGGAGATTGGATTCGGCTCCCCCAAAGAGATCTCCATAGAAAAATCCATTATGTGAACGTACTTTAGTGGTTTTAAATGTAATCTAAATATGTTGTGGTATGATGAATGTAAGCACCATAACAATCTAATATGATTTATATTCTGCAATTTAGATATTATCTATCATATCATTATATTAAACTTCATAAATGGTAGGTTTCTTTGAAGGGAAAAACTGCCGCAGGAATCCTTACAGTCCCAATAGTTATTGTTACATGTATTCATGTGTCTCGAGTTTTCTCATACCAGATTTATATCTAACACTTGGATTTTGTTTCCCTAGATTCCTTGCGTGCTCTTTCAAATAGGCTGAGTATGGAAGGTTTTTACTTGGATGCTTCAGAGTTCAAAAGAGCTGGAGGTTTCCATTTTCTATCTATTTCTGTTTCTATTGTTCCATATAGCTATGTATACATCAATGTTGTGTGGATAGGCAGTTATAACTATCCAGGCTGATGATGCTACTTAGGTTTTGTAACTCTGAAATTCCTGTATTCAAAGTAACCCTTTATACTGTTCTTTTGATATTTAATATTTTCATTCTGCTGTAAGATTCTGATGTTATGTTCTTCCTTTCTTTCTCTATTTATTTTATTTTAAACTTTCTGTCTTTCCAGCCTTGGGTGATCGGCACATGAATACCGTGGATGTATTAGTGTTGACATTCAAGGGCCAAAAGTTAGGATTTTACATTTCGAACAGAGCTCAAGTTTCAGCAATCACCATGGATTTGGTCAGAAATGGCTCATTAGAGATAGTATAAGCGACACACTAGAATGAGTTGAGTGTATTATATATACAAGAGCGAATTTGTGCTTTCTATTAACCTATACCCCATTTTCAACTTCCCTTAGGAATAATCTCTTTCTATGAAATTATTATAGCCATTCATATCCTAAATATAATATGCTATGTTTAGGTAATACAAATCACGAGTACTAGAGCTACCAATGCTCGAGGAGGTAGAGGTAGAGTGGTCAAAATAGTACCATCACAAACGGTGGAGATCAAGCACGAAGGAACGTTGCTCAGATAGGGGAACCAAGGGTGGATATTATAGTGGAGGTCGTGCAGATCAGGCCTCAACCGAATATTTATTCGCTTTACCATGATTATAAGAGGCTTGGTGGTAAAGAGACGATAATATAATTCTACATTCGGATCAAATTATGTGATCGAAAATATAGAGATATGGAGTTAGATGACGCGACGAAGTTTTAATTGACCTCACGATATATGACGGATGCAGCCATGGATTGGTAGAGTTCTATCACTGTCGGACTTCTCTTGGGCCCCATTTAATTAGGGTTTTGAGATGAAGTTTGTCCTAGAAGCAGAAAAGACTTTGTGGTTTAGGGCTTCTTTGACTTGAAGCAGGGGGCCACGACAATGGCGGAATACGATAACTGATTTACTGCCTTGTATAGGTTCGGACCTAGTTTAGTAGGGACGCCATTGAAATGGAATGAGATTTTCATCATAGGGACGCATTCGAAGTTCAAGGGTAATATGACTAATCACATCATGGGGTCTTATGTGGATCTAGAATATAGGTTAAGGTCTGAGAGTTTGGCTCTAAAGCCATCCATTTCTGCACCAGTTGGGGACAATAAGTGGAAGTTTCAACCGCTAAGAGATATTTCTGCTGTAGTTTGTCATAATGTGGAAAGAAATGGCACTTTGCTATTGTAGGGCGGGTATGGGAGGGCAAGTGGTCAAATCACCATTAGTAAAGGCATTGATTGCTAAGGTGCCAAAATTATAGTGTGGACAGCCAAGACCTAGTTTGCACCAAGGAGCTGTTACAACTACCACTAGCCAGGCCATTTTACTAGGGAATGTCCAATGCTCCAAAAAGGGGAACAACTTTGAGTTTTTGCACTAGCTTCCAGATCTTCCACTTCTGCAGCTGTAAAGGGGAAGCAAGTTCTGGAAGGTATTCTATCTATTTTTGGCATTCTTATTCTTGTCTTATTTGATACTGGTGCTTCTCTTAAGTTCGTACCTTGTATTCTTGTTGATAGACTAAAATTCGAGCCTAATATAACTTTAGATTCCATTTGTACCTAAAACCCTATTGAGGGCTCGGCTAATCTTAGTATAATCCGTTTAGGAGTTCTGATTTCTTTCTTCGACCAACTCTTTCATTTCGATATGTATGTTTTGGGTTTTTGAGGCTTTGATGTTTTGCTTAGGATGGATTGTGTAACGACACGAAATTTTAGTCGCTAGATTTGAACATTTAATTCATTTTAAATGTTGAATATGTCTTCTAATTTGATTTTGAAATAAAAAAATTTTGGTTAAATTAATAGAATTAGTTAAATTTCAAATATGGAAATTCAATTGAAATCTGAATAATAATAATAATATTTTGGAATTGGGATAATTGGTGGTTCTAGGTGTAAATAGATATAAAAATAGATTCTAAAATTTATTTTAAGTCTATTTGGATTTGAAGTATAATATTGGACTATTGGATGGAACTAGAAGTCGATAGGTATAAAATTTGGAATTTTATATTAATTTAATAATGGAATTTAATAATATAATAATGAAAATAATTAGATTTTGGTTCGAAATGAATCAGAATAATTTCTGATGTAAATATAAATTTTGTATGATTTATAATAAATTTAGTAAAGTTTTAAAAGTGAAATTTTAAATGATTTCGATGATTTTGAAAATCGCTCGAAATAATCGACGAGTTAAAATAGCCTTCTGGGGCACAGTCTCGGAATTCGACGAAACTAGTTCCATTGGATCGATAATAGTTAGTTATTATCGAATTTCAATTTTCGTAGCAATCGGAGTTGTCGTTTGACCCTGACAGCTTAAAACGCATAGAAAATACTTTAATCGATTTAATTAAGAATTGATCGTTTATTTCCGTAACTCACATATATGAACGAATTAGCTTCCAAAATACGTTCCATTGTGTTCGAAACGTGGGTAAAACCTTAGAAACGCCTGTCGGCACGCGTTGTTTGGAGATCGTTTGTAAAAGTTTCTTTAAATGAATTTAATATTAAATAATAATTATTAACGTATATAAATGCACGTTTTTCTTCCGAGTATTTTGTATCGGCCGCCTCCAATTAGTTTTAATGTCCAAAAACCTATCATGTTCTCCCTAAGTTATCTCTCAATCTATACATCTATACGAGAAACTTCCAACATAAAGATCGAAGATCACGACGTAGGCTTCACATCCGTACGATAGGTTGGCGTGAAGATCGACGAGATGGTCAGAAATTGACCAGGAAGGCCACCGTTTCGCATGCAATTTTCCAGGCAAGGCTATAGCCGAGCTCGACGAACCTTCGTTGATGATGGAGTTCGCGATGGGCTTTCATTTGGCGGTATTGGATCATCGCGAAGTGGAGTAAGGGAGGAGAGACACTCAACCCTAGGCCGCGATTTTTGGTTTCTTCGGTCTGTAGCGTGCGTGTTCATAAGGGAAGAAGAAGAACGTGCGGCCTCTATGGTAAAAAAAAAGGGGAATTTATTTTAAAATTTGTTTCAAAACTTTAAAAATTCATATCTCATGCGTTTTTTATTAGATTTCGACGAATTTGGTGGCGCCGGAATCGTAGAGATGAGTACTATGCAGTGTAGAAATTTTGGGATCATTCGGAGCAAGTAAAAATTTAGGTTAAATCCAATGTCGTTCGATTTAATTTAAATTTGAACGCTCGTCGAAAACCCAAGGTGAGTTATTCTCACTCACATCTGGATACCAGTAATTTAAATAGCTAATATTTAAATGTTTGATTGGTTGATTAGCTGAATATGATAATTATTATCAAATTAAATAGATATTTATTTGTTGTGCTAATATCTGTGGATGTAGGGAAACAGGTTGGAGGGGTCCAACTGGATTCCTCACAAATAGGAATTTTATTTATATGCTGTGATATATCTCATTTATATTCTGTGATAAATTGCTTTAGATCTTGTTATGCTGTGTTTTATTTATATACTGGTATAGATTAAATTGAAATTTAATTGTGTTGTGCTATGATTGGGTGAATACAACCTGGGAGTTTAATTATAAATAAATAAATTGGGTTTAAAGGAAATAAAAGAAGTTCTTAAGTAAAGAATTTAAAGGAATTAAATTCAAGAAATTTATTGGAAATTTGAAGTGTTTGAAAATTGTGATTCTGAAGGGAAATATGAATTGTTTAAAATAATAGCGAGATTCATTTTTAAAGGATGGGAAGTGTGCTTTTCCTGGAAACTTTAGTATGTTTTTAAGAAAAGTTTTCAAATTTTAAATTTGCAGTTCAAATATGTTTATAATATTGTAGAAAGAAATATTATTTTAAATTGTTTAAAGTGTAAGTAAATGTTTATTTAAGTAATTATGGTAATTAATTATTTTAAAAAGTAAAGTAGTATTATGTTCTCAAAAGCAAATTATAATATAAATATTTGATTTAATAACTTGATTTTTAAAAGTTAAATTTGACTTTAAGTACTTAGGGAACCTCCATATGTTTCCTTAAGTATTATTTTCAATTAAATAATTTCTAGAAGCTTTATTTTAAATATTTTAAGCATTTTTTTTGAAGATGATTTCCAGGAAATAGCAACGTGTTTAAAAATAAAAGGAGTTTATTTTTAAAGCATGGAAAGGATTTTACGGGATGAACGAAAAATTGAATTAGGGTAAATCGTGTTGGACTGATAAAAAGAATTCTTTGGGTTATCCTAAAATGGAAGTGTATTTCCCTGAAAAGCCACGTACGTTTTTAAAGCAGATTTTTGAATAGTTAGAAGTTTTGAAGTTTTATTAAAGAATGGTTTCAAGAAAATCATTTAAGTGGTAAGTATTTTAAAGGTGAACATCTATCGAATTAGTTATAGAAGGAATTATTTTAATGGTAAGCAGTAGTATGTTTTAAAGAATATTATTAATATTTATACTTTATAAAATGGTTCTATTTTAAAGATAATTAATTAAAGATTTATCAAAAATAATATAGAGTTTCATAACTTTATTTTAAATTTAGTATGACTTAACTTTATTTTGAAGAAAATAGTTTATATTTTATAAAGCAGTTTTATTCGAGATATTTTTTAAAGTATATATATTTTTAAATCAAGTATGTAAGAAGTTTAATGTAAATGTGTAATGTATTTTCAATAATAAAGAAATTTAAATTATTTTAAATCTTAAGTATGGGTACTTGGATGTTTTTAAGGGAAGTAACAATTTGGGGAATTTATTCTATGAGAAGAGTTGGATTTTGAAAAGTGTTTTCAACAGGATTTGAGAATGGAAACATATCTTGCAAAGATATTTCTTTTGAGGAAAATAAATAATGTGGGAATTATTTATTGTGTGATGGATGTTTATGAATTTTAATTGATAGTTAAATCACCGACTATTAATATTGGACAAATGCGTTGATCGTTTCGAAGCGACCGAGATCAGGATTAATTTGTCGAAAACCACTTCGATCCGGTTTGTACGTTTTCGTGAGTAAAACGAGTTTGGGGTCGAAGATGGAGCAGTAAAGTACAAGGGCTAGTCACTACTAATCCTGAGGATATTTACAAAATGGATGTAGTAGGTGTAGTGCCTCCGGTTCCGTTCGAACTCGGGACGGACTTGTATGGATGAATGCTTTCAGAACATCATCGGGTGGGCGATGGGCATTCTAAGTGAAATGTTCTAAAGGTAACGCTTAGCCTCAAGCCTCATCAACCGGGAATGACTGAAAATCAGGGGTTATGCAGCAAGGCTAGGTGGGTAGCACCCATTCAGGGTGAGATCATCCCTGTCTAGATGTCCCTTTTTATTCGGCTTAGTGGTGTGGTTGCTGATCCCAACTGTGGGGTGATCTTACTCGGGATTATCCAGTAAGGGGTAGTCCCGGCCTTGTGTTGCAGGGGATCGGGCGTGGTCCTCGGTACACTGATCTAGACCAGGTACTATGACAGGTGGTACCCCATTGCCTAGTCATTAGTTGGAAATCCATTCTCCTTATGCACCTTTTACGAGTTTTGTTTGTATTACCCACTTTGTGGCTAGTAGCTAGAATTTAATCATGTAACAATTTCAGCTATTTTATAATTATTTGTATATAGATCCTATTATAATATTAGAGGATTTTTATAAAATGTGTTTTAGCTATCGTAAGGTAAAAACCCGACATGTTTATTTGTGGCATGGTCTTACGAGATGCTTTTGTTTTCAAAAGGATTTTTGAAACTTTAATAATCAATTTGGGTGCAGTTTTATCATCTGGTATTCCAAACTGACTCGGGTGTTATTTCATTATAATGCTCGGGTCAGACCGAGTATTATATGTTCATGACAGGATGCTATGGAGCAGGAGAGGAGCTGGAGTTCGAGACGTATTATATGTACTTGTATATATCTGCTGCTGTGATTGTTTGAGATTGTCTGACTGGTAATGGTTGTTTGCTTGAGATACTTTGATGATATATTGTATAAAACAGATATAGTTTTCATTTTATGTAAAGATCTGATAATATATATAATATTTTATTCCACTGCGACTGTGAGATTCTGATATTGTTTAGTTCCTTCTTTCTTCTACCTTCTTTCTTTTTCCTCAACAATCTGTCTTTTCCGGCACTTGATCGTCGGCATATCCTACTGTGGGGTGTTTTGTGTCGATTTTCGAGGGTCGAGAAGGGTGGGTCGTCACAGATTGGCTATCTTGGAATCATGATATCTTGGATTGTGTTAAGCGTACTATATCACCAATGAAGGAGGGGTGGAAGAAACTGGTAGTGCCTTGTGAGGATCCTATCTCTCTAATGAGTAGTTTCCTTTGTTCTCTGGACGTGGCAGAGGAGGAGCAAGGTTCGATCATGATCGTTCAAGAGTTTGAGGATGTCTCAAAGAGAGATAAAATTTCGCATCGATTTAGTGAAGGATGTAAAACCTATCATGTTGCTCATTCATATACTTTTACCAAAGGAGAGGTAGGAGCTAACAAATCAAGCTAGTGACTTGTTGTAGAAGGCTTGATCTAACCAAATTGTTCGAGTTGGAGGTGTTTATTGTCTGTGCAACGAAGGCAGACAATTCCCTAAGGCTTTATGCAGATTATCACGAGCTCAATAAACGAACTGTTAGGAATAAGTGTCATTTGCCTAGGATAGATGACTTGTTTGATCAACTTCATGGAGCTCGAGTGTTTTCTCATCTCGATCTTGCTACAGGGTTCCATTAGTTGAGTGTAGCAAATGAGAGTGCACCCTTGACTACCTTTTGATCTGAACAATTTTATGAGTAGTTAGCTATGTCGTTCGGTCTAACTAATGCTCCAACATATTTCATGGACTTAATGAATTGAGTTTTCCGAGATGTGTTGAATAAGTTTGTCCTTGTATTTCTCAATGTTATTTTGGTCTATTCCAAGATCGAGGAGAAACATTCGTGCCATCTAATGATTGTTCTAGAAACACTAAGAGAGCATGTGTTGGAGGCTAAGTTCTTAAAGTGCCATTTTTGGCATTTAGAAGTTTGGTTCTTAGGTCATGTTGTTTCGGCGGAGGTTATTTCTGTTGATCCTGCTTAGGTTTTGGCTATTCAAGACTGAAAGAGGCCGGAAAGTGCAACTGATATTAGAAGCTTTCTAGGTCTAATAGATTATTTTAGGAGATTCATATAGGATTTCTTGAAGATTGCTTCTCACCTAACGAAATTGACAAAGAAAGATGTCAAATTTGTATGGACTAGTAAATGCGAGTAAACATTTATAGAGTTAAAGGAAAAGTTGAATATTGGTCCCATTCTTACCATGCCAGATGGAGGTGAGGGTTCGAATATATACATCGATGCATATGGAACATGTTTAGGTGCCGTGTCAATGTAGCATGGGAGGTTTATTGCTTATGCGAGTTGGCAGCTTAAACCGCATGATGTGAGGTATGCTACTTATGACTTGGAGTTATTAGTGGTGTTATTTGCATTAAAGATACGGAGGCATCATTTTCTAGGTAAAATGTTCAAGTTATATATGGACCATAAATCTTTAAAGTATCTTTTTATGCAAAAAGAGTTAAACATGAGGCAACAAAGGTGGTTGGAGTTTCTTGTAGCCTAATATTAGGATATGTTATTCACACTGAGGGAAGTAAATATCATAACTGATGCGCTCAATAGGAGGTACGTAGTTATGACAAACATTAAGGTTCGTCCGATCCTAATTAGTCATATAGAAGAGAATCGGTTTAGAGGTCCTCTTATTGCTCGAATAACCAAAGCGGTATACAAGAATAAGGCACCAAAGAGGTGGCTAAGATGTGAAGTAGATAGACGTGGTTTGCTGTGGATGAATGGATGGTTGTATGTTACCAAGTTTGATGGGATTGGGCAAGAGGTTCTAAAGGAGAGTCATCATTCACGATTAATAATACATCCAGGAGTCATTAAGATGTATCAAGTTATAAGGCATAATTCTGGTGGAAAGGTATGAAAAGAGATGTTTCCATCTTTGTAAGTAGGTATGCTAACTGCCAGTAGGTAAAAGGTAGTCATCGGAAGACGGCTGGACTGCTTCCGCTGCTTGAGATTTCTAAGTGGAAATGGGAGCATATATCTATGGACTTCATCGACGGATTTCCTAGGCCGAGGAGGGGTAATAAAAGTGTGTGGGTTATAATGGATCGATTGACAAAGAGCATGCACATTTTACCTGTTAAATCTACGAGAACAACTTCTAGTTTGGCTAAGTTATATGCTAAGAAAATCGTCAAATTGCACAGTGTCCCTTGTGATAACATGAGTGATAGAGATATGATATTCAAAAGACAGTTCTAGAAGGGTTTGCATGAAGCATTGGAGAACTAGTTTGAGTATTGCCTACAATCCACAGACCGATGGGCGAATGGAAAGGGTGAACCGAGTATTGGAGGACTTGCTTCAAGCATGCATTTTAGATTTTACGGGTTCTTGGGAAGAGCACTTACTACTTGTTGAGTTTTCATACAACAATAGTTATCAGACCAGTATCAGAATGGCACTATTTGAAGCATTGTTTGGAAGGCCTTGCAAATCTCCATCGTGTTAGGTAGAACCTAGAAATCGTTTATGCTTGGGCCAAATATGATTCAAGAGGCATCGAATAAGGTTATAGAGATTCGAAAGCAAATCAAGGAAATGTAGAATCGACAGAAGAGCTATGCAGACAAAAGGTGCAGTGAATTAGAGTTATCAGTTCGAGACTTTGTATTTGTAAAGATTTCTCCAATGAGAAGTGTATTGTTGTTTGGAAGGATGAGAAGTTAGCTCCTCGATATATAGTACCATTCCCGATTCTAGAGAATATTAGTACAGCCGTGTATGGTCGAGTTACCAAATAGGCTATTAAGTGTGCGTAATGTATTTCATGTGTCGCATATGTTAAGTTTGTGCATGATTCTTTGATGTTAGTGGAAGCATCACTGTAGGAGGACAGGTTGATCCAAATTTAACTATTTTGAGACAGCGTGTTCGTATTGTTGATAAAGATACGAAGCGATTGAGGACTAAGGTTGTGAAGTTAGTCAAGGTACAATGGAGTGAGGATGCTTGAGAATGTACTTGGGAAATAGAGGATATTTGAAGGAGTCTTATACGAATTTGTTCTTGGACTAGAGCTTTCTTATCTTAGTATCATACATTTTTTGTAGTATACTCACCGCTTGAGATGGAGTCACTTATTATGCATTTGGATTGCAGTTTACTTTGTATATATTTTTAGCCGTATTCTATATATGTATATTATTCTTCTATCTTCTTTGATTTTCATTCTTATTTGAATTTCAAGGACGAAATGTTCTAAGTGGGAAAGAATGTAGCAAACCAAAAATTCAAACAGTTCGTCTTCGAATATCGAAACGTTTTGAAATATAATTAAGTGTTACAAATATGATTTTTTTTAACCTTTTAAACTTCATTTAATTAATAAATAGTGATGAGAAACTTGTTTTTGAAATTTATTTACAACCAATAATGTAATGTAAAATCGGTTTATTGCTAAATAGCTTTTCGATTGATATAAGTTATTCGAACTTTTGTGCATTTGTCTAGTGATCAAATGAACACATTAAAAACTAATTAACATACAAATCTCTTCACAAAACTTTAAATGTTATAGAAGCTTTTATTAGGATAATAGATATTATCATGAGAAGGGTAAAATGGTAATTAGAATAAATGAGAAGCGACTTAAAGAAGAAGGGATAGGAGGCGAGCCTTCCATGGCATGGTTTAGGGAGGGGGGTAAGGGCAAGCTTAAGAAACACCAATGAAGCCTATATAAGGAGAGGCGTACTCTTAGCTGTCATTCACAAAGCTTGGAGTTGAAATATCTATGTCTTCTTCTTCTTCTTAATAATTTCCTACAATAAAATATTTCCAATTCAAATCCAAAGAACTTAAAACTTGGAGTGAAGCCTTACTACCACATTACAAAACATCCTAACTAGTTAGAAGTTAAAGAAGCAAAGTCACCCTCACCCTAAGAGGATAGGCCATGAGCAACTTAGGGAAGATGAAAGCAAAAGAGCATGTGGAAAGCAAGGAAGCAAAGAGAGAAAGGTGTTGTTAGATTGGGGTTTGTCTTAGATGCTTAGATCTTGGTTGTTTGTTGGATAAAAGATGAGCTAACTAACCACTTTGATTGGAAAATATCATAGATACATGACGATGTTTGATTGTATAAATGTTGTTGGATTAATGTGGACATAGGTGAAAACATTGATTTTTGTTCTTGCTTTGAAAGCAAGTGGCGTATGTATGGACTTGAAAGAACTTGAACGAACTTGAGCGGACTTGTATGAAATATAGCAAGGTCTTGGAACAAATTGTATAGGTTGTAGTTGAACATAGGTTTGAATATAACTCGGTTTGAAAATGCACTTATAGCTATAGTCGTTATAGATGAAGTTGTGAATTGCCATGGTTTTGGCGATTTCTATGGAATTTTTAGAGGGATCCTTAAGGATTTTTTTAGCATATTTATAATATTATATATATATATATATGTTTGTTTCTATTAAAATATTGGATTGTAAAAAGTAAAGCAACATCTCGAAAATGTCAAGACTTAATTTTGGACTTAAATGGTGTGGAAAATATTTAAGTATTTTGTTTCATTATTTTTACTAGTGTTTACTAATTATTATTAGAGTATTTTAAAAGTGGTTTGAGATCTTTATTATTTTTTAAGAATTAATTGTGAATTTTTTAGAGAAGTGGTCTTATAATAAAACATGTTCTTTTCCAAGTTTTAAAGATTTTACAGACCTGTTATTTTAAAGCAATATTTTGGATGAATGTTTTGAAACCTATTATAAATATTTTCAAGTATTTTAAAAGTATATGAAAATGTTTTTGAAAAGGGGTTAAGAATTGCTTAGTGGCTAAATGGTTAACTATTTGATTACTTATTTGAAAAGTAATTAACTATGCTTCAAATTAAAAGCCGACGAAGTAAGGCTTATGTATTTGTGAGAGTTAGATTGATGTCGAGTAGGGATGGAGCAATAGAGCTCTAACCTTTCAGTTTCCCTCTTAGATGAGGAATAGTAAGTTGAAAAATGTTGGAAACATGTTAATTATGTTGATTTCTTACTTGTTTATGGAAATCATTAATACTATATTTAATGCTAAAAGCTGACGAGATAGACCTATTTATTTATGAGATTCAAGAATGAAGTATCTAGGAAATGCTTTAATGCAACCAGCGCTATAACTTACCTGGCTTTAGCATTGGATGAGGAATAGTCGAGTAGGAATGTAGGAAACAAGTTAAGTGTACGAATATTGATTTCATAAGCAATTTTTTTTTTATAGATGGTTAATTTGTCAATTATCGAACTAGGCCTAATTTTAACTTAAGAAGTAATCGAAAGGCTTTGCGATTTTATAACAATAAGAACCCCCGGGGAGGATTATTGGTACGAAATGCCTCTAGCCTTCACTTATTTCTGAAAGAACCGGAATTGAGATAGCCAAAAATTCATCGATTAGTTTTGAACAGTCTAGGATTGGTAAGTGTTTTACTTACCCAATACAACTTCAAAACTAGTATACGAGATCTATATATTGGAAGTGGTTGAAAAGGCAATCTATATGGAGATTCGAGATCTGTTCAAGATGCTTGAATCCATGTTTTGATTCGTGATCTGCTTGGGATACGAGGACCCAATTGGGGATTCATATTTTGTTCGAGTGGAAAAAACTCTGAGAAAGATGCCGAACCTAACCTTGACATTGAAAATGACTAAAAACAGATTAGGATGCACAACCTAGGGTTTGAAGAACCATGTCAGGGTTTTATCAACTCTACATCTAGATATACTTATCGATTATTAGTCGGTGGGAGTTGATGATATTTGGTTCACGTTGTTCATGTTTATGTTCGGACGCTGGGCTGCTTGTGCCTACCTAAATGGTATATTTTATATAGAGATATACGATGCTCGAAAGGTACTTTTTGACCCTTGTAAAGGAGATTGGATTCGACTCCCCCGAAGAGATCTCCGTTGAAAAATTCATTATGTAAACATACCTTAGCGGTTTTAAATGTAACCTGATTTAGTGTGATGAATGTAAGCACCACAACTCTCGAATACGATTTATATTCTACACTCTAGACATTATCTATCATATCATTATATTGAACTTCACAAATGGTTTGTTTCTTTTGAGGGAAAACTGTTATGGTAATCCGTGTGGTCTCAGTAATTACCATTACATTTATTCGTGTATCTCGAGTTTTCTCATACTAGACTTATATCTGATGCTTGGTTTTTATTTCTCTAATTTTGCGCGTGCTCTTTCGAGTAGGCTGTGTATGGCAGGTTTTAACTTGGATGCTTCAGAATTCAAAAGACAAGCTCGAGGATTCCATTTTCTATACATTTATATTTTTTTGCTCCTTATAGCTGTGTATATATTAGCGTTGTAAGGACAAGCAGTTATAAGTATCCAGGCTAATTATAGTACTTAGGTTTTCTAACTTTGAAATTCCTATATTTTAATTAACCCTTTGTGCTGTTCTTTTGATATTATACATTATCATTTCGCTATGAGATTCTGATGTTGTGTTCTTTTTTTCTTGTTTTCCTCTTTTTTTTTTGTTTACCCTAACTTTCTATCTTTTTGGTACTTAGGCGTTCGGTACTTGAATCCCATGGATGTATTAGTGTCGACATTCAAGGATCAAAAAGTCAGGATGTCACATGCTTTCAAACCCATCCAAATCCATGATATCCCATCATGGAAGTTAATACTAAATAAAATAATAAATTTTATCCAAAATGCACTAGTTTATCAAAAATGCCTAGCTCCGATCGATCCTCGATTAATCCCCGCTTATGCGATTTAACCATAGTCCATGCTTACCATCTAGCATTTGCTTAGTGATTTTTACAACCTTTTGTAGAACTTCAATGTGGACACTCTACTTTGATTATTGTTAAATCATGACATGACATCCATTGAACAATTATAGTTGGGTGTTAGTTGAAACATTGGAAGTGAAACATAATTCAACATGTGCATGGGGTGATGATAGGTGTGATGACTTAATCAATACTACAATGGAATGCATCTTCAAGCTATTTTACGTTGAAGGGCGATAAGTGTTTTAAACTTTCTATCAATACAGTTGCAATTTTCAAACTTCAATGCAGAAAATTCAAACATATATAATAATATAAACATAGAACAATCAAATAGTAAGTAAATGCTGTAAAAATAAAGGTAAAGAAGTGAATTTTATACTGCTTCAGGTTCCCAATCCTGCATCCAATCCTGTACCCCATACATAATTTTACTAATCACATATTGACTTAAATCAGTTGGCAACAACCTTTACACCGCTTGATTTTTTACTTGGATGGCTAGGCCACCTACTGGAATTTGACTTGGTTAACCATTGCACTCTTTGGAATTTGACTTTGATAAACAGAACTCCTATCCCATTTTTGACTCGGGAGGCAGGACAACTCTTTTACACTCTCATCTTAACTTTCACTCGGATGGTTAAGATCACACTTTTACAAGTCATAGTTGACCATAAGAAATTGAATCTTTCGATCATGTTTCCAAGTGGTTTGTTGATACAATTTCCTATAGATCTTCTGTAGTTGAATATCTTTGCATTTAAGTACAACTGAGTGAAGATCATAGAGTTAATGGTGTAGAATAGAAGCAAATTTTTTTGGTCATTTATTTGAACATAGAGAAAGAGAATTGATGTAGAAATCAACCGCACTTCGTTGAAATCTTAAAGAGAATGAATGTAACATCCTCCACTTGAAGGCCTAAAACTAACCGCTACAAATTATGCAGTCATCTATGGTTATTAGTTCTTGATGACCAATACATTAATATAAAAGAAACACAATAATATGAAAAAGAAATAAACTGTATAACGAATAAAGAAAGTTATTACTTTTGGACCTTGCCTTATTTTGTAAAATAGGTGATAACAGTATTTTGGAGTAGAATCTCTATTTGGTCATCTATAATATGTATCATGGCTTAGACTACTTGTTTACGTGTTTGGATTTCTTTGTGAAAAGCAATAGTGCATGTTAGAAACAACATAGTCATTGTAAACGCACTTTGAAATCCTTGATATTTGACATATGTTAAATTGGATAAAATATGCTTATTGTGGAAATATGTATGTGTGTTTACTCAACCGGTTTTGGTGTATTTGACATAAATGGATTGGTTTGGACGTCTGTGGAAATTGAAAATGGAAGTTATGAATATTAGAAGCGAAATGGTCGCGTTGAAATCACTATGATCTACGATTTTAAAGCTAACTTTGGAAGGACATCCTATGGCTTCTTCGTATTAATGATGAGTACTATTAACGTACTTATTATCGAAAAGTAATAAGGTTTAAATATATTGTTGAAAATCATTTATGGACTTATAAAATGATGGTTTTAAATTGATTTTTGAAAAAGGTTTTTAAATATAGTACAAGTATTTTAAAAGTATATTTTTAGTATAAAAAATGATTTTGGAAATTTCTTAAGATTTATTAGATAATTTTATTATAGTATTTACAAATGGTTCATTGTATTTTATTATATCTTTGTTTTATAAATAAATTAGTATATGTAAGTATCTATCTTTAGAAATGTATTTTAATATATTTAGAAGTTTAAAAGAAAGTTTGATATTTTTTAAAGGGATTTAAAATGGTGTTTTGAAATTATAACACTTATGTTATAATGGATTATTTTGTAAAATTGATTAAAAGGTATATAACCTTGTTTAACAAAATGGAGAAGTACTTAGAACTTTAAATGGATATTTTAAAGTAAATGGTAAGTACAAAAGTGGATTTTGGTTTTATAGTATTGATATTTGTGCAATATCTGTTTTAAACCATGTTGTAAACAATGTTTTAGCAATAAGTGTTTTGGGGTTTGTTGTAAACAATGTTTTAGTAACACTTGTCTTTAAACCCTGGGATAGTATTTAAAGTGTTAAAATATTGTTAAATGATTTTGGAAAGTATGTTGATTTTTAATAATGGAATTTTGAAGAGAATAACAGGTATGAAATGGTTTTATGGTTGTTGTGGCAATGTGTTAGTAACATTCGCCTTTAATCCGTTTTGATTATACTTACGAATATAAATGGATCTTTGAAAAGAATGTTTTATAGATAATCATAAGTGGAATGGTTTTGGACTTGTAGTGACAGTGTTTGAGTAACATGTCTTAAGCCCTTTGAAATCGATTTAAGAATATACTTATATGGTTGAGATAAGTATATGAATACTTTTGAAAGTATCAAAATGTGTGGAAAATAAAAGGTGATGACTAATTAAATAGCGGAGTTTAATTAAAAAATGGAGTTTCATTGATAAATGAGTTTGTTTAGCAAAAATGGGTTTAAGTAATAATAGATGATTTTAATTAGGAAGATTAATTAAAAAAGGGATTAGAAGTCATTTATATGACTTGATCGTACTTATGTGTTCGATTATGCATTTTTTGTATTTCTTACATATTACAGTATACGAGACATAGTTTCCCGTATGCTATTATTTTCATTGTCTTGGATTGTTTGTTTGTTTGATTGTTAAATAACTGACTATAAAACCTTGGCCAAATATACTCTGGAAATATCAAGAAGAAAGAAGGGAATTATATAGTACAGTTTTCTTTAATGATATTATATTGTACGTATAGACTCGTTTTGCTCTTCTAGGACAAATGATAAGGCAATTCATCAGCTTAAACGGTTAGAAGGTAATCTCTAATCTTATGTATTGTCTATTTATTTCCCATAGAAATATGGTTGGGATTCTCGAAAAATCGATTGATTGGTTTTGGAGCACTGGATAAGCGAGGGAGTGTACTTATTTGAGATGACTTGAAACCCTAACCACTCTAAAACCATATAGTGTTTTGTGCTTTGGAAGTGGTTCATGATTACTTTGTGGTGGCTTCATGATTGGCTCATGATTGCTTCATGATGCTGGATTCTATATGGAGATTCAATATCTATTTGAGATGCTCAAACACATGTAATTGTTCCTGATCTATTTAGGATGTGGGAATCCATATATGATTTCGAGACTTGTTGAGGTATGGGAATCCATTTGTGATTCCAAGATATGTTTAAGAATCCATGTGCTCTTTCGAGATCTGTTAAGCTATGAGAATCCACGTGAGGTTCTGAGATAGCAAACATAGCCAATAGGGGTGGCAAACCCATAGGGTGCATGCGACTTCATTTCTAGACATACTTATTGGGATATGCATGCGGAAGTGATGCATCAGGTCTCAGCAAGACCAGATATGGTTTTCCTTTGGTACATTCACTGGAGCTGTACGATGCTTCAAAAGGATATCTTTATCCTCATGAAGTAGCTCGGATTCAGCTTCCTTGAAGAGTTCTAGGTGGAAATCCTACGCAATTAGTAAACACACCTTAGCGGTTGTGATTGCATACCTATTATTCTAGTGATGTACACTCACTTGCATCACAACTATATGTTTATTTATATTTCACACCTTAGACATTACTATACTATCACTAGATTTGATAATGGAAATGGTCTGGTTATCATAAGATAAAAACCCGTCTGTTTTTGTTGGCGGCATGGTCTTACGAGATACCCTCATTTTGAAGGGTTTTAAGATATGATAAATATATATGATTTGGGTTTTTCATGTTGGTTTACCAGACTTATCCGGGTTTTATTTTCTTAATGCTCAGGTCAACTCGAGTATATTTCCATATTTAACTGTGGTTCATTGGAGCTTTTAGAGGGGAGCTGGATGATTTCCTATCATACTTTATTTTCACTGCATTACTTGATTTGTATCTATTAACATCTGTGATGACAGCTAGTTATAACTGTCCAGGCCGATGATATGTTACATTTCCCTGATTGATGTATGTATATCAAAATTTTCTTTTCGGTAAAGATCTTTGGCGATATTATATTTTATCGTTCCAAATGTGAGATTCTAATATTGTGTTCTCTTCTTACTTGTTTTATTTCCTTTTATTTTACCCTAATAATTCATCTTTTCAGCACTTGGGTGTTCGACAAGTGAATACTATGGATGTATTAGTGTCGACATTCGTGAGTCGAATAGGCAGATCGTTACACGTATTGATATATGATATCGATGTGCATTTGAATAAATTTAATTGCAGTATTTATTAATCGGGCTTGAAGTGGATTTGAGGACCAAATGAGACCATGCGAAGGCAGCCATATCAGGTAGGAAGAGGGTTTGATTTTGAATTCAAAAGGAGGAGATTTGGAAGAGGAAAAGAAGGATTTGGATCATCTTTTTCACTCCTTGTCCTTTATTATTTATTTGCCTCCAACCCTCTTTTTTACCCTTTTATCATCCACTAGTGATAAGAAAAATCCAACCTCTATTCCCTTATTTTAAAATTTTAAAGCTTCAACACACTAAATTAAATTAAAACCATATGTTGGTGGTAGTTGTTTTTAGACTGGTAGCACTCTTTGGATTCAAGACTTGATTCAAGGAGTGTTTTGAATCAATATTTCAAGATGCATCAACGAGGCTTTGGATAAGGTAAATTCTCTATTTACATTTTCATTTATGTGTATATAAATATTTATCATGTTATATATAAGTATAGACAGTGAACTGATATCATGAATTCTTATATGTTATTGCCGTCGACATTGGATATATATGTTTATATATGTGTGTAAATAAAAAATTTCCTTTATATTTGTTCTCTCTTTGCATTCGAAAACAAAGAAAAAAATTTATTTCTATATTTATTTTCAAGATTAATAGTTTATTTTTAAAATTAATTTAGTTTAAAAAATATAAATTTAAAACTAGTTTAATTTAAAACATATTCATAATAAATATATATATATATATATATTTGTAAAATTAACTATTTATATACATTACATGTTTTCGAATTTAAAAAATTTCAAAACTATATATATATATAAATAAATAAATATATACTATACATATACGTATAATTTATTTAAAGAAAAAACATGTTTTACGATACCTATACATCTATAAAATAAATATAATGTTTGAAAATATAGTTATTTAGAAAAATTTTATGCATTATCAATGTAACTTTAAGAAAAAAGGATTTTTTATTTTTTATTTTAAAATAATTTCCATGCAAAAATCATATTTGAAAAAAGGAAAACATTTTAGTGTTAAAACCGAACAGAAAACCAAAAAAAAATTGTTTTTGTTTGTTAGCCAAATGTGTGTGTGTGTGTGTATTTACTTAATTTTATTATAAACTACACACATATACTTACATATTAAGTGGAAAATTGTATATGGAGGGGTTGGTATGTTTGTTGCAATGTAAATCCTACATTTATATATGGCATGTTAAACGATGTACATCATTTTATGTTGCAAGTGCATGTACACACATATGTGTATATGATACACATCATTTATATAATATACATTTAACATTAAATACAACATTATTTATGGATTAAATAAAATATTGATTTTATCTAAAAGTATATTTATAAAAGTTCTAAATGAATTTAGACTACATAGGCCAAACAAAGATTAAATAGTAATTTTTTTAAAATTTCCTAGTTATTTCGCTATTGGCTGGCTGGTTCCAACAATGGTATCAAAGACAAATAGCTTATATGACCTAAAATATCAGTATTAAGGCTAACTTATTAAAGTCTACCTATATTGTAGGGTGTATAGAAAAATAGTATCTAACGTTGGGTTTGGGTAATCAAGCACCCTTCTCTATATGACTACTGATCTGACCTAAAAGGATGAAGTAAGCTTGATGGTTATCCCTAATAGAAAAGTCTCAATTTGAATTGGGCCTTAGGAAAACAACAAAATTATTTTGAAGTTAAAAAGGAAGTTTTAAATTCAAAAGTTAAACTTAAAATAAGAAATATTATAAACTAAAATAAAAGTTCTAAATTTAAAAGTTAAATTTAAAATAAACCATGTATTATAAAAGTAATAATGTAAATTTTCAAAATGTATGAAAATGTTACAAAATTAATTCCAAAAATATTATTTATTAATAGAATAAATTAATTAATTAAATCATTTAATTAATTACATATATACATATATAAACATGTATAACATATTTAATGATATATGTTATGTTGTCTTGAATCGTTTTAGATAATATAAGTATACATGTGTGTATAAAAGAATTTTCAAAACTAAAAAAATTTAATTGAATAAATTAACTAAATGTTAATTGATAAATTGAAATACGTATATATAAGATATATATGTGTTACTATAAAGGTAATAGTATATATATTCAATATAATATGGTATAATTGAATAATATAGTAATTAATTAATTAAATAAATTAAATAATATTTAATTAATATATCAGTATACATAAAATATTATATAAGTTAAATAAAGTATAAAATTTATATATTAATAATACTTATATAATATAAATGTATAAACTAAAGGTGGAAAATTAAGGAAACAATAAATAGACTTAAGGAATAAATATATACGTAAATGTACATATATCATGATTTATGATGTGTCGAACACTTGAATCATGAAGGTATTCAAAAATGCATTATTCCATAAGTGGATATCACTCAATTAAATAAATTAAGATTATGAATCTTTAATATAATCATTGCCCTCTACTATTTATACATTAATAGATTACTTGCGTACTCGTTAGTTGTTGACATTCATCAAGCTAGGGGTATTATGTGTATTAATATTAATATATTTAATTGACGAGGTATGATAAATTACACATATTTATTGAGCTTTCCTCAATATATGTGTAATATACATATGTGGTCACGAAATGGTGGGTATGAGTTAATAATTTCTCTTTATTTGTTGAGCTTTCCTGAAGGTAAAGATGAGATTAGGACAAAGACAATAAGGTAGGAGCTGTACATGATACAACTGATAAGGAGTTATCCATCGTATGTGCGCCTATGATTTGTTGAGCTTTTCTCAAAGTCAGAATCCCAAGGAATACACATCCTAACACCCACTAGAGAAGTCAAAAGATTTCTATGTTTCTTCTTAGGGTTTTGAGAAACATAAAAGACTAGTGGGAACCTTATTAGAAAGATGAAATGGTAACGTTTAACCTTTTTAAAATTGTAGGAACATCTGTTATATAAAGTTATAATAATCTACATTGATAAATTTGTGCAGTCGATATAATTGATAAAATGTTTATCAATTAAAATATACAAATGAATTAAATTAATATTGATAAATAGAAATATAAAATATACTGACCAATAATTTTTTACATGTTGACCCATGAGAGCGTCTAATTATAAAACCACTAAATATGTTTGTAGCTTGGTCACTATGAGTTTACTAGCTAGAGACTATGTATTGTCTTCAATGAGTTTCAACCTCTAAAAGAAATATAAGAATATGGATATTTGATCCGTATACAATCACATATAAATGTCGATGAACGGTCATAATTTGTAATATATGAAACCTTAGTGAAATCAATTCATTGAGATAATCAAGTAAACTATAAAAGGAGTTTATGTATTCAATATGATTGATTACAATAATGATCATGTTGTATTAAATGTAACACAGAACCAAAGACTACAAGATAGATCTAAGAATTTGATCATTGAAATATTGGTTTGATTGGTTTACCTAAGTGTAATTTATTTGATATCTTAAAAGTTAAGGATGACCAAATGCACTTTTGTAAAGAGTTCGTTATGATATTGTAGTAGGGATTTTCTTTTAATGGTTCGACCAATTAGGAAGGAAATTGAATATATAAGGGTGGATGTAACCTAAGGCACAATTAGGATGAAGAGAGTGAACGATCACTTTTTTTTATAAAGAAACATTGAAAATGTGAATTGTAAAATAATAAATGATACTTAAAATTAGAATAAGAAATATGAATTTTATTCTAAAGCGTATTTTCATATAGAAGAAGGTTTCCTATGAAATTTATTTCTTTGAATTTAAGATATTTGATTCGAAAATATTCGTCTGCAAACTAATTACAACAAATGAAACAGATATTGTTAACTAGTTGAATGGAGCTTCGTATTTCATACACTATTATAGTAATGGTGGAAATAATGGAAGTGCGCCATATAACACTTACTGGTCATTTATGAAAATTGTTTTCGTAAAATGTGCCAAACATTATTTATGAAATAATTTAAAAAAATTAGTATTGACTAAAAATAGACATAGTTTTATTTCAGTATGAATATTTGTTATAAAATAAAACTATAGTGCTGGCATTTGTGACGCAGTGGAAAAATAGAGAAATTGTAACGACCCGTTAAACTTGATAATATTAAATGAATTAAATTAATATAATTTCCAATCTAATGTAGAATAAATGTAGGAGTTAGATAGTAACTGGAATTAAAAGGTTAACAATCGAAATGTTTATATGGCAATAGATAGAATAACGAAAATTTGAGTTGTGGTTATAAGATTTAATTGGTTGTGAAATTAATACTAGAGGAACGCTAAATGAAAACTTTAGCAACGGCAATTAAAGCTTAATTATTGTTAAATTGAATGAAAACCTAACTGAGATAGTGTAAGATGTATATCTCGGTGTAGTTGTATATGTATAGGAGATTTAAATGTATAGTTAATTATGAATTGTAGAAACGGTTATTTAATCTAATTGTTGAAAAATTAGGTGAAATATAAATAGGGAAATAGCGTAATTGTTGCATTTGAATAAAAATAAATTTAAGAATTTATGACAAGAATTTAAATTTCCTATGTGTTTATATATATTGGTAAAATTGTAACTATATGGGAATTTAGGAAGTAAAATAAATGGCAGTGAGGGATAACCAATTCAATGCAATACAAAGGTGATTGGAACGACTGTTGGGTTTAATGGAGTATATATAAACAGTGAAAATCATTATAATCTCTTAATTTAGTACGATTGTTTAATTAATACTAAAAGAATAAAGTTGAAATAGTATTAATGTAATAAAAACTTTAATAGATTGCAATTGTATAATGGAAGTAAATTGTTAAAAAATGAATGTAAATATTAACAAATTTATGGAAATAAAATATAAAGGAATGTTGGATAGAACATAAGTGAATGACATTTGATAGTACGTTAATTTGGAGGTAAATTTAAGAAAGAATAACAACCATTATAAATTTCCTAACTTATTTGTCAATGAATGTATTTGGGAATAGAGTTCTTTTATATGTTGAATAGTTATAATGTTGTTATTAAGAATGAACGTTACTTTATTAAGTATAAATATAGTAACGGAGGTATGAATAAATTTATAGAAACGTAAGACTTACTTTAAGGTAATATTTGAGTGTAGACTTTTGAAATAGATTTGACAACAATAATTATTGTTCGTTACCTATCTTATTTGTTGTTAAGTTTATTTCGAAATCAAATCCCAAATGTATTCACTAAATTTTTGCAGTTGCGTAGTTTTGGTTTGTAATTGCAGTAGTTAGTTCTATAAGGCGAGGTCTATACTAATTTTATTTTAATTGGACCATTGGTTGATATAGACTTTAGAAAGCGAGATTTATAATTTTTAATTTGAGTATTAAATTCAACAAATGGTATTTATTATTACAAATAAAATGGAATTAAACGTAAAATATTAATTAAAATGGAATTTGTAAACATTATAGTGAAATTTTGAACTAATGTTAGTAGCATCTTTATTTTAGGTAAAAGTTTAGAATATAAAGGTTAAAAATCTATCTGCTTATTTGTTAATGGGATTAGGATCGGTAATAGGTGGTAATAATTAAATGAATGTTACACTAATTGAAAGTGGAGTAACGTTCGTTTAAAAGTTGAGAAATTATAGGAGCATATTTATTAAGCGTTACTTTAAAATTTATGTTTGATTGTGAAATTTATACGAGAAGTTGCAAAGTAATAATTAAGAAAGAATACATATAAATTGTTTATAACCTAAAACTTAAGGGTAGTTAAATGTTGAAATTGAATCTAATCAATTGGAAACTTAATTAAATTGGGTTCAATGTAAATAAAGGGTTATTTTAAGAAATTGAAATAAGTATTATAATTGGCAAATTTAGTTACTTTAAAGTGAAACGGAAGATATTAACGCAATAGTTTGAATGCAATATTTAATCCATCTAATTTATATTAAAGATTCGTTAGATTAATTTAATAGGAATTTTGGGACATTTAATAGATAATTGCTGATTTTGAATGGAATTAAAGGAATTACTGAAATCGAAATTAAGCAACTTTTAAACCTTTGCAATTGATTTTGAATATAAAGAGTCAATGGAAATTTGTGGATTAATTTATGAATTCATGAAATCAGTGTATTGACTTAGTTGTAACTATATGTAAATGTACGCAATAAGGTTGTGCAATACCAATTATTTGGATTCAAATTTATATTAAATATAATGTTGGTAGCAATTGGAATTTACCGTTTTGCAAAATAAATGAGAAATCAAGTCAAATGTAAATTATATCGTAAAGGATAAATTCATTTAAAAAGTAAGATTTTTAAATAAATAAACGTTTCACTTATTCATTTGGATAATTTATGTAGTTTAATGGGAAAGCAATTGAAATTGATTACCCTAAATTTGTGCAGTTAGGGTAGTTTAGATTTGTCACTTAAGATGGTAAATTCTATAAAATGTGATAAATGTAGTTTTAATTAAATTATGACGATTGGGTATTTAAGAAGTGATAAACCAAAATTTATTGATTTATTTGAAATTAAATTGTGGATTTATTTCAAATAAGTGAAATTTATGTTTAACTATTACATCAATAGGAATTAATCTAATTTAAGGATATGTTAACATAAATTGGGCAAAAGGGTGTTCGGACTAGGGAATAATATTAATCGGTTTTAGAAACCTTAAATATAAAATGGGAAGTAGACAAGATTTAACGTTACAACCATTTATACAAAATCCAAGATGTGTGTAGAAGTATTTATAGAATAAAACGTAAACAATTATTGGATAAAAAGAGTAGGAATCAAGATTTATTTATTTAATTGGATATAACTACGATAGTATGATTTATTGCATTTAAATGAAATCTAATATATAGAACATTGCCTAAAAAGGAAGAATAGATAAAATTAATGATAAATCTATATACTATATAAGATTTATTGATTTAAAGACAAAAGGGGCAAGATGTATAAATTAGATTAAGTGCAACCTTCAGTAAATAAAATTTGATGGAATAAGAACATTTGGGTAATTTATTTCCAATTAAATCAATTCACGTTTCAAAATTTAATGCTAGTTTATTACATATATGTTTATGCCTAAATTTAAACTTATGTTTAGATTCAATCCGATCCATCTATTATTTTTCAGCCTTGTCTATATATAACCTGTTATAAACCCTAGCCACTCCTTATTTTCATTTTTCTATACGTAGATCTCCTTCTCAACTCCTCATTCTAATGGCAGAAAAAAACCTAATTCTCAAATTCCAAAAAAAATAATAATTTCAATTTCAAAAAAAAAAAAAAAATTTGGATCTGCAGCAGCTTCTGGTCGCGCTTCGGGTTTCAGGGGAGAAAACCCTAGAGCAACTTCGGGTCAGGAAGAAAATGACTCGGATCGCTCCGGGTCGTTTTGGCGAAAACTCCAAGCAAGCACCGGGGAATTGAGGCGACGCACCGAAGTCGAACCCGAAGTCGAACCCGAAGTCGACACAGGACCAGAATTTTCCATTTTTCAAATTTTCATAACTTTTGCATACGAGCTCGGATTCGCGCGCGGTTTGTTTTGATGGGATCGTATCGGAATTTTTGACGTTTTGGCACTAGTTTGGATGAATTTGGAGACTGTCCAAATTTTGGGTTTAAATTGGATTTGAATTCAATTTAAATTCAAAAAGGTGAGTGTTTTAACCCACTCACAACTTCTAAAACTTTTATGTTTGTTAAATTAATTTTAGAAATGAATAGAAATTTAATTATGAGTATTTGGCATGTTTATTTCACTCATATTTGTTGAATTGCATTTATTGAATTTAACTGTTAATTTCATTTATTTATTGACAGTTAGAATTCGTGTTTGCCTATAAACTGCTAGTTAACAGTTATATAGATTATTACTGAATATAAACTGTTAGATTAATAGTTGTTAAATTTAATCTGAATAAAATTGCCAGTTATTACCTATTATATATTGTCAAATATAAATTGTTATTGATTGATATTGCTTGATGATTTTGATTGGATGATGGGTGTTGTTGATGGATGTTTTATTGTATATCATTAAATTGCAAATTATCATGCATATTTCCTTTCATTCGAGATTGTGGTTTGAAATGATATGCAACCGCAAAATTTTATATCTTTTAAATTGCGGATTGAAATGATAAATATCCGTATCACTTGACCATAGGATAGAAAATTATATACAGGCACCGCGGTCTATATATAACTATTTTAATGTGATTTCTATGGTTTGGATGGAATACGGTTTATAATAATCTTAAATTTTATATTGTATAAATATTATTCTTCCATATATATACATATGAAGTTGAAAATTTTGAAATTAAAAGGTGTATAAATCTCTTTATTAAAAATGGAAAAAAAATTAAGAAAATGGAGTTTGATAATTTATATCATATGTTTAAATGTTAAGTTTGGAAATTTTAAGATATGATATTTATAATTGGATTTGTCCCAAGATAAATTGAAATGAATTCTAGTATAATTTGAATTGAAAAAAATATATATTTTATTACTAAAAATTGGAGTTTTATTTATTTATGGATTTTATGTGAATATTCAAGACTAATTAATAGAACATTCGATTTGTTGAAAGAATAAAATCCTACTTTAGTTGAAACATTAATACTCCAAATGGATATACGTATATATATATATATAAATTGAAGTGGTTTTGGAACTTGAGAGAGATAATACAAATTTTGGTTTAGACTTTAATAAAGAAATGTATTTGTAAAGCCATGAGAACTATTTTCTTTACAAAGTAACATCTAAGTTAAACCTTTTAATTCATATACCGTTGAATATCCAAACCATTCAAGTTTTAGAAGTTATGGTTTTAAATTATGATTTTCAAAATATTATGCTTTGAAATATTTGATTTTCAGACGTTATGAAGTTAAAGCATTATGATTTTGGAAAAGAATTATATTTGGGATAAGTGATAAAATATGGCTTTGGGTTTGAAATGATATCGTATTCATGGTTATGAAATGGAATGTTTATTCTGATTTTTAAAGTATAAGCTATTTTTAAATGACCGCGGTGTTATAATAACGATGGGTTAGCAAAGAGACCGGGATCGGATATGGACATACTCTTTGTTGATACCGAAAACCACTTCGACTAACCGTATACGCGGTGGAGATTCCAGAATGAAGTAGGTGGTGGCGACGTTTCCTGTAAGGTAAATACGTGGACCCGACTCCCGTGAGTTGGCATAAGGTGGCTAAAACAGGAGCGATTCTCAGGCCAATGAGGTCATTCCTCTGATCGGACCCTCCTCTTCGATATTATACTTTGATTTTGGATTGATTCGGTGGCCACTTCTATATTTTGATTTTGGGGAGTTAGTCCGAGGTGGGCGGTAACTGCGGCTACGCGTTTCCACCAGCCTGGATAGCAATTGGTATATCTACCCTGGCATTGCCTAGTTGTGCCGTGTCACCTACCATACCGAGCCTTTACTACGAGTTTCTATTTGTGTCGTACCTATGGAGTATCCTCTGGTAGCCTCCCGATCAGGAGGTATTACGTTACTGTATAGACTATTGGCATTTTATGTGTTAAGGTGGAAAATGTAAAGCCTTAACGCTATTTAAAAGTAAGTTTATTTTATAAATAGACACTACTATAATAGCGCAATATACTACATAGTAAATAGTTTAACGGATCCTTAGGAGATGTAAATCCCGAGCATCTCTTGAGTTACTGTACTCATATTTATTTCTGTTAATTTAACTCACATAAGATCTTTTAGTCTGACTCGAGTGTTTTTGTCTTTTCAAATTCGCTCGGGTCAGTCCGAGCGTTTCAGGATTGCAAGATTTAGCTCTGGAGGATGAAGACGAAGATTTATAATATTATTATTTATACTAGTGCACTACACACTGTTCCGCTGCATTGTTATTGGTATGTGTAACTCTGATATGTATTATATAAATGGTTTTGTAAACAGATTTATAAACTGTATATTTGATTATTATATTTTATCCTTTCGCTGTGAGATTCTGTTTAGTTTTTCTTCTCTGTGTTTTTCTTATTTACCCCATAACAATTCGCCCTTCCGTATGGTTTGAATTGGCACGTGTGTCGGTTTAAATCGTGCGAAAAGGCGGGATGTTACAGTTGGTATCAGAGCTTTGGTTTAGCGATAAACCTTGGCTTTGTGGGGTTTGACTCTTTGTTAATAGGGTAGTAATACCCTATGGGAGTCGCTGAGTGTATATATATGAGAGAGCGTATTTGTTAGTGTTATAAAAAGATTTTAATATTGTGTTAATCTGTTCCGTTTTGTATTTATAAATTCTGGTTGATGCATGGGACGCTATGTGATCAATAGGGATTTCTAAACACTTAATAGGACAGACCGACATAATATTTGTTTTAATATAGGTAAATGAAATAATTTTGCCTATTATATTTTCTATATATAAAATAAAAAATTTCAAATGATATCTATATTTGGTTGCAATAGATTGGTTGTTAGGAATAAAATTTATAAATAATAGGCAAAATAAGATTGCAATTAAAATCATTGAAATTTGGAAATTTTAGAACTTAAGTCCGGGATTTTTGAAAATTTGCTTTCAAAGGATTTATGAAATATAATGATTTGGTCTATAAGTATTTTCTTATATAAATATTTAGTATAATTCGGAAGAATTGTTTTAAAGAAAATTTTGGAGAAAATACATTTTGTACTTTCCTCTCTGTCGCTGGAAAATAATTTCGGTGATGGCGGCCGCATCATCGACTTTCATTTTCGAGTTTCGAAGGGGAAAGGCCACTATAGTAAATTCTACTGCAGATTTATTCTGAAATCATCTAAAATTTAATTGTTTTAAAATATAATTAGAGATATATAAGTTGTAAGAAATTATTTATCTATTATTTTTAAAATAATTTTGAAATTTGACCCGGTATTTAATTCTTAATTTCCATTAATTAATTGTTTCAATTATAGTAGTGAAACAGAATTTAATTAATAATTGAAACCCTAAATAAAATAAGAGTCTCAAATGCTAAGTTATAGAGGAAGTTAAAAATTTTACTTATAAGAAAGAAGTAAAGATTTGTTGAACATTAAATTAAATTAAAAGAAGAGATAAAACTTGTATAAGTTCTTTTGCATTTTCTATAACATATATAACTTACCAATATGAAAGGTTGAAATGTTAATTAAGAGACTGGAATAGAATATTATACTAGTAGAATTTTTGAAAATAATGAAGTATTCAATGAATTGCTATTAAAAATAAGAATTAAATGGTATAAACTTAAGCAAAAAAAAAAAAAATCAAACCACTGAAGCCTGAAATAAAAGTATAATAAGCTAATTTGGTGTTGGTTTGAATTGTTTTGTTTGATGTATGTTCGTTGGGTAAGGAATTTGAAGTTGTTGGATGAATAAATAATCTATCTTTGTTCCATCTACGACTGTTGAGTAAAGGATGCACTTGATAGTTAAATAATCTATCTTTGTTCCATCTATGACTGTTGAGTAAAGGATGCACTTGATAGTTATTTTTCATTTCGTACAATTTCAGAATTTGAACCTGAACAACTAATTGTTTGGTTGATTGAATGATTGTTTGTTTGTGGTGTGTGCTGTTTGTCAAAATTTATGGTTGTTGCATGTGATGGGATATGAATGATTGAATCTACTTGAATATTTCACTTTGGTATAAATAGTTAACCTTTTAGATTATATAAGTGAAATACAGGTGATGGAAGCAACTGCTACTACTTTTGGTTCCATAATAATAAGCGTATATTGCCCGACAAATAGGTACGTTTCCGGATTACGTTTTATAGCGTTATTTTATATAATTGCCCGTGTTGGGCTATAATATTTTGATAATATATGTATATATTTGTATATTTTGATATTATATTTTCTCCGGAGTCTCTCCGTACAAAGGAGACTCTGCCAAAAATTTCCGTAAATTTTAGACTTAGAATTTTTTTGAAAATATTTTCCCAACTTTAATAATTTAAGTATAAAAGAATATAATGATTATAAACAGGTATATTTTATTTAAGAAAATAAAGTTAGTAAATTATTGTTTAAGTTAATATTTGAAAATAAGATTACTGTTTTATTCTTCCTTCTCCCTTCTTTTTCCTTTTCGGGGACGAAAAGTTTTGAGTGGGGGAGATTGTAACGACCCGTTAAACTTGATAATATTAAATGAATTAAATTAATATAATTTCCAATCTAATGTAGAATAAATGTAGGAGTTAGATAGTAACTGGAATTAAAAGGTTAACAATTGAAATGTTTATATGGCAATAGATAGAATAACGAAAATTTGAGTTGTGGTTATAAGATTTAATTGGTTGTGAAATTAATACTAGAGGAACGCTAAATGAAAACTTTAGCAACGGCAATTAAAGCTTAATTATTGTTAAATTGAATGAAAACCTAACTGAGATAGTGTAAGATGTATATCTTTGTGTAGTTGTATATGTATAGGAGATTTAAATGTATAGTTAATTATGAATTGTAGAAACGGTTATTTAATCTAATTGTTGAAAAATTAGGTGAAATATAAATAGGGAAATAGCGTAATTGTTGCACTTGAATAAAAATAAATTTAAGAATTTATGACAAGAATTTAAATTTCCTATGTGTTTATATATATTGGTAAAATTGTAACTATATAGGAATTTAGGAAGTAAAATAAATGGCAGTGAGGGATAACCAATTCAATGCAATACAAAGGTGATTGGAACGACTGTTGGGTTTAATGGAGTATATATAAACAGTGAAAATCATTATAATCTCTTAATTTAGTACGATTGTTTAATTAATACTAAAAGAATAAAGTTGAAATAGTATTAATGTAATAAAAACTTTAATAGATTGCAATTGTATAATGGAAGTAAATTGTTAATAAATGAATGTAAATATTAACAAATTTATGGAAATAAAATATAAAGGAATGTTGGATAGAACACAAGTGAATGAAATTTGATGGTACGTTAATTTGGAGGTAAATTTAAGAAAGAATAACAACCATTATAAATTTCCTAACTTATTTGTCAATGAATGTATTTGGGAATAGAGTTCTTTTATATGTTGAATAGTTATAATGTTGTTATTAAGAATGAACGTTACTTTATTAAGTATAAATATAGTAACGGAGGTATGAATAAATTTATAGAAACGTAAGACTTACTTTAAGGTAATATTTGAGTGTAGACTTTTGAAATAGATTTGACAACAATAATTATTGTTCGTTACCTATCTTATTTGTTGTTAAGTTTATTTCGAAATCAAATCCCAAATGTATTCACTAAATTTTTGCAGTTGCGTAGTTTTGGTTTGTAATTGCAGTAGTTAGTTCTATAAGGCGAGGTCTATACTAATTTTATTTTAATTGGACCATTGGTTGATATAGACTTTAGAAAGCGAGATTTATAATTTTTAATTTGAATATTAAATTCAACAAATGGTATTTATTATTACAAATAAAATGGAATTAAACGTAAAATATTAATTAAAATGGAATTTGTAAACATTATAGTGAAATTTTGAACTAATGTTAGTAGCATCTTTATTTTAGGTAAAAGTTTGGAATATAAAGGTTAAAAATCTATCTGCTTATTTGTTAATGGGATTAGGATCGGTAATAGGTGGTAACAATTAAATGAATGTTACACTAATTGAAAGTGGAGTAACGTTCGTTTAAACGTTGAGAAATTATAGGAGCATATTTATTAAGCGTTACTTTAAAATTTATGTTTGATTGTGAAATTTATACGAGAAGTTGCAAAGTAATAATTAAGAAAGAATACATATAAATTGTTTATAACCTAAAACTTAAGGGTAGTTAAATGTTGAAATTGAATCTAATCAATTGGAAACTTAATTAAATTGGGTTCAATGTAAATAAAGGGTTATTTTAAGAAATTGAAATAAGTATTATAATTGGCAAATTTAGTTACTTTAAAGTGAAACGGAAGATATTAACGCAATAGTTTGAATGCAATATTTAATTCATCTAATTTATATTAAAGATTCGTTAGATTAATTTAATAGGAATTTTGGGACATTTAATAGATAATTGCTGATTTTGAATGGAATTAAAGGAATTACTGAAATCGAAATTTAGCAACTTTTAAACCTTTGCAATTGATTTTGAATATAAAGAGTCAATGGAAATTTGTGGATTAATTTATGAATTCATGAAATCAGTGTATTGACTTAGTTGTAACTATATGTAAATGTACGCAATAAGGTTGTGCAATACCAATTATTTGGATTCAAATTTATATTAAATATAATGTTGGTAGCAATTGGAATTTACCGTTTTGCAAAATAAATGAGAAATCAAGTCAAATGTAAATTATATCGTAAAGGATAAATTCATTTAAACAGTAAGATTTTTAAATAAATAAACGTTTCACTTAGGTTTCATTTGGATAATTTATGTAGTTTAATGGGAAAGCAATTGAAATTGATTACCCTAAATTTGTGCAGTTAGGGTAGTTTTGATTTGTCACTTAAGATGGTAAATTCTATAAAATGTGATAAATGTAGTTTTAATTAAATTATGACGATTGGGTATTTAAGAAGTGATAAACCAAAATTTATTGATTTATTTGAAATTAAATTGTGGATTTATTTCAAATAAGTGAAATTTATGTTTAACTATTACATCAATAGGAATTAATCTAATTTAAGGACATGTTAATATAAATTGGGCAAAAGGGTGTTTGGACTAGGGAATAATATTAATCGGTTTTAGAAACCTTAAATATAAAATGGGAAGTAGACAAGATTTAACGTTACAACCATTGATACAAAATCCAGGATGTGTGTTGAAGTATTTATGGAATAAAACGTAAACAATTGTTGGATAAAAAGAGTAGGAATCAACATTTATTTATTTAATTGGATATAACTACGATAGTATGATTTATTGCATTTAAATGAAATCTAATATATAGAACATTGCCTAAAAAGGAAGAATAGATAAAATTAATGATAAATCTATATACTATATAAGATTTATTGATTTAAAGACAAAAGGGGCAAGATGTATAAATTAGATTAAGTGCAACCTTCAGTAAATAAAATTTGATGGAATAAGAACATTTGGGTAATTTATTTCCAATTAAATCAATTCACGTTTTAAAATTTAATGCTAGTTTATTACATATATGTTTATGCCTAAATTTAAACTTATGTTTAGATTCAATCCGATCCATCTATTATTTTTCAGCCTTGTCTATATATAACCTGTTATAAACCCTAGCCACTCCTTATTTTCATTTTTCTATACGTAGATCTCCTTCTCAACTCCTCATTCTAATGGCAGAAAAAAAACCTAATTCTCAAATTCCGAAAAAAAAACATTTCAATTTCAAAAAAAAAAAAAAAAAAAAAATTTCGGATCTGCAGCAGCTTCTGGTCGCGCTTCGGGTTTCAGGGGAGAAAACCCTAGAGCAACTTCGGGTCAGGAAGAAAATGACTCGGGTCGCTCCGGGTCGATTTAGCGAAAACTCCAAGCAAGCACCGGGGAATTGAGGCGGCGCACCGAAGTCGAACCCGAAGTCGACCCAGGACCAGAATTTTCCATTTTTCAAATTTTCATAACTTTTGCATACGAGCTCGGATTCGCGCGCGGTTTGTTTTGATGGGATCGTATCGGAATTTCAGACGTTTTGGCACTAGTTTGGATGAATTTGGAGACTGTCCAAATTTTGGGTTTAAATTGGATTTGAATTCAATTTAAATTCAAAAAGGTGAGTGTTTTAACCCACTCACAATTTCTAAAAGCTTTTATGTTTGTTAAATTAATTTTAGAAATGAATAGAAATTTATTTATGAGTATTTGGCATGTTTATTTCACTCATATTTGTTGAATTGCATTTATTGAATTTAACTGTTAATTTCATTTATTTATTGACAGTTAGAATTTGTGTTTGCCTATAAACTGCTAGTTAACAGTTATATAGATTATTACTGAATATAAACTGTTAGATTAATAGTTGTTAAATTTAATCTGAATAAAATTGCCAGTTATTACCTGTTATATATTGTCAAATATAAATTGTTATTGATTGATATTGCTTGATGATTTTGATTGGATGATGGGTGTTGTTGATGGATGTTTTATTGTATATCATTAAATTGCAAATTATCATGCATATTTCCTTTCATTCGAGATTGTGGTTTGAGATAATATACAACCGCAAATTTTTATATCTTTTAAATTGCGGATTGAATTGATAAATATCCGTATCACTTGACCATAGGATAGAAAATTATATACAGGCACCGCGGTCTATATATAACTATTTTAATGTGATTTCTATGGTTTGGATGGAATACGGTTTATAATAATCTTAAATTTTATATTGTATAAATATTATTCTTCCATATATATACATATGAAGTTGAAAATTTTGAAATTAAAAGGTGTATAAATCTCTTTATTAAAAATGGAAAAAAATTAAGAAAATGGAGTTTGATAATTTATATCATATGTTTAAATGTTAAGTTTGGAAATTTTAAGATATGATATTTATAATTGGATTTGTCCCAAGATAAATTGAAATGAATATTCTAGTATAATTTGAATTGAAAAAAATATATATTTTATTACTAAAAATTTGAGTTTTATTTATTTATGGATTTTATGTGAATATTCAAGACTAATTAATAGAACATTCGATTTGTTGAAAGAATAAAATCCAACTTTAGTTGAAATATTAATACTCCAAATGGATATACGTATATATATATATAAATTGAAGTGGTTTTGGAACTTGAGAGAGATAATACAAATTTTGGTTTAGACTTTAATAAAGAAATGTATTTGTAAAGCCATGAGAACTATTTTCTTTACAAAGTAACATCTAAGTTAAACCTTTTAATTCATATACCGTTGAATATCCAAACCATTCAAGTTTTAGAAGTTATGGTTTTAAATTATGATTTTCAAAATATTATGCTTTGAAATATTTGATTTTCAGACGTTATGAAGTTAAAGCATTATGATTTTGGAAAAGAATTATATTTGGGATAAGTGATAAAATATGGCTTTGGGTTTGAAATGATATCTTATTCATGGTTATGAAATGGAATGTTTATTCTGATTTTTAAAGTATAAGCTATTTTTAAATGACCGCGGTGTTATAATAACGATGGGTTGGCAAAGAGACCGGGATCGGATATGGACATACTCTCTGTCGATACCAAAAACCACTTTGACTAACCGTGTATGCGGTGGAGATTCCAGAATGAAGTAGGTGGTGGCGACGTTTCCTGTAAGGTAAATACGTGGACCCGACTCCCGTGAGTTGGCATAAGGTGGCTAAAACAGGAGCGATTCTCAGGCCAATGAGGTCATTCCTCTGATCGGACCCTCCTCTTCGATATTATACTTTGATTTTGGATTGATTCGGTGGCCACTTCTATATTTTGATTTTGGGGAGTTAGTCCGAGGTGGGCGGTAACTGCGGCTACGCGTTTCCACCAGCCTGGATAGCAATTGGTATATCTACCCTGGCATTGCCTAATTGTGCCGTGTCACCTACCATACCGAGCCTTTACTACGAGTTTCTATTTGTGTCGTACCTATGGAGTATCCTCTGGTAGCCTCCCGATCAGGAGGTATTACGGTACTGTATAGACTATTGGCATTTTACGTGTTAAGGTGGAAAATGTAAAGCCTTAACGCTATTTAAAAGTAAGTTTATTTTATAAATAGACACTACTATAATAGCGCAATATACTACATAGTAAATAGTTTAACGGATCCTTAGAAGATGTAAATCCCGAGCATCTCTTGAGTTACTGTACTCATATTTATTTCTGTTAATTTAACTCACATAAGATCTTTTAGTCTGACTCGAGTGTTTTTGTCTTTTCAAATTCGCTCGGGTCAGTCCGAGCGTTTCAGGATTGCAAGATTTAGCTCTGGAGGACGAAGACGAAGATTTATAATATTATTATTTATACTAGTGCACTACACACTGTTCCGCTGCATTGTTATTGGTATGTGTAACTCTGATATGTATTATATAAATGGTTTTGTAAACAGATTTATAAACTGTATATTTGATTATTATATTTTATCCTTCCGCTGTGAGATTCTGTTTAGTTTTTCTTCTCTGTGTTTTTCTTATTTACCCCATAACAATCCGCCCTTCCGTATGGTTTGAATTGGCACGTGTGTCGGTTTAAATCGTGCGAAAAGGCGGGATGTTACAGAAATATCTAAACTTATTTACAATTATTTTGGAATTATGGACTAAGCCACGATTTTGAGAAAATATTTTTTATTATATGGTTATGAATCATATTATACTAGTAAATTATATCTTAGCCAATTGAGACCAAAACACCCATTCAGTGGGAGGATCATAAGAGTTAATGAACTCTAGGTACTGATACATGTAGATGTATGCAATCGAAAGTCTATTAAGTCTAAAATGGTTCCACATACTTCATTATATTTGTTAGTCCTTGAGAAGGATGTTTTTGAGGACAACAACCTTAGGACTTATTATAAAATATAAATACTAACATTATAGTTTATATATATATATATATATATATGTGTATACACATGATATAAACATGTAGGTACCAAGAATGAAGACTGTACAGTATAGAGATACAAGACTGATGAATTTAAAGATCGAAGATATTAAGATTGAAGACTCATGGTATCAAAATATAAAGAGTTCAAGATTTCAAAGTATAAGATAAGTATTGAGTCTAGAATTATGTTAAAACTTCTTGAAAGCACTGACAACTTTATTCGAAATTTATTTGTGGAATGGAATCCACTTCGAGCCTGTTAAAGGGATGGAACCCACGACAATATGTAGTGGAACATACAGTGATCCTATTTTAATATCCACTAATTTTATAAAAATGTTTTTCCAAAATATATCTCTTGTTTTTAAAAGTATTTTCAAAACATCCTATTCAAAAAGACATCTCTCTTAGTTTTGAATACTTTAGCCTCAAAATTATCTTTATCATTGTTAAAATTTTTGATTTCAAGATTGTCCTTGATTTTAAACTATCTCTTGTTTTAATATTTAGCTTTTAAATATTTATATACTCAGATTTTAAATTACTTTATAGATTAAGATTATATATTAAAAATTACTTCCTAAACTCTTTTATATGGTTAAACTATATTCAAGTATATTTATAAAAGTTTAAAATTTGTTTTGAAAAATTATAGAAACCAATTTTAATAAGAAAATCAAAATCACCATTTTTGCCAAGAGCATGTCGACATACTCCTACCCCCCCCCCCCACAATGTTGACATGGTGCCCGTTAATTTTCAAATTTCAAATTTTCAAAAGAAGTATCTATTTTTCGTATCCTTTCACGAATAGATATAGCTGTTGATCTCTATAAATACCAGTAAGTTATAAACGAATTTTTACCAAATTTTCATTCACTTTCTCTCCTCTTCATCTTCCACATTTATTCTAAAGAATCCCAAACTATACTCTGCCGAAATACCAAGTGAATCGAACTTGATTATCTCTTGTTTATTCTCTACCACTCTCTTCATAAGATCTCATTGCTATTTCGAGTTATAGGTTTATTTGTAAATCAAACTGTTGACTAAAAGGTGTGGTTGAGCCTTGAAATCAATTGGGTGTGATTGTTGCCCCGAAAATCAACTAGGTGGTCTTATGGCCTCGTAAATCAAGAGAGTTTGCCCCGGACTCGAATACAGGAGGGTATACCTCGTACCCTTGAAATCGAGAGTGTAGTCTGGAAGATTATTTTGAAAATAAATCCATACAATTGTGTGGGAATGGATGTAGGGTAACTCCGAATCAGTATAAAATCCTGGCGTGTTCTTTACTTTACTGCTTTTGTTTATTATTTGCATCTATGTCTGATTCTGTGATTATATCTATGTCTGTGTATTGCATTTTTTGGTGATTCAATTACATAAGTTTCCAAAAAAATTAGTAAATCCACAAAACACTATTCACCCCCTCTAGAGTCATTCTAGCCTTAAGATCCTTAATCCGCATTTTTATCATTTGGTATCAGAGCAAGGTTTTCAAAGTTTTCATAACCTGAATTTTAAAGAACTATAAAAATGGCTATTTTTGGGAATTTTGTTAACCCTAGTTTAAATCTATTCAAATCATCATTGTCTCATAAGTTTGCATATAGTTATTATATAAAATCAAATTTTCTACCAATTTTGTATTCTGTGCAGGAAGAAAAATGTTATATGGCCCTTTAAGAATCGACTCTTAATGGACAAATTATACAAATCAAGAAGAATAAGTGCATACTTGATAGTGGATGTTCAAGACGTATGACTGGTAATCCAGATATGCTGAATGATATTATCTACAAAGATTGAGGATTGGTAAATTTTTGAGACAACTCAAAAGGATATGCGATTGGCATCGGCAATGTCGGTAACTCTAAAACTCCTACTATTTCCAATGTTTTATTAGTTAAAAATCTGAAACACAATCTACTTAGAATTAGTCAACTTTGCGATAAAGGATACAAAATTAAATTTGAAATAGATAAATGTCACATCAAAGATAACAATTTAAATATTATATTTGAAGGAATTAGGAAGAAAAATATTTGTATCCTTAGTATGAAAATGTCAAATGATAATCTATGTCTTTTGGCTAATAGGAGTGACCCTTGGATTTGGCATAAAAGATTTGGACATTTGAATTTTAAACCCTTATCTAAAATTTCTAAACTTGATCTAGTAAGAGGTCTTCCTAGAATTGTCAGGACCCGATTCTTCGACTTCCGAAAATTCAACATCGATACTCACTTTATCGACTGCCGAGTAATCGAACGACGGAAAACCGAACACTGAGGGTTTTAAAAAGAATTTAAGAAAGGAAGAGAGAGAAGAAGAGAGAAGATAGAAAATAGAGAGAAAAGAAAATAGAAAAGAGAACAGAAAATTTTAAAATAGAAGAAAATAGAAGATAGGAAATTTTAAAAATAGAAGAAATAGAAAGAAAAAGAGAATAGAGGAAAAAGAAAACAACAGAACAACAACAGAATCTCACAATTCGCAGCGGAACAACATATAATAATAAATGAATAATCTTTAAACAAAGAACTATATCAGTTATTACATTACATACATTTCATTACATCATATCATCAGAGTATACAACAACATACAACAATAAACAGTGCAGCGGAAAAAGAAATACTATATAAGTAATATGCCATGCCATCCATCTTGCCTCCAGCAACTCCAGAATATCCAGAATATCCTGATAAACCTTAACTCTTAACTGCCCGTGTGGAAATTTGTGGGCACCCAGAGTTTAGGAAGGAAAACAATAAACTCCAAGTCAGTCATGTGACTGGTGTGAGAACTCAAAACAGTTTATTTATCTTTAAAATCAAAATAGAGGAATATTTTTAATCAATTCGCAATGCTTTTAAAAATGAGACTACCATAAGGCCTCCCGCACACACACACAATGCAAACGCAGAATCGGAGGAGATTTCTCCTTATGATAGTCAAAGATGCTTGATACGCATTTAAAATAATATTTGATATTATTATTAGTGTATAGTGTAGGAAAAATTCATTTCGAAAGTAGAATATAAATCTTAGCCAACATACGACCATTATCGTATGCCTACTATAGCTAACTATGTTCAATAGCAGGTTACCGCCACATTCCATAGCAGGTTCTACAACTAAAACCGTACAAGTCTCGTATTGTTTCTTTGGATTTCCAACGAATGATCAGGCCAAGGAACTTCCCATTGCCACATGAGAATGCCTCTGGATGGACATCCCCGAGAACCAAACCGGATCTCTACCAACACAAGGCCGGGTTACCCCTAACTGAGTAACAACTGACCGAATATGCCATCCCCCGGTCCTTTGGGACCTTTATCCGAGAGCGCTCTCTAATCAATTCACACAATTATAAAGTGTTTTCAACATGAGTAAGTATCTGGGCTCCATACCATGATACCACCCTTTTCCAGAAGGAAATGCACATATCCTAAAGGGCGCTACCCCTCATAACCTTGCTGCATCTTTCCTGTTTTGACCATTCACGGGGTGTGAGGCTCGACGAATTCACGTCCACAAAAACATACTTTATACAAAAGCCATGCTTTGGGTCAACAAATGATCAACACAATGATCACTAAGATAGACGATCAAATAAATGATCCTATCACAAATAATCAACACAATGATCATTTCAGCATCACTCAGCATGTCACATTACCAAATTGGGAATATATCGCTGATAACTTCAACTATATAACCTTTGAGCACATACGTCTCAAAGAAGGGTGTTAAGCAAAGAATAAATTCTCCGCCACCAACAGAAATATATTTGAAAGAAATCGGCTTTATATCTCAACTTGTAATGTCAGGCATACAATCCATACAAGTCTGTTCCGGGATCGAACAGAACCGAAGGCACTTACAAAGAAGTCCTTGCAGTCCGGATATTCACAATCCTGATCGGATTCACCATCACATATGGAGTTTCTATACCGGCGCGACTCGGTGCAGAAACAATCGACAGGTCATCCTATCGCTCTCGCAAATACCGGTCTTCAACACCGATCTTCAAATGCAATTCACAACGACGTATCACATATTCGGAATGGGTTATACGACCCCATGGTCCTTTCCCGGTTAACCCGAATAGTGAGCGCTTATTCAAAAATAAGTGTAGCATTCACATTCAAACAAATCACATCAATTACCCATTCAAAGGGAAATATTGATAGTCGGTTATTGAACTATCACTGGATATGCACACATCACCAGATTCCAAATAATTTTCCAAATTATTTATTTTTCCAAAATATCTTTACAAGATATATAATTTCAACACTTCAAAAATAAATCAACATTTATTTTTAAACAAATTCCCTTTCACATATAAATTCCATAATGAATTTATATTTCAAAATATCCATGCATATACAATTTCAACTATCCATTTCAATTTATCTTCAAAAAGATAAATTCTAATTATTCACTTTATACTGGAAAACAATTCCATACTTATTAAATAAGTAATTCACAATCTTTTATTTTCAACACTTAGAAAATATTCAATATACTTAAACCGAATTAAGTATATATTTCTTTCTTTAAGGAAATCATTCACTTAACATATTTATTTGGGCCAAAACGAATGTTGCGTAAAACATCGTTACGACAACCCAAAATCACTAGTATAGGGATTCGAAATTAAAATAGATATATAAATCCCAATACTAAACCAAAACATTTCCATTCGGAAATCATTTACTATAACAACAGTGTTATAGTCCACTATTTCCTTTTATTTCTCGAAACATCTATTTCAACAATAAATGTTGAAATCTATGGTTTCGAATCTCAATACTTTTTAAAACATCGTTGGATCGTTTTAATTCTATTTAAAACATTCACATTCTAAACAATTTCTTTAACGTGTTATTCGCTATTCAAAAACGTGAATAAACTACGTTAACCAATTTCATTCTTTTATTCATTTTAATTCAAAGGATTATTCACTATTAAAAAATGTGAATATAACTCCATTTCTAAGTTATAACAATTAACTTGTCAAAATAAGTCATTTGCGAATTTATAAAACAACGTTTATAAATTCCATTTCTATTTATTTATAAAAACTTCCTTTTTTATAAATCCTTTTATTTACCTATTCAGTTTATAATTCAATTATAGACTAAAAGTTCATATTATAAGTTAACTACTTATAAAACGATTATTTTACAAAATCGTTCATTTAACTTCCCAATTTACTAATCTTAACTTATAAGATTGTTTATTTATCCAAAATTCATTCTTTCGATAACTTTATAAATTTTATAAACCTATTGCTTATAAAATTTCATTTATAACTTCACAGTTTATAATTTCATAAATTTCATTCATTTAGGAAATTCATTTTCACTACATTCAAACACTTATAAAAACTTGTTTTATAATGTCAATTTTTCAATTTATAAATATCCATTTATAAATCTCTTAATATAAATCAGTTTATACTAATATTTTAAAACGTCTTTAAATTCCTTTATAATTTCACCATTCTCTTGATTTATAAAATAATTAAATTTTATAAATCCTATATTTAAACTTTTCACAATAAATTCAAATTTCCCAATTTAAACTATTTTATAAGATCATTGGTTCATATTTCTCAAAAATCAGTTTTTCTAACAATATTACTCAAAAATTATAATTTTATAACTTCTAAAATTATAATGTTTATTTATTTAATATGGATCAATTCCAAAAATAAAGTATATTTTCAAAAATCACTTTAAAAACATTTCAAAATCCCAAATCTGGGTCCAATGATGCTACACACCAAATAGTCAATCACGACTACAACGATATCATATATCAATATGAAAATCCATCAAATATCAAAATATCTGAAATCAAATAAAAACTGTTGAGGAATCCAGTTGGATCCCTCCAACCTATTTTCCTGCATCCAAAAACATTAGCACAATACCAATTTCGCTCCAGTACGAAATTATCGCGGTATATGTTCTTATTAAATATTATCCGCTTAATAACGGCGCAATAGGGTCTCATCCGCTAAACAAAAAATGCGGGAAATCAATAACTCCAATATATGCATATGCCAATATATATATATATATATATTGATATTATATATAATACCAATTTCACTGTTTATGAAATATTCGCGGTATATGTTTTTAATAAATAACATCCGCTTACTAACGGCGCATAATGTCTATTTTAACAATCAATAATTTACAGTCATCATTCAAACATGCATTCAAATATTTTAAATCTAACTATTTAAAATAAAATCGAAATCTATTCGATTGAGTGAGAAGTTCTCACCTTTTATTCCCGTTTGCAATCCACTTCCAATTCAACTTGATTTCTTCATTTATACCTTGTATAAATATTTACACAATTTATTAATATTCGAATCAATCGAATAAATTAAATTTTCATTAGATAATTTCGATTCATCGGCGATTTCATTTTTTTTATAGTTAAATTAACTGATAGTTTTATTTTTAAACCAATTTCTCGTTTAAACAAATTTATTTAACTAATTATTAAATTTTCTTTCTTTTAATAAATTAAATTAACCAGTGGCCTTTATTTTAAATCAATTCCTTTTAGTAAACTAACCTAACATTTAAATTTTATACTAATTTTCTTTTTATACATACTCTTCACATTCTAAAAATAATATTCCTGTCTTTAAAATTTTAACTTCAACAATTTATCAAATCCACTTGAATATTTATTTTTATTTTCAATCTTCCTTTAAATAATTTAAATAACTATCGATTTAGTTCTAAACAAATGATTTATTTATTTTTAAACTAATGCTTTTAAATTTTTAAATCATTTCCTTTTATAAATTAAATCAACTAATAGATTTTGGTTTTTAACTATTAATTTTGTTATAAATAAATTTTTCCTTTTAAATAGAATATTCGAACTAAGTGAAAAATCACTTACCCTTTAATAGCTTAATTTATTTCTTTATTTAACTTAAAAATCAATTTCCTTAAATAAATCGTTTTATCAAATGATTTGAATTCTTAACAAATTTTCTTTTACAAAAATATTTTTCATTTGAAACTAAATTTTATATTTAACTGATAATTTTGTTTTAACAAATAAATTTAATTTTAAACAAATCTTCTTTTATAAATTCCATATTTCTTTTGATAGTTTTAATTAACAATTTCTCTTTTTATTTTAAATCAACTAATTTTTCTTTAATAAGATATTTAACTAAAAATTTAAATTTAATAAATCAAACTCTCTTTTAATAACTTAATTAACTATAGATTTTCTTTTTAGTAACTAAAACAGATAAAACAAATTTATTATCGTAAACTATTGTTTATAACAACTTAACAAATCATTTTACGTTAAATTGATATTCTTAAATCAATTTCTTTCGATAAATTTATTTAACAAAAATTTCAAACTTTGAAACCAAATTTTCTTTAAATCATTTCTAAAAATAAATTTAAACAAGTAAGTTAAATAAATTCATTAATACCCGAAATAAATCGAATACCTGTTTTCGTCTGGTATTCTATTTTTTTTCTAACAATATACATATAATTTATAAATTAAAATAAAAATAAAAAAAAATAATACCTTACTGCAAATCGCTCGAGTTCCCATCGCCTATGCAATCCCCAAACACGCGCGACATCATCGGCCTCACCTTCAACATCTCGTCGCCGCCTACTCCAACACGCGCGAGCACACGAGCTCCCTCCATCCACGAAATCACGCGCGCCGCCGATACCCCACGTCGCCGCCTCTACCAATTCTGCGCGACCCCCCTTCGAGCGCGCGCCGAGCCCTAGCGCCGCCGCCAGTCACCGCCTTCAAGTTCCCCAGGTCGAGCGCGACCACGCCTCCCCCCTCCATCGCGCGCACGAACGCGAGCTACTCGACGTCGCCATTGATTTATTTATTTATTTTTTTTATTTTTTTTTTATAATCAACGGCTGCGGCCATTACTTGTGAAGAGAAGAGAAGGGGAGGAACGAACATTGGCTTCGGCCATTATTTTATTTTGTTTAGATTTTTTTTCGCGAATTGCTGTTGCCTTCTTTTTCTTTTTAGTTCGGCCATTTTCTTCGAATGAAAACAAGTGAGGGAAGAACGTGATTTTAAGGGGAGAGACGAGAGATCGTGTTTGCCTGCTTCAGCCGTGATGCTAGGCGCGATTTTAGGCTAGAATATAGGGATGCTGTTGACAAAAATTAAATTTAAATTTAAATTTAATATTGAATTCGTTTTAAAATTTCAATGCGTTTATATGTCGTGTGATCACATATCAACTCCGAAAAATACGAAATTTGAAATCCGGCAATAATTCAATATTACGGACCCAATGGAACTGGTTTCGTCGAATTCCGAGACTGTGCCTCGGACGGCTATTTTTAAATATCGATTCAAACGATTTAATTTAAAACTGAGCAATTCACTTTCAATTTCAATTCTGAAGCTTCTATTATCTTCAATATTATCAATACGAATTTTACAAGCCTTTGAAATATTTTTAATTGGCTTAAATTTGAAGATTCAAATTTTTATTCAACTTAAATAGATTAAATTCTATAATTTAATCGCCAAATTCAAAATTATATTGAAAATTAAATCCAAACCATCATTCAAATATTTAAAATTAATTAAATATTTTCAAATTAAATTATTAAAATTCTGGGTCGTTACAAATCTTTCCCCCTTAAAAGAATTTCGTCCCGAAATTACAAGTTAAGAAGAATGCCCTTATCCCGTTTATTATTTTTCACAATTCAAATAGTTTTATCAACTTACTAACCTAAATCTTTTTACTAGAGATTTACTATCATTTCAACTAGCTTTTCAACTTCAATTATAGGTTTCAAACAATATTGTTTTCCTAACAATTCAAATTTAAATTCAAATTTAAATTTCAAACTTTCAAATTTTTCTCAAAATTTTTCTAACACCCTAAATTTTCGAAAAATTTCGCCAGCGTTTCCTTTGCGCGGCTCGATCGGTACGACTACAAAATGGCACCACGGCCCCTCAGAATCAAAAAAGAAAAGAGAAAAGCCAAGTGGCTAGAGAAGAAAGTCATCAAATCTCATACTAAAATTGAAATACGTACCTTTTTGTCGAGCAATTCAATTTTATCTTTGAAATCAAAATCTCAATTCCTTTATATACCTGTATAACCTGCTAGTAGTAGCATCCAATTCCAACATTCAAACCATTTTGCACATTTCTATCACAAAATTTTCAATATATACTTCTTATACATTTTACTTCACTATTGAAGTTACATACCTATTTTCATCAAATTTTACATTTCAATTCAATTCACAATTTCAATTCTATTTGAATTCAATTCACAATTTCAATTTCATTCGAATTCAATTTGAAATTTCAATTTCATTCGAATTCAATTTGAAATTTCAATTTCATTCGAATTCAATTTGAAATTTCAATTTCATTCGAATTTAATTCGCAATTTCAATTCTATTTGAATTCAATTCTCAATTCTAAATATTGAATTCTATCGATTAACTTTCCTTTAGTAATTCATATTACTACCTTAAATTAGTTTCATTCACTAATTCATTTCAATATTCAATTCATCACGAATTTACTTAATTACTAACAAAGGAAATTTCAATTTATTTCTTTTTCTTACTTGAATTTATATACAATTCAAATTTATTTTCAAATTTAGCTCACGACTAAACTTTAATTTAACCAATTCAAATTCTCATTCATTAGTCCATGAATAAATAATTTATCAAGTTAGTTTACTTGAATTCAATTCATTTTATTTAATTCCATTACTAATGATAATAATTCAATATTATCACTTCTTAACAATCATGCAACCATATACTATAATAATTCATAGAAAATCATTTCTTTTCTATACAAAAATAGTTTTGGGCAAAATTAGCTTATTTACCCGATTTAAAAACAAATTTTATATTTACTAACAAATACGCGCTCATATCTATTATTACACTCAAACTCATTCTAGAGTACTGCTGACTCTATCTCTAATGAGTAACACCCAACAGAACCATGGTTGTCGCTTAACCAACAGCTCTGATACCACATTGTCATGACCCGATTCTTCGACTTCCGAAAATTCAACATCGATACTCACTTTATCGACTGCCGAGTAATCGAACGACGGAAAACCAAACACTGAGGGTTTTAAAAAGAATTTAAGAAAGGAAGAGAGAGAAGAAGAGAGAAGATAGAAAATAGAGAGAAAAGAAAATAGAAAAGAGAACAGAAAATTTTAAAATAGAAGAAAATAGAAGAGAGGAAATTTTAAAAATAGAAGAAATAGAAAGAAAAAGAGAATAGAGGAAAAAGAAAACAACAGAACAACAACAGAATCTCACAATTCGCAGCGGAACAACATATAATAATAAATGAATAATCTTTAAACAAAGAACTATATCAGTTATTACATTACATACATTTCATTACATCATATCATCAGAGTATACAACAACATACAACAATAAACAGTGCAGCGGAAAAAGAAATACTATATAAGTAATATGCCATGCCATCCATCTTGCCTCCAGCAACTCCAGAATATCCAGAATATCCTGATAAACCTTAACTCTTAACTGCCCGTGTGGAAATTTGTGGGCACCCAGAGTTTAGGAAGGAAAACAATAAACTCCAAGTCAGTCATGTGACTGGTGTGAGAACTCAAAACAGTTTATTTATCTTTAAAATCAAAATAGAGGAATATTTTTAATCAATTCGCAATGCTTTTAAAAATGAGACTACCATAAGGCCTCCCGCACACACACACAATGCAAACGCAGAATCGGAGGAGATTTCTCCTTATGATAGTCAAAGATGCTTGATACGCATTTAAAATAATATTTGATATTATTATTAGTGTATAGTGTAGGAAAAATTCATTTCGAAAGTAGAATATAAATCTTAGCCAACATACGACCATTATCGTATGCCTACTATAGCTAACTATGTTCAATAGCAGGTTACCGCCACATTCCATAGCAGGTTCTACAACTAAAACCGTACAAGTCTCGTATTGTTTCTTTGGATTTCCAACGAATGATCAGGCCAAGGAACTTCCCATTGCCACATGAGAATGCCTCTGGATGGACATCCCCGAGAACCAAACCGGATCTCTACCAACACAAGGCCGGGTTACCCCTAACTGAGTAACAACTGACCGAATATGTCATCCCCCGGTCCTTTGGGACCTTTATCCGAGAGCGCTCTCTAATCAATTCACACAATTATAAAGTGTTTTCAACATGAGTAAGTATCTGGGCTCCATACCATGATACCACCCTTTTCCAGAAGGAAATGCACATATCCTAAAGGGCGCTACCCCTCATAACCTTGCTGCATCTTTCCTGTTTTGACCATTCACGGGGTGTGAGGCTCGACGAATTCACGTCCACAAAAACATACTTTATACAAAAGCCATGCTTTGGGTCAACAAATGATCAACACAATGATCACTAAGATAGACGATCAAATAAATGATCCTATCACAAATAATCAACACAATGATCATTTCAGCATCACTTAGCATGTCACATTACCAAATTGGGAATATATCGCTGATAACTTCAACTATATAACCTTTGAGCACATACGTCTCAAAGAAGGGTGTTAAGCAAAGAATAAATTCTCCGCCACCAACAGAAATATATTTGAAAGAAATCGGCTTTATATCTCAACTTGTAATGTCAGGCATACAATCCATACAAGTCTGTTCCGGGATCGAACAGAACCGAAGGCACTTACAAAGAAGTCCTTGCAGTCCGGATATTCACAATCCTGATCGGATTCACCATCACATATGGAGTTTCTATACCGGCGCGACTCGGTGCAGAAACAATCGACAGGTCATCCTATCGCTCTCGCAAATACCGGTCTTCAACACCGATCTTCAAATGCAATTCACAACGACGTATCACATATTCGGAATGGGTTATACGACCCCATGGTCCTTTCCCGGTTAACCCGAATAGTGAGCGCTTATTCAAAAATAAGTGTAGCATTCACATTCAAACAAATCACATCAATTACCCATTCAAAGGGAAATATTGATAGTCGGTTATTGAACTATCACTGGATATGCACACATCACCAGATTCCAAATAATTTTCCAAATTATTTATTTTTCCAAAATATCTTTACAAGATATATAATTTCAACACTTCAAAAATAAATCAACATTTATTTTTAAACAAATTCCCTTTCACATATAAATTCCATAATGAATTTATATTTCAAAATATCCATGCATATACAATTTCAACTATCCATTTCAATTTATCTTCAAAAAGATAAATTCTAATTATTCACTTTATACTGGAAAACAATTCCATACTTATTAAATAAGTAATTCACAATCTTTTATTTTCAACACTTAGAAAATATTCAATATACTTAAACCGAATTAAGTATATATTTCTTTCTTTAAGGAAATCATTCACTTAACATATTTATTTGGGCCAAAACGAATGTTGCGTAAAACATCGTTACGACAACCCAAAATCACTAGTATAGGGATTCGAAATTAAAATAGATATATAAATCCCAATACTAAACCAAAACATTTCCATTCGGAAATCATTTACTATAACAACAGTGTTATAGTCCACTATTTCCTTTTATTTCTCGAAACATCTATTTCAACAATAAATGTTGAAATCTATGGTTTCGAATCTCAATACTTTTTAAAACATCGTTGGATCGTTTTAATTCTATTTAAAACATTCACATTCTAAACAATTTCTTTAACGTGTTATTCGCTATTCAAAAACGTGAATAAACTACGTTAACCAATTTCATTCTTTTATTCATTTTAATTCAAAGGATTATTCACTATTAAAAAATGTGAATATAACTCCATTTCTAAGTTATAACAATTAACTTGTCAAAATAAGTCATTTGCGAATTTATAAAACAACGTTTATAAATTCCATTTCTATTTATTTATAAAAACTTCCTTTTTTATAAATCCTTTTATTTACCTATTCAGTTTATAATTCAATTATAGACTAAAAGTTCATATTATAAGTTAACTACTTATAAAACGATTATTTTACAAAATCGTTCATTTAACTTCCCAATTTACTAATCTTAACTTATAAGATTGTTTATTTATCCAAAATTCATTCTTTCGATAACTTTATAAATTTTATAAACCTATTGCTTATAAAATTTCATTTATAACTTCACAGTTTATAATTTCATAAATTTCATTCATTTAGGAAATTCATTTTCACTACATTCAAACACTTATAAAAACTTGTTTTATAATGTCAATTTTTCAATTTATAAATATCCATTTATAAATCTCTTAATATAAATCAGTTTATACTAATATTTTAAAACGTCTTTAAATTCCTTTATAATTTCACCATTCTCTTGATTTATAAAATAATTAAATTTTATAAATCCTATATTTAAACTTTTCACAATAAATTCAAATTTCCCAATTTAAACTATTTTATAAGATCATTGGTTCATATTTCTCAAAAATCAGTTTTTCTAACAATATTACTCAAAAATTATAATTTTATAACTTCTAAAATTATAACGTTTATTTATTTAATATGGATCAATTCCAAAAATAAAGTATATTTTCAAAAATCACTTTAAAAACATTTCAAAATCCCAAATCTGGGTCCAATGATGCTACACACCAAATAGTCAATCACGACTACAACGATATCATATATCAATATGAAAATCCATCAAATATCAAAATATCTGAAATCAAATAAAAACTGTTGAGGAATCCAGTTGGATCCCTCCAACCTATTTTCCTGCATCCAAAAACATTAGCACAATACCAATTTCGCTCCAGTACGAAATTATCGCGGTATATGTTCTTATTAAATATTATCCGCTTAATAACGGCGCAATAGGGTCTCATCCGCTAAACAAAAAATGCGGGAAATCAATAACTCCAATATATACATATGCCAATATATATATATTGATATTATATATAATACCAATTTCACTGTTTATGAAATATTCGCGGTATATGTTTTTAATAAATAACATCCGCTTACTAACGGCGCATAATGTCTATTTTAACAATCAATAATTTACAGTCATCATTCAAACATGCATTCAAATATTTTAAATCTAACTATTTAAAATAAAATCGAAATCTATTCGATTGAGTGAGAAGTTCTCACCTTTTATTCCCGTTTGCAATCCACTTCCAATTCAACTTGATTTCTTCATTTATACCTTGTATAAATATTTACACAATTTATTAATATTCGAATCAATCGAATAAATTAAATTTTCATTAGATAATTTCGATTCATCGGCGATTTCATTTTTTTTATAGTTAAATTAACTGATAGTTTTATTTTTAAACCAATTTCTCGTTTAAACAAATTTATTTAACTAATTATTAAATTTTCTTTCTTTTAATAAATTAAATTAACTAGTGGCCTTTATTTTAAATCAATTCCTTTTAGTAAACTAACCTAACATTTAAATTTTATACTAATTTTCTTTTTATACATACTCTTCACATTCTAAAAATAATATTCCTGTCTTTAAAATTTTAACTTCAACAATTTATCAAATCCACTTGAATATTTATCTTTATTTTCAATCTTCCTTTAAATAATTTAAATAACTATCGATTTAGTTCTAAACAAATGATTTATTTATTTTTAAACTAATGCTTTTAAATTTTTAAATCATTTCCTTTTATAAATTAAATCAACTAATAGATTTTGGTTTTTAACTATTAATTTTGTTATAAATAAATTTTTCCTTTTAAATAGAATATTCGAACTAAGTGAAAAATCACTTACCCTTTAATAGCTTAATTTATTTCTTTATTTAACTTAAAAATCAATTTCCTTAAATAAATCGTTTTATCAAATGATTTGAATTCTTAACAAATTTTCTTTTACAAAAATATTTTTCATTTGAAACTAAATTTTATATTTAACTGATAATTTTATTTTAACAAATAAATTTAATTTTAAACAAATCTTCTTTTATAAATTCCATATTTCTTTTGATAGTTTTAATTAACAATTTCTCTTTTTATTTTAAATCAACTAATTTTTCTTTAATAAGATATTTAACTAAAAATTTAAATTTAATAAATCAAACTCTCTTTTAATAACTTAATTAACTATAGATTTTCTTTTTAGTAACTAAAACAGATAAAACAAATTTATTATCGTAAACTATTGTTTATAACAACTTAACAAATCATTTTACGTTAAATTGATATTCTTAAATCAATTTCTTTCGATAAATTTATTTAACAAAAATTTCAAACTTTGAAACCAAATTTTCTTTAAATCATTTCTAAAAATAAATTTAAACAAGTAAGTTAAATAAATTCATTAATACCCGAAATAAATCGAATACCTGTTTTCGTCTGGTATTCTATTTTTTTTCTAACAATATACATATAATTTATAAATAAAAATAAAAATAAAAAAAATAATACCTTACTGCAAATCGCTCGAGTTCCCATCGCCTAAGCAATCCCCAAACACGCGCGACATCATCGGTCTCACCTTCAACATCTCGTCGCCGCCTACTCCAACACGCGCGAGCACACGAGCTCCCTCCATCCACGAAATCACGCGCGCCGCCGATACCCCACGTCGCCGCCTCTACCAATTCTGCGCGACCCCCCTTCGAGCGCGCGCCGAGCCCTAGCGCCGCCGCCAGTCACCGCCTTCAAGTTCCCCAGGTCGAGCGCGACCACGCCTCCCCCCTCCATCGCGCGCACGCACGCGAGCTACTCGACGTCGCCATTGATTTATTTATTTTTTTATTTTTTATTTTTTTTATAATCAACGGCTGCGGCCATTACTTGTGAAGAGAAGAGAAGGGGAGGAACGAACATTGGCTTCGGCCATTATTTTATTTTGTTTAGATTTTTTTTCGCGAATTGCTGTTGCCTTCTTTTTCTTTTTAGTTCGGCCATTTTCTTCGAATGAAAACAAGTGAGGGAAGAACGTGATTTTAAGGGGAGAGACGAGAGATCGTGTTTGCCTGCTTCAGCCGTGATGCTAGGCGCGATTTTAGGCTAGAATATAGGGATGCTGTTGACAAAAATTAAATTTAAATTTAAATTTAATATTGAATTCGTTTTAAAATTTCAATGCGTTTATATGTCGTGTGATCACATATCAACTCCGAAAAATACGAAATTTGAAATCCGGCAATAATTCAATATTACGGACCCAATGGAACTGGTTTCGTCGAATTCCGAGACTGTGCCTCGGACGGCTATTTTTAAATATCGATTCAAACGATTTAATTTAAAACTGAGCAATTCACTTTCAATTTCAATTCTGAAGCTTCTATTATCTTCAATATTATCAATACGAATTTTACAAGCCTTTGAAATATTTTTAATTGGCTTAAATTTGAAGATTCAAATTTGTATTCAACTTAAATAGATTAAATTCTATAATTTAATCGCCAAATTCAAAATTATATTGAAAATTAAATCCAAACCATCATTCAAATATTTAAAATTAATTAAATATTTTCAAATTAAATTATTAAAATTCTGGGTCGTTACAAGAATGAATTTTAAAATAAATAGTATATGTGATGTTTGTCAATTAGGAAAATTTAGAAGAGTGCTTTCCAATTAAAAGATATGATCTCAACTTCAAAACCACTTGAGTTACTTTATTTAGATTTATTTGGTCCATCTCAAATTCAATCAATAAATCACAATAAATATGTCTTTGTAATTGTAGATGATTATTGTAGATTTACATGGACAATTTTTATGAAACATAAAAGTGATACTTTTGATTCATTTAATTTTTTTACAAAAAGACTTCAAAACCGACTTTCTTTACAAATTATAACTATTCGTAGTGATCACGGTGGGGAAATTGAAAATGAAAATTTTGACAGATTCTGTAGTAGAAAGGGAATAACTCATAATTTCTCTTTTCCAAGAACTCCACAACAAAACGGAGTGGTAAACGAAAAAATAGTACGATTCAAGAGTGTGCTAGAACAATGCTTTCAGATAGTAATTTACCAAAACATTTTTGGGCTGAAGAAGTTGCTATAGCTTGCTACATTTTGAATAGAATATTAATTAGACCATTAACTAATAAAACACCCTATGAACTTCTTTATATGAAGAAACCAAAGGTATCTTATTTTAGAATCTTTGTAAGTAAATGTTTTATTCTAAATACAAAAGATAATTTAGATAAATTTGATTCTAAATCCGACAAAAGAATCTTTATCGGATATTCTAATAGAAGTAAAGCGTACAGATTTTTCAATTTAAAAACTAATACCATTGAAGAAACAATGCATGTTTCGTTTGATGAAAATTTTAAAGATATTGAACAAATTAATGATGAACAAAATTTTGCTACCCTAAATAATGAATCAGTTGAAACAGAAAATGAAATCATTAATCCAAATAAAAAGGTTAAGCTTTTAAAACATCATTCTATAGAAAATATACTAGCAAATATTGAATATGTTGTTAGAACTAGAAATCGACTAAATAACATGAGTAATGTAGCTTTCATATCATCTATTGAACCTAAAAATCCAAAGGAAGCATCGTCTGATGATTCATGGATTCTGGCTATGCAAGAAGAACTAAATCAATTCACCAGAAATGATGTTTAGGAACTTGTTCCTAGACCAAAGGATTAAACTTTAATAGGAACTAAATGGGTTTATAAAAATGAAATGAATGAACTAGGTGAGGTCGTTAGAAATAAAGCTCGATTAGTCGCACAAGGTTATTGTCAAGAAAAAGAAATAGATTTTGATGAAACCTTTGCACCCGTAGCAAGATTAGAAGCAAATAGAATTCTACATGCTTTCGCAAATTATAATTATTTCAAATTATTTAAAATCGATGTTAAAAGTGCTTTTCTAAATGGATTTGTTAAAGAGGAAGTTTATGTTGAACAACCCCCACTCTTTGAAGATGAAATTTTTCCAAGCCATGTTATTAAACTTAAGAAAGCTCTATATGGTCTGAAACAAGCTCCTAAAGCATGGTATGACAGACTAAGATCTTTTTTATTAAAATCAAATTTTGAAATTGGTAAAGTAGATAATATTCTTTTCATTAAAAGAAATAAAAATGATATCCAACTAGTACAAATTTATGTAAATGATATTATTTGTGGATCAACTAATCATGAAATGAATAAAGAATTTTCTGAAATAATGACAAAAGAGTTTGAGATGAGTCATATGGGTGAACTTACTTTCTTCTTACGTTTACAAATATAACAATTAGATAACGGTATTTTTATCAGTCAAGAAAAATATGCTAGTTAGTAAATTTGGTGTAACTACTGCGAGTGGAGAACCCACTCCCATGGAAACCAATGAGGATTTAAATAAAGAAGATCTTTTAAAAGATTTGAATCAAAAATTATATAGGGGAATGATTGGATCATTACTATATATCACTGCGAGTAGACCTGATATCATGCATAGTGTTTATCTCTGTGCAAGATTTCAGTCTCAACCTAAAGAGACTAACTTAAAAGCTGTGAAACGTATCATAAGATATGTTAAGCATACATTTGATTATGGTTTATTTTACCCTAAAAATGATTCATTAGATTTAATCCCTTATTGTGATGCTAACTATGCTGGTTGCAAATGTGACCAAAAAAATACCAGTGGGACATGTCACTTTTTGGGGCATTCTCTGGTTTCATGGTTTAGTCAAAAGAAAAATACTATTTCTTTATCAACAACTAAAGTAGAATATATCTCGACTGCCTTGGCTTGCTCTCAAGTCATTTATATACAACAAACCTTAAAAGATTTTGGATTCACGGTTTCAAAATCACCAATTTATTATGATAATACTGGTGCAATAAATTTAACTAAAAATCCTACTCATGATGCTAGGACTAAACATATTGATATCAGACATCATTTTCTCAAAGATAATATAAGTAAAGAGATTATTTCTCTTGAATTTATCAATTCCGAGAATCAAATTGCTGATATTTTAATCAAACCATCAAATCAATCTACATTTACTAAATTAAGAAGAGAACTAGGCATTTTTTCAATAACCAAGTTATAGAATATAGACATACCAACATTTAAACAAAGGTATAAAAGAAAAACCAAATTTTTTCATAGGTATGTCGACATACCGCTAACACCCATGTCGACATACAACGGCAAATTCTGAAAATTTTATTTTCCCTCTAAAAATAATCCAGTGGTTATATAAACCTATGTATTTTGATCTTTCTGTCTTCTCACTTCTCTTTCTCTGTATTAAACTTCTGAAAATTAAAATTAATGGCCTCCTCCACAACATCAAATGAAAACAACATCATTTCTTTTCCTTCTCCTCATTCGGGTCCATTCCAATGCACTACACTGGCACATGTGATAAAGATTGAAGAGTCTATGAAGGATGCCATGCAAATGTTAACTGAACTTCAAGTTGTGCAAATAAGGATGGCAAAAGAACAAGACAAGCAAGGCAAACTTCTTCGAAATTTGCAAAAAATCCTGATGGATAATCATGCAAATCCTATTATGATTGAAGAAGATTCTTCCAACATTCAAGTGCATAACCCCTTAGAGCACAACGAAGAGGAAGAAGAAGATGAAGAAGGATCTATGGAAGAAGACGACTAGGTGATCTGTGTAGGCGAAGTATGTTTTGACACAGATGGGAAATTTTTTGAACAACGTGGAAACTTTTGTTTTCATTATCCAAATTGTTCAATTCACAAATCTCTAATTATTAAAAACTCTCGTTTGAAGTGTAATTCTATAATTTATGTACTTAAATATATTTGTGTGTCTATGATCCATATAAATATGTAAATATAACATGGTATATAATAATTTCTGTTTCGCTTACTATACTTCCTTATTACTATTTAGTTTAAATAGTATTAGATTAAAGGGGAGTTATATATATATTAGTATAGGATTAAGTTTTTGTTGACGACAAAGGGAAGAATTATAAAATAGAGTAGTTCGGCTTAGATTAAGGGGGATTTATTAGTTTTAGGGGGAGTTATAGTAAAGGTGAATTATATTTTATAAACATAGGTTTTCATCATCAAAAAGGAGGAGATTGTTAGTCCTTGAGAAGGATGGTTTTGATGACAAAAACCTATGGACTTATTATAAAATATATATACTAACATTATAGTTTAGATATATGTTTATATATGATATAAACATGTAGGTACCAAGAGTGAAGACTGTACAATATAGAGATACAAGACTGATGAATTTAAAGAACGAAGATATCAAGATTGAAGACTCATGAGTATCAAGATATCAAGAGTTCAAGATTTCAAAGTACAAGATAAGTATTGAGTCTAGAATTATGTTAAAACTTCTTGAAAGCACTAACAACTTTATTTGAGATTTATTTGTGGAATGGAATCCACTTCGAGCCTGTTAAAGGGATGGAACCCTAGTGGGATGGAACCCACGACAATATCTAGTGGAACATATAGTGGTCCTATTTTGATATCCACTAATTTTATAAAAATGTTTTTTAAAAATTTATCTCTTGTTTTTAAAAACGTTTTCAAAACTTCCTTTTCAAAAAGACATCTCTCTTGGTTTTGAATACTTTAGCCTTAAAATTATCTTTATCATTTTTAACATTTTTTATTTCAAGATTGTCCTTGATTTTAAACTATCTCTTGTTTTAATATTTATCTTTTAAATATTTATATGCTCAGATTTTAAATCACTTTATAGATTAAGATTATATATTAAAATTACTTCTAAACTCTTTTATATGGTTAAACTATATTCAAGTATATTTATAAAAGTTTAGAAATTATTTTGAAAAATTATAGAAACCAATTTTAATAAGAAAATAAAATCACCATTTTTGCCAAAAGCATGTCGACATACTCCTACCCCCTCGACATGGTGCCCGTTAATTTTCAAATTTTCAATTTTCAAAAGAAGTGTCTATTCGTTATATCCTTTCAGGAATAGATATGGCTGTTGATCTCTATAAATATCAGTAAGTTCTAAACAAATTTTTACCAAATTTTCTTTCACTTTCTCTCCACTTCATCTTCCACATTTATTGTAAAGAATCTCAAACTATACTCTGCCAAAATGCCAAGTGAATCTAACTTGATTATCACTTGTTTGATTCTCTACCACTCTCTCCATAAGATCTCAGTGCTATTCAGAGTTATAAGATTATTTGTAAATCAAACTATTGAGTAAAAGGTGCGGTTAAGCCTTGAAATCAATTGAGTGTGATTGTTGCCCCAGAAATCACATAGGTGATCTTGTGGCCTAGTAAATCAAAGAGTTTTCCCCAGACTCGAATACAGAAGGGTGTATCTTGTGGCCTTGAAATCGAGTGTGTAATCTAGAAGATTATTTTGAAAAGAAATCCGTACAATTATGTGAGGCTGGATGTAGGGTAACTTCAAACTAGTTTAAAATCCTGGTGTGCTCTTTCCTTTATTTCTTTTATTTATTATTTACATTTATGTTTGCTTCTGTGATTATATCTGTGTCTGTGTATTGCATTTGTTGGTGATTAAATTACATAAGTTTCGAAAAGATTTATTAAATCCACAAAACACTATTCACCCTTCCCTCCTTTAGTGTTATTCTAGCCTTAAGATCCATAATCCGCATTACTAACAATATTCACAGATGAGTTACCACTGATATGGATATTTGTATCTGATATACATGTAGTATGTCTATAGTAAGCTCATAGAGTATAAAATGGAAGTGAATGGTGAAATGGAAAATAAAATTAAGTTCGATATGCTCGAATTAGTGAGTATATTGAAAAGTATTTCGAACATACCCAAAATGAATAAAGATTCACGCTTGAAAGTCACTTCTCCTTATGATACATAATTATGCATCGATAAGAAGTAATCGAACTTGGTTGGAAAAAGGTATGATTAACGGTGCATGAAGTTGAGTTAACTTCTTTCTATAAGGTCGTATATTTAAGAGTAATACACGAGGTTGATATTAATTTCATCTAAAGAGTAGGGTGTTTTAATTGATATGAAATATTTTAAAGTGTAAATAAATTTAAATCAAATTAAAACTTACTCACAAATAAAAAGAAGTTATTAAAAGAAGAGAAAAGAAAAATAAATTAGCTAAGCAAATTAATTAAAAATGAAATGAATTAAATTAGGACCCTAAGCTCTTTTCTATTTTCTACCAGCTTCCGGAAAATACTCCTCACTTCTATACTTAAACCCAGTCGAGCCCTTTATCGGATTGAAGCCCTAAATTCACAAAATGGAAATCGCGACCTCTGTTTTTAAAAAAATGGATGCACAACCTAGAAGAACACCTAAAGCCTCAAGGCCATTCATCCCCATGCCGAGCGATGTTAAGGCATGCGTGAACTGGAGCAAGGCAAAAGTGTGGGTGGTCATGCGTGTGTATCGGATTGAAGTGGAGGGATGAGGATTCGAGTGCATCAATGTTGGGGGTTGCAGGTAGTTGATGTTGGCAATGTAGGGATGTAGGCTACCATTCAGACAAATGCGTTGATGATGGCAGTGTCTATTATTGGGAAAGACGTTAAAGGACGGTGATAAGGCAACCGGTAGCTAATGGCAAGCTAGGGATTAAAAGAGCATTGATTCCGGTGAGTTATCTTCTTAGCTCACAAGTATTATCCAAATGATCTTTTATTTCACTCTATTTCCATTGCATGATCGGATGCTTGTATGGTGATAAATTCTTCGTTGAAATGGATTATTTACTACATTATTTAGGATTGAATTTTTATGGATAGTTGGTTGATCGTGTGATATTGGGTTTGATGTTTGAATTTTTCGAAATGCAAAGGAAATGTTGCCCCTTTACATCTTGATTTGTGTTTTTTATTTGTATATTTTGTGTGCATTGTTTGGATGGTTGGAATTTGATGTAATTCGATTCAGGCCACACGATAAAAAATTTATACTGATAATTGATGACTTTTGTAGGATTTTGCTTCATAATATATAAATTTAGATGACTAATTTATTTTCTAGTTTAAAGGGATTTTAAAAGCATTGGAAAATTTATTTAAAAGTTTTTAATTTTTATTGGAAGTATATTATAAGTAATTTACTAAATTTTATTCAATTAGCTATTTTTATACTTATAAAGTTAAATTGAATTATAAAAATAGACACAACTTTCTATTGGTTATATCCTTCATTTAAAATCAATTTACAATATATTATAAGTTTTGGAATTGTCTTGAAAGAAAATATTATATTGCTATTCAATAAAATATAATAAGAAAATAATAATATTGTTTTTCGTGATTTATTTTATAAATAGTTATTGAAATAATATTGATGAAGTTTTTCAAACCTTGGAAAAATATATAATTCTATTTTATGAAATAGTTATATGATTTTGGAAATGTTTCGAATATATATAAATCTCTCTTAATATAATATGAGAACGTCAAATATGGTATAGTATAAAGGAAAATGTTTTATTTCTAATTGTTTTGAGTATAAAGTGAACATTTGGGATTATATTATTTGGTTTGAAATAGAAAGAAATTATTTGGGGGTAAATTTATTTTAAAGTATTATTTAGTTATATAAAATTAAAAAATAGTATTTATAATCATTTTTTTGATTTATAAAGAGTATTTGGAAGTTTGGAGGATACGCATAAAAGAGTTTAGAATGAATTAAGATATTTTTATATTGGGATTAAATAAATAAAGTGAATATATTAATCAATATATATATATAAGTGTTTTAAAGGTTTTTATTTTTTGTTGAATATAAAATTGATTTAAGAAGTTTTATTGTATTTTTATAAATATAATATTTTTCGAAATTTATATTTGAATATTGTTTATTGTTTTCTATTCTATTTAAAGAGAAGTCTGAAAAAACAGAGTTATGATACCATTTGCTATGTAACTTTCAATAAATTTCTCTAGTTATTCTTTAGACTCGTTATATATAATATAGAAGGAGTGAGTGTGGTGTGTGAGCTATATATAAACGGATTAGTAACAAGAGGTGGTATGCAATGCTTTTATGTTATTTAATTGGTTATCCTTTGCTCATGAATGACATTCATACGAGGATTTATTATACTGTATGATGTGGCTCGCTGTGGTGAGTCATGTATGTAGCTGTGTGTCGGCATATGTGTCATGTTGTATGTTGGGATGGGTATATAGCTATGAGTCGGCTATCATGTATATTTAGTGTTTGTCTATTCACGTCCGACTTTCTTTCTATTGTGGGAGTGAACTAAATTGGCTAATATCCATCCTATCGGCTTGATCTTGGTGTTCGCACCCCAGATCTATGACACCTATAGTCTTGTGTCAGTAATGTCCTAGTCGTGTGTCGGCAGTCTATAAAGCCATGCATCGGCATTACATAGCCCCTAAATGTCACCTAGGCCAGCAGTCTGTTACCATTTGGAGGCACATGTAAGGTCATGACCAATGCATTGCGTAGTAGTGCAACGTCTTTATGGAATGCGATGGATAAGAGTCACAATGTCCGGAGCTATGTTGGTGAAATACATGTGTCGTTTTTGCCAATTACGTGTGTAGTCTCTTGGAGTAAGTGTGTCTATTAATCTCCTGTTTGTTTTTGGTGTGTGTGAAATAGACATATATATATATATATATATATATATATATATATATATATTTGAGATGATGACCTATGATTATACCTATGACTAGTCAAGAGTATGGTCAATCCCTATATTATTTTTTGGCATGTCTCTTCGAATATCCTTCTTATTGTCATGTTTCTCCAACTACTATTCATTGACATGTATTGCATATTTACCTTTCTTAGGCGTGTATCACCGATTATTCTTTATAGGCACCTATCACCAATTTTACCTTTATTTGGTGTATGTCACCATTACTATGTTTTGCTTATAGATGATTATGTATGTTGATATAGAGGATATTTTTTTATTAAGATTAAGTGATATATTTAGGCTAATCTACAAGTAGCCTGATTATACATGATGATATCTCTCTTATCAATGTTTTTTGGATTGAAATGATAATTTTTGGACATGGATGATTCACGCAAATGATTTTGTTTCATGATTTCTGATTTGATGAGATTTTATATGGGTGATGACATCTTTTACGCTTGGTTATGTTGTATTCTTCATTATGTGATATTTGGGAATGTTGAGACAACCTTACTATATTTATACCCTGTATATACTAAGTTCTATATATTTATTGACCTTGGATTTAGATATAGTCTAACCCGTGTGTTATTTATATAACACTCAGGACGATTCATGACATTTCAGATACGGGGATGATGTGACCAGCTTTTGTTTACTGGGTATAGTGGAGGCTAGTTATAAAATTTAGTTGCATGTTATTGTATATGATGTACTTCATGTATGTATATTCCTATGTTATATTTTGGACAGACATTGTATATTTATTACATATTATTGTTGTGATTCTGACTCTGTAATCCTTATTACCTACTATATTGTGACGACCCAGAATTTTCGAACATCTGGAATTGGAATATTCGATTGAATTTGAATATTTAAATGTTAAATTTTAACTCGAATTCAAATATCACCAATTATTTAATATTTGAATTATTAAATTAAATAAGTGAAATTGGGTAAATTGTTGAATCTAGAGTTTTGGAGCCTGTTAAAAATAATTTGAAGGCTTGTAAAATTTATATTGATAACACTGAAGATAGTAAAAGTGTTGAAATTAAATTTGGAAGTGTTTTGTTTAGTTTTGAAAATATAACGTTTAAATTGAATTTAAAAATAGCCTTCCGAGGCACAGTCTCGGAATCTGACGAAACCAGTTCCATTAGATCCGTAATATTATATTATTATCGGATTTCAAATTGCGTAGCTTTTGGAATTGTTAGGTGAGCGTACGGTATATATACACGTTGATATTGCATTGTGTACGGTAGTTAGCATCACGTACTCTGGCTTCTCTCAGAAGCTAATGCCTTCATTTTAGGTTAAGCCTTCTTTGACAATCCATGTGTTCGTTTATAAAATAAATAAAAGGGGGCAAAACACAAATGCTCATTATCTTCGTTAAAAAAAAAACGAAAGAAATGGCTTCCTTATCTTCTGCAAAATCGGGATTTTTATTCCCCTCTTCAATTTGAATTTTTTTCGAATGATAATGGCCTATAGGAAAGAAGGATACTACGGTACCTTCTCGTCTACTTTCCCCTCTTTTCCAATTTCATTCACAATCAAGCAAGCCCTCAAATTTATGGCAGAAGCCGACCTTTAAAAAAAAAAAAAAAAAGAGGAAAGCCGACATCGCGATCCAAAGTCGCGATACAGGCGGCGATCGTTGTTCAACCGAGAGGGAGCAACCTTGTGGTTCGAATTAGAAATCGTGATTCGAGGGTCTGGTTGTGAGCTTAGGGGGAGACGTAGTGACTCGAGCTGATCGATGGTCATCGCGAAGAATAGGAGCTCGAACTAACTGATTTCGGTGATGGCAACGACCGTGGTTGCTCGAACTTGAGCACGCGATTTTGGGGGTTACCTCGGTTTAGGGCTAGGGTTTGGGGGGGCTCTGGCGTTTGGAAAGGTTGGCAAGGTATTTATTTTGCCTGCAGATTTTTTTTTTCTTTCAATTTCAAAAAATATATATATATATATAAATAAACAAAATAAAACAATATGTATGTACAGAGAATTTTTTTAATTTAAGTATAACATAATTTTTTTTAATATAAGCACATATATATATATATATATATATATACACAAATTTATATTTAACAGTAAATAATAGTAAGGTATATTTTATTTCTTCTAGTTTATTGAAGTAGATTACATATCTGTATACACATTTGAGGAACAGAGATATATGCATAAATCATCAACTTACTGTTTAAGGTATGGACTTTGTACATGGATAGTATTTTAATTTACCAGTTTATTTGAAAATAATTTCTTAAGGGTGTTAAATTTTAAATTTTGTTACTCAATAAATTATATATACAGGTCGGAAGTGTATATATAAATTAAAGCAGATAATAAAATAAAAATTTAACCTTAGTGAAGATTTTAAATACAGTATATACATATTATAAAGGTAGTTATATTTAATGAAACTTATTTAATTTTTTTTACAAGAGGTTATTTTATTCAATTCAGTTCTGAAAGTTAATTTTTAGTTAAATATTTTATTAAAGAGAAATTAGTAAAACTAAAGCCTTAGCTAATTAAGTTATTCAATGGTAAGTGATTTTTAAATTAGTTCAAATATTAATTTAAAAGAAAAATTTATATATAACCAAATTAATAGTTAAAACCAAAGTATTAGGAATTAATTGATCGGTTAATCCGAATATTAATAAACTGCAAATTATTTATGCAAGGTTAAAAATTGAGAAAGAGGCAAGCTGGATTGGAATGGATGCTAATAAAATGAAAAAGTGAGTTAATCTCACTCAGTTAAATTTAGATTTAAATGATTAAATTTAAATAATTGTTTGAATGATTGGATTGATAGATGTGCTATATTGTGATATATATTTGAAGTTGGTATTTTATATTGTTCTGACGTTTGTGGATGCAGGGAAAACAGGTTGGAGGGATCCAACTGGATCCCTCAATATTTATTTAAATTATTTAAAACCCCTGCTGTGATTTATTTGATATCCTATGATGATCTTTAGTGGAATATTGAATGCCATGGTTAGATTAGATATCATTGGGTATGATGAATTACCCAAAATATATATAAATTGGATTGTGGTAAGATAATAAAAGAAGTGAAATAATTATAGAAATTTGAATAAAATTTTAAAATGAATTGAGAAGAAATTAAGTGACTCTAAAATTCTACTAAATAGATCCTGGTATATGATGGAAATTTGAATAAACAGGAAGTTAATGAATTTTAATCTTCAATGATATTAATTAAAAGAATAAAACATTTATTTAAAATTTAAGATTTAAATTTTTGAGAAAATAAAAATAAAATAAAGAAGAAGTTGGGAAAAGCTGAAATTTGTATATTTCAGTTAAAAGATTTTAAGTCAAATGGAAAATAATAATAATAATTAAGTGCATCATTGATGAAATTTGAAATGAATTGAGTAATTAAAAAGACTTATTTCAAAAGGAATAAATTGGGAATCAATTTGGAAAATTGATTTAAGTGGTTGAGATTCTCCCTGGACAACTAAGTACGTTTTCAAGTAAATTTTTAAATATAAGTTAAAAGTTTTAAAATTGTTTTAAAAGGTATGTTTTGAAAATTTTATTATTTCTCATATTTAAATTATAAAGTAAGCATTTTTCCCAAATCTATTATAGTAGTAATTATTTAAAAAGTGACTTAGTATTTTGTTTCAAAAGTGAAAATCTAGTTTTATATTATATTAAGTAACTTTATTTTCAAATATTCATATAAGATGTATTTTTAACAAATTATTAAAGTAGTTTTAATTTAAATGTTTTAAAAGTATATATTTCAAAGTAAAGTGTTTTAACTTATTTTAAAATTTAGTTTTTGTGCTTGGTAATTTCAGAGGAGATAGAAAATACTTGGGAAAGTTTATACTGGAAAAAAAGAATGATTTGAAAACTGTTTTCAAAAGGTTGAAAATAGAAATATGTCTTGTGAAGATATTTGGAAGGTAATAAATAATTTGGGAAATTATTTATTGGTTGATGATTGTATGTGAATATTAATTGATAGTTAAATAACCGACTATCAATATTGGCCAACTGCGTTGATCGTTTCGAAGAGACCGGGATCGAGATTTATTTCTCGAAAACCACTTCGATCCGATTTGTACGTTTCGTGCGAAAAACGTGTTCGGAGTCGAAGATGGAGCAGTGAAGTGCAAGGACTAGTCGCTACTAATCCTGAGGATATTTCCAAAATGGATGTAGTAGGAGTAGTGCCTTCGGTTCCGTTCGAACCCGGGACGGACTTGTATGGACGAATGCTTGCGAAACATCGTCAGGTGGACGATGGGCATTCTAAGTGAAAACGTTCTAAAAGGTAACGCTTAGCCTCAAGCCTCATCAAATGGGAATGACTGAAAATCAGGGGATATGCAGCAAGGTTAGGTGGGTCATGCCCAAGCAGGACAAGGTAATTCCCCTGTCTAGATGTCCTTATATATTTCGGCTTAGTGGGTGGTTGGTCGCGCCAACCACGGGGTTTATCTTGTTCGGGACTGTTCAGTAAGGAATGGTTCCGGCCTTGTGTTGTAGGGGATGAAGGGAGTAATCCTCGGTACGGTGATCTAGGCCCCGTACTGTGACAGGTGGTACCCCGGTGCCTAGTCATTGTTGGAAATCCATTTTCCCTACGAGCCTTGTACGAGTTTTGTTTGTATTACCCACTTCGGTGGCTAGTAGCTGGAATTTAATCATGTAACAATTTCGGCTATTTTATAAGTATTTGTATATAGACCCTATTATAATATCAGAGGATTTCTATAAAAATTGTTTTAGCTATCGTAAGGTAAAAACCCGACATGTTTATTTGTGGCGTGGTCTTACGAGATGCTTTTGTTTTCAAAGGATTTTTGAAACTTTAATAATCAATTGGGTGTGATTTTCTCACGCTGGTATTCCAGACTGACTCGGGTGTTATTTAACTATAATGCTCGGGTCAGACCGAGTATTATAGAATACAGGATATGATGCTGTGGAGCTCAGGAGACGAGCTGGATGACGATACGTATTCTCGTATTTGTATATACATATTTCCGCTGTTTGAGTTGTTGTGTATTCATTGCATGTTACTGATGTGAGCTGTGACTGATGTACTCTGATGATGTAATGTATGTAAACAGATATATTTGTTTTTGTGTAAAGATTATTTATTATCTATTATATTTTATTCCGCTGCGATGGTTAGATTCTGATGTTGATTTTGTTTTCTCTTCTTCTACCTCTTCTTCTTAAACCCAAATGGTTCGTATTTCTGTGCAACTTGAGTTGATTGTTGTAGAATAGTGTTAACTCAAGGGGTACGGATCTGCGGGTCGTTTCACTTGGTATCAGAGCATAGGTTGGTGATAACCTTGGTTCTGGTGGGAATTACTCATTTAAATTAGAGTCTATAGTACTCTAAAATGAGTTTGAGCGTATTAATAGATATGAGCGCGTATTTGTTAGTGAATATAAATTGTTTTAATATTGTGTTGATTGATTTATTGAGTGGCATATGAACCTTCGTCGACACAGTCTGCGCAACTGTATCGAAGGGGTTTCTAAACGCTTGAATAGAGCAATCGACACGATATTGTTTTAAATATGGGTGAATGAAATAATTTTACCCAAAATATATTTTGATATAAATAAAAGTTTTGTAAACTATCTTAGCTAATATATGGTTGCTTGGATGTTAGAAATGATAATATTAAAGTATTATCATTGTTAGGTAAAAATTTAAATAGAAATTGAAATATAACAAATATTTAAGGAATAAATTCATTATAGCATGAAATTTATAAATATGAATTATAGAAGTAATTTATGAATTTAATATAATCAAATGAGAATTTGTAAGGTGTGCAAATAAATTATATTTAGAATTTATTTAAGCAGGCTTTGCAAATTTAAAATCCCGGAGATTTGGAAGTATTTGAAGACAAATGATAGCGTTATTGATTGGAGATAATTCTGAATGGAAATCTGTTTTAAATGAATTTTGAAAGTGATATAGCATTGAAATCATTTGGATTATTGGAAAATAATTTTGATGATGACGGCCGCATCATCGGTATTCATTTTCAAATTTCTAAGTGACGGATTGCTGCCAAATTGATTTGTTTAGAAAAACCTGTTTGTTTTGAAAGTCTCAAAAGAAATTTGTTGGGAATAAAATCCAGGATTGGTTTAAAATTTTTGAGAAGTGTGATTTTGAGATGTTGGAGATTTCAAAATGATTTGAAACCAAAGCCGGAAAAAAAAAATCCCGATAAGATAAGTTGTAAGTTTATAAATGGAAATGATTTTTGAATCCGGAAGAAATTTAAGCTTTGGATAGTGGAATGTGAATCTAAAGTGAAGAGTTAAAATGAAATTAACTTGGATTGATGAAATAAAAATATAACTAGATTGAAAATTATTTGAATGGGCTGAAGTTAATATCCAATTATATTCAAATTAAGTTGAAATCGAATTGAGTTAAATAAATCCGAGTTAAGTAAAATTGAGTTGGGATGAGAATTCAATTGAATTAATTAATGAAATTAAATTCTTACCTGAATAAATGAGAAATAAGTTGGATAAGGATTGGATTGAAATAAATAAACCAGAATAACTTATAAAAGAATTAAAGATCCATGGAAATAAAATATGCTTGGGCTATAAATAAATAGAAGGCTTGAGTTAAAAATAAAAGATGAATATATTCCAGCTTATGATTAATGGAATTGTATAAAATAATAAGTTGTGACTTATTAAATTGAAAATGGAATACAATGCCCAAAATCAATATTTTGATAAATTGAAAAATGAAATGAGAATCCAAACTTGAAGTATAAAATAAATATTGAATTTAAGAATATTAAATGGAGTGATATTTGGAATAAAAATTCAAGTGTTGGATTATGAATAAGGGGAGAACTAATTGGATAATAAATTAGTTAATGAGATTGAATTGTGAGTTTATGATGAAGTTGGAAATAAACTCAAATTATAAATTAAAATTGACTCAAATTGATGATGAAGTGAAAGTAATTGAGAATGAAGCTGAATTATGAGTAAATAAATTGGATGGTAAATTGAAAGTGAATAATTGAATCAGAACTAGAGTTATTAAATTGAAATTTTAGCTTGAAGTGTTAACAAATTAAATATAATTGAAGTGTATAGAATAAAAATGAAATGGATTAAAATATTAATGGTATGAATTGCAAATAAAATCCAAATAAGTGAAGATAACTTGGAAATAGCCAGAGAATAAATTGAATGGGTTAAATCTGAAAAGTTAAATTTTATTATAACTAATCAAATAAATTTGTAGTTTGAAATGAGATTGGATTGAGATAGAATCAAATTAAATTGAAAAGAGAAATTTAATTGTAAAAAGAAATTGAGCTTAAGAATAGAAAGAAGAAGAAAAAAGGGGAGATTTACTGGAAAATAAATGGGCTTAAGTATAAAATTGGAGTGAATAAACTTAAGCTAAAATAAAGAAAAAAAAATGGAAATGAGTTGAATTGCATTCAACTTAAAATTAAGTTTAATAATAGTAAATTGGATTTAAATCAAGTAAGAATAAATTTTAATTGAAATAAAATTCGGTGTGATGCCGAGGATATTTAATGGAGTGAAAATGCTTAAATAAATAATTGTAAACCATTTAAATTATTAAGGAATTGAAATAACTTGAGACTATAAGAAAAATAGAAAGTTTCAATTTTATTAGAATGGTTTAAGTGAATGTGGGTAAACTAATTGAATAAATGAATGGATGAGATAAATAAGAATCAAATGAAGTATGGTTTGAATAAGTTGAGAAGTGATTATTGAATGAAATAGTTTGGAATAAACAATTACGGAATGGTTTTAAATGCAAATGAATGGATGTGAATGAATGAAAATAAGAAGGAAAAGTTAATTGGTAATGGAGATGTACCTAAATTGTTAATGGTTTTGAATGAACTAATTTTGGATAATAAAATCGAAATGCAATGAAACTGAGAATATATGGATTGTGAATAAATCTGAAATGGAATAGAATTAAGAATGAATTGAGTGAAATCAATTTAAATTGGTTATAAAGCATAAATACTAATTTATTCACATAAATCTCGTCAAATTGCATGGAATAAATTGTTGTTTGTTGTAAATGGGGTAATTAAACATTCTGTGAGTGAGAGTAGTAAAATAAATTGATTTTGAAGCAAGTGAATCAAATATGAGCTCAGTTTCCTTAAAAATAAATTAAATGCAAGTGATTGAGATTAAAACCATTTAAAATTGATGAGGTTGTATACGAATGGATTGAAAACCATTCAAATTGCATAAAAATGGTTTATAAATAAATTGGAACAGTTGAGTTAACATGGAAATTGTAGAAGTTGCTTATGGAAAAATGTTTGGTATGAGATTCTTTTAGAATTCATATGTTTTAACTATTGTAAATAAGTGAAATATAGTTAAACTGCATATATTTGGCACTTACATGTTTAAATTGAGTAAGTACAGGTACTTGGAAGCCGTGAGGCTGGATTGGGTTGTGCTATTTGCTAAAAATAATAAGCTGCTTGCTTAAAATGCTAAATAAGGTACGCCTACGCAATAAAAATAGGAAATATGAACTGTTTTTGGTTTTTCCGACCGTGTGGGTCGATGTATATATATTTATCTCTTTTGTCAAATTGCAAAAGCTCCTCCGTACAAAGGAGACTCTGCCAAAATTTTTCAGAAATTTTGGGGAGTTAGAAAATTTTTGAAAATTTTGGAAAGTTTTGTTAACGACAAAACGATTTAGAATTGGAAACTAAAATAAGTTAGTAAATGAGACTAATTAAAGTAATGACTTAAATTAGGAATAAATGAAGCATAAAAATTAAAAATTCAAAGTTGAAAATAAATGAAATACATATGTAATGTGGAAATCGATTTGAATAGAAATAAGTATAAACTAAAAATAAAGATAAGAAACATATAAAATGTTTATATTAACTTAAGAAGGGAATGGTTAATTCTTAATTGGAAATTGATGCTACAAATGTATTCTAAGATAATATTAGAATGAATAGATATTGGCGTTTTGTGAGAAAATCGATAAAATGTTTTGGAATATTGTGATCGGATATTAGTGCTAAGCAGGATATGCAGGTATGATTAAAGGAAAAAGGAAATTGGATTTGATTTCAAGAGATAAAATTTGAAATGCTCGACAAAAAGGTATGTATTTAAATTTGGTATGGAATTTGATTGGGATTTGGATTTGGATTGAGCCACTTGGCTTTTTGTTTTCTTTTTGGATTTGGGAGGCCGTAGAGCCATTTTTGTAGTAGTACCGAGCCAGCCGCGCAAAGGAGACGCTGTCGAAATTTTTCGGAAATTTAGAGAGTTAGAAAATTTTGAGAAAATTTTGATAATTCATAATTTGGTTTTTAAATTGAAACTTGAATGGTTAAACAAATAGTATAGTTTGAAACTTTGGGACGATTTGAGAAGTTAATAAGAATGATAATGGGTCATTTATAAAAAGATAACTAGTTAGATGTTGAATTGGTTGGTTTTGGGAATAAGTAATCGGGTATTGGATCATTCTTCCTAACTAGTAATTTCGGGGACGAAATTCTTTTAAGGGGGGAGGAATGTGACGACCCAGAATTTTCGAACATCTGGAATTGGAATATTCGATTGAATTTGAATATTTAAATGTTAAATTTTAACTCGAATTCAAATATCACCAATTATTTAATATTTGAATTATTAAATTAAATAAGTGAAATTGGGTAAATTGTTGAATCCAGAGTTTTGGAGCCTGTTAAAAATAATTTGAAGGCTTGTAAAATTTATATTGATAACACTGAAGATAGTAAAAGTGTTGAAATTAAATTTCAAAGTGTTTTGTTTAGTTTCGAAAATATAATGTTTAAATTGAATTTAAAAATAGCCTTCCGAGGCACAGTCTCGGAATCTGACGAAACCAGTTCCATTAGATCCGTAATATTATATTATTATCGGATTTCAAATTGCGTAGATTTTGGAATTGTTAGTTGAGCGTGCGGTATATATACACGTTGATATTGCATTGTGTACGGTAGTTAGCATCACGTACTCTGGCTTCTCTCAGAAGCTAATGCCTTCATTTTAGGTTAAGCCTTCTTTGACAATCCATGTGTTCGTTTATAAAATAAATAAAAGGGGGCAAAACACAAATGCTCATTATCTTCGTAAAAAAAAAAAAAAAGAAATGGCTTCCTTATCTTCTGCAAAATCGGGATTTTTATTCCCCTCTTCAATTTGAATTTTTTTCGAATGATAATGGCCTATAGGAAAGAAGGATACTACGGTACCTTCTTGTCTACTTTCCCCTCTTTTCCAATTTCATTCACAATCAAGCAAGCCCTCAAATTTATGGCCGAAGCCGACCTTTAAAAAAAAAAAAAAAAAAAAAGAGGAAAGCCGACATCGCGATCCAAAGTCGCGATACAGGCGGCGATCGTTGTTCAATCGAGAGGGAGCAGCCTTGTGGTTCGAATTAGAAATCGTGATTCGAGGGTCTGGTTGTGAGCTTAGGGGGAGACGTAGGTGACTCGAGCTGATCGATGGTCATCGCGAAGAATAGGAGCTTGAACTAACTGATTTCGGTGATGGCAACGACCGTGGTTGCTCGAACTTGAGCACGCGATTTTGGGGGTTACCTCGGTTTAGGGCTAGGGTTTGGGGGGCTCTGGCGTTTGGAAAGGTATTTATTTTGCCTGCAGATTTTTTTTTCTTTCAATTTCAAAAAAAAAAAATATATATATATAAAAATAAACAAAATAAAACAATATGTATGTACAGAGAAATTTTTAATTTAAGTATAACATAATTTTTTTTAATATAAGCACGGATATATATATATATATATATATCTATATACAAATTTATATTTAACAGTAAATAATAGTAAGGTATATTTTATTTCTTCTAGTTTATTGAAGTAGATTACATATCTGTATACACATTTGAGGAACAGAGATATATGCATAAATCATCAACTTACTGTTTAAGGTATGGACTTTGTACATGGATAGTATTTTAATTTACCAGTTTATTTGAAAATAATTTCTTAAGGGTGTTAAATTTTAAATTTTGTTACTCAATAAATTATATATACAGGTCGGAAGTGTATATATAAATTAAAGCAGAAAATAAAATAAAAATTTAACCTTAGTGAAGATTTTAAATACAGTATATACATATTATAAAGGTAGTTGTATTTAATGAAACTTATTTAATTTTTTTTACAAGAGGTTATTTTATTCAATTCAGTTCTGAAAGTTAATTTTTAGTTAAATATTTATTAAAGAGAAATTAGTAAAACTAAAGCCTTAGCTAATTAAGTTATTCAATGGTAAGTGATTTTTAAATTAGTTCAAATATTAATTTAAAAGAAAAATTTATATATAACCAAATTAATAGTTAAAACCAAAGTATTAGGAATTAATTGATCGGTTAATCCGAATATTAATAAACTGCAAATTATTTATGCAAGGTTAAAAATTGAGAAAGAGGCAAGCTGGATTGGAATGGATGCTAATAAAATGAAAAAGTGAGTTAATCTCACTCAGTTAAATTTAGATTTAAATGATTAAATTTAAATAATTGTTTGAATGATTGGATTGATAGATGTGCTATATTGTGATATATATTTGAAGTTGGTATTTTATATTGTTCTGACGTTTGTGGATGCAGGGAAAACAGGTTGGAGGGATCCAACTGGATCCCTCAATATTTATTTAAATTATTTAAAACCCCTGCTGTGATTTATTTGATATCCTATGATGATCTTTAGTGGAATATTGAATGCCATGGTTAGATTAGATATCATTGGGTATGATGAATTACCAAAAATATATATAAATTGGATTGTGGTAAGATAATAAAAGAAGTGAAATAATTATAGAAATTTGAATAAATTTTTAAAATGAATTGAGAAGAAATTAAGTGACTCTAAAATTCTACTAAATAGATCCTGGTATATGATGGAAATTTGAATAAACAGGAAGTTAATGAATTTTAATCTTCAATGATATTAATTAAAAGAATAAAACATTTATTTAAAATTTAAGATTTAAATTTTTGAGAAAAATAAAATAAAATAAAGAAGAAGTTGGGAAAAGCTGAAATTTGTATATTTCAGTTAAAAGATTTTAAGTCAAATGGAAAATAATAATAATAATTAAGTGCATCATTGATGAAATTTGAAATGAATTGAGTAATTAAAAAGACTTATTTCAAAAGGAATAAATTGGGAATCAATTTGGAAAATTGATTTAAGTGGTTGAGATTCTCCCTGGACAACTAAGTACGTTTTTAAGTAAATTTTTAAATATAAGTTAAAAGTTTTAAAATTGTTTTAAAAGGTATGTTTTGAAAATTTTATTATTTCTCATATCTAAATTCTAAAGTAAGCATTTTTCCCAAATCTATTATAGTAGTAATTATTTAAAAAGTGACTTAGTATTTTGTTTCAAAAGTGAAAATCTAGTTTTATATTATATTAAGTAACTTTATTTTCAAATATTCATATAAGATGTATTTTTAACAAATTATTAAAGTAGTTTTAATTTAAATGTTTTAAAAGTATATATTTCAAAGTAAAGTGTTTTAACTTATTTTAAAATTTAGTTTTTGTGCTTGGTAATTTCAGAGGAGATAGAAAATACTTGGGAAAGTTTATACTGGAAAGAAAGAATGATTTGAAAACTGTTTTCAAAAGGTTGAAAATAGAAATATGTCTTGTGAAGATATTTGGAAGAAAATAAATAATTTGGGAAATTATTTATTGGTTGATGATTGTATGTGAATATTAATTGATAGTTAAATAACCGACTATCAATATTGGCCAACTGCGTTGATCATTTCGAAGAGACCGGGATCGAGATTTATTTCTCGAAAACCACTTCGATCCGATTTGTACGTTTCGTGCGAAAAACGTGTTCGGAGTCGAAGATGGAGCAGTGAAGTGCAAGGGCTAGTCGCTACTAATCCTGGGGATATTTCCAAAATGGATGTAGTAGGAGTAGTGCCTTCGGTTCCGTTCGAACCCGGGACGGACTTGTATGGACGAATGCTTGCGAAACATCGTCAGGTGGACGATGGGCATTCTAAGTGAAAACGTTCTAAAAGGTAACGCTTAGCCTCAAGCCTCATCAAATGGGAATGACTGAAAATCAGGGGATATGCAGCAAGGTTAGGTGGGTCATGCCCAAGCAGGACAAGGTAATTCCCCTGTCTAGATGTCCCTTATATATTTCGGCTTAGTGGGTGGTTGGTCGCGCCAACCACGGGGTTTATCTTGTTCGGGACTGTTCAGTAAGGAATGGTTCCGGCCTTGTGTTGCAGGGGATGAAGGGAGTAATCCTCGGTACGGTGATCTAGGCCCCGTACTGTGACAGGTGGTACCCCGGTGCCTAGTCATTGTTGGAAATCCATTTTCCCTACGAGCCTTGTACGAGTTTTGTTTGTATTACCCACTTCGGTGGCTAGTAGCTGGAATTTAATCATGTAACAATTTCGGCTATTTTATAAGTATTTGTATATAGACCCTATTATAATATCAGAGGATTTCTATAAAAATTGTTTTAGCTATCGTAAGGTAAAAACCCGACATGTTTATTTGTGGCGTGGTCTTACGAGATGCTTTTGTTTTCAAAGGATTTTTGAAACTTTAATAATCAATTGGGTGTGATTTTCTCACGCTGGTATTCCAGACTGACTCGGGTGTTATTTAACTATAATGCTCGGGTCAGACCGAGTATTATAGAATACAGGATATGATGCTGTGGAGCTCAGGAGACGAGCTGGATGACGATACGTATTCTCGTATTTGTATATACATATTTCCGCTGTTTGAGTTGTTGTGTATTCATTGCATGTTACTGATGTGAGCTGTGACTGATGTACTCTGATGATGTAATGTATGTAAACAGATATATTTGTTTTTGTGTAAAGATTATTTATTATCTATTATATTTTATTCCGCTGCGATGGTTAGATTCTGATGTTGATTTTGTTTTCTCTTCTTCTACCTCTTCTTCTTAAACCCAAATGGTTCGTATTTCTGTGCAACTTGAGTTGATTGTTGTAGAATAGTGTTAACTCAAGGGGTACGGATTTGCGGGTCGTTTCATATATATTGTGTATTGGTTTATCCTGGAGACACACACGTTAATTGCTTTGTGCCAAAACTATGTACGTATAGATGAGTTATTTGTTTGATGTTTATATATGTACCAATGTTAGCCCAAGGGAGTATTCACGTGTGTAACCCATATCGCCTCATTCTCTATATTACTCAATAATATTACTTTATAATACCCTTAGGTAGTGTAGGTATAGAGGTGAGGGTATTTACATCGAGTATTATAAATAACACATGGGTTAGACTATGCCTATAATGATAGATGTCAAATAGCAAAACATAGATGAAATGAAAAATATAATAAGGATGGTGTAATAGTCTCAAAATATCTCAAAACCATATCCACAATGAACCCATACCGAAAAGCGTGGACACCAATGTAAAGTCACACCAGTAAATAAATCTCAGAATCAATATCAATTGGGTGAATCATTTATATCCAGAAATAATCATCAAAATCTAGAGATCATCGATAATGAGATATCCATAAGTAAAGTTAAGCAAGGACGAAGCAATGCCCAAATGAATCTCTCAATCTCACATTATAAAATATCATCATCAAATCACCAAAATAATTAAGAAAGATTTGAGCCAGCTCATAACAATTCCTAAGCATAATTAATAATTGGTAGGATGTCCGCTTAAATAGAATAAGCCGTCTATCTAAGAAGGATAATGGGTTGACCATACTCTAGACACTGTTGTAGGTATAATCATATCTCATCATCGTATATCTCTATCTACCACCGACATACACACACCAAAACCAAATGGGAGACTGATAGCATGTACATCCGACACAATCCCTACAGTTATCAATTACCATTAACTCTCCTCCCGGTATTGTGACAGTGATCCATGAATGGCTCGACTATGCATAGCCTCTTCAGTCACGACCCGACATGTGCCCCTATGTAACTGACTGTTGGCTTATGTATGGGGCATACACTCTGCAACTACTCACAAATAAGTAATATAAGGGTGCTACGGAACTAGGGTGCACCCTCCGCAATTAGCCTACCAGGGTGGATACTGGTCAATCTGGTTCACCTCTGAAACTAACGGAGAGTTTGACAAAAAAGTAGACAGACAAATAGTATATACATAATCTATGGATAACATGTAGCCTACACATATGCTCACCGCAGCGAGTCCTACACAACATACCCCGACATGAGTGTCATCAATGAGCAAAGAATAACCGATAAATAACACAATAGTGTTCCATACCACAGCGTGTTACTAGTACATTTATTCAGTTCTCGCACATCACACTCGTTCCTTCAATACACTACATAACGAGGCCAAAGAATAATCAAAAAATTATTACCATCCAAACGGTATTACTAATTCATTTATTCATATTTTCCCATCACACAAAATAGAATACCATAAAAGCATACAGAAGGATGTCATCGCCATATGAAATCATATCAAAGGCAATTAATCAAATCAATATCTAATGGTGAATCATTCATAGAAAAAATCAATTTCGTAGAAGAAATAAGAAATCATAAAATGAAGTAAAATAATATTTAAACAAAAGTATAAAATAAATAAGTTATACTCTTAATTATTGGATAATACCTTCAGTTCATTTATATTCAAAAATATGATTTAAATACAAAAATTCATTTCATACATACATACATACATACATACATACATATAAACTTCCAAATCACTTTGTAAGTTACATATATTTAAAGAAGTCATTTCCAAATCATCTATAATCAAACACTACTATAAAATAAATTAAATCACCTTTATAGTAATTCCTTTGTATTTCAATGCACTGATATATGTTTGAACCAAAAATGGCACACAAACACCCAAATGAGTGTGGAAGAGAATAAAAGGTGAAGAAAAGTAATTAAAAAAGAAAGAAAAGAATACACAATATTTTATAGTGGTTCGACTAGTCTTGGCCTACATCCACTTAAATTTGTTGATGTTTATAGTGCCGTTTACACTTTTGTTCTTACTGATAGGCATAAATCTATTATGGATTTATATAAATTCATGGTGATTATGAGAAATTAGAGTAGGAGAGTAAATGAGTCGAAAAGATCCTTAAGAATGAACCCTACCCTCCTATTTATAGCAGTAGGAAGCCTAAATCTCGCCCTATGATCTCCACATTGTTCTCCATGCCTAAGACTAGTTCTCCAGAGAAAATGGTGGCCATATCATCATTATTCATGGATCGGTACCGATCTATGGCCTTAGATCGGCACCAATCAATAAAATAACCTTATGGCTTGGTTTGAGTGCTTTATCCTGGCTCGACTCATGGTTAGCTTCGTGATTCCAAACTTGTTTGCATCATTATTAGCTTATTTCTAAGCCAAAATGATGGATATATGGAAGAATGGAGTTGCTAATTTTTGGAGTTCAAGGAGAGTAATCATTGGTAAATAGGAATGATCATATGAATCTAGAAATGAATTGTAGGCAGCATGGTTTGGGAGTATAAAGAATTTGTAGTCATTTAAGTGAGACATCATGGATTATTATCGATTCAAGGTGTTGGATTGGTAGCGATCCAACACTTTGTCATCTTTTTTTTCCTTATTTGAGTGGTTTTGTATTTGTATTTTAGTTTTGCTTGTTTATTGAGCTTCGTAATCATCTCTCCGAGCTTCCTGCCATGATAACTTTCAAGTTTGATTCGTCAACATCATCCATATACTGTCTGGTCAAAAGGTGGGATAATATTTACCCCTCAAAGCACCCCTTGCAAATGGAACGTGTGTTTTTATCAAGAATAAACGTTGAATTCGATGGAATATTAGTAATTGAATCTTCTAGTTATCAGTCGATCAAGCTGTTGTGAATCATCCTGTTTTTTGGATTCGCTAATCAATCACGGGTTGTTCCAAACTTGTTGCAGCATGAGAGTCTAGACTTTGCCTATGTGTAGTCCGTACATCATCATCATGATTTCATTTAGAGTTATTAAGTCACATATCCTAATCATCATATGTTCATCTAGGATTTATCAATTCTACTCTAATTACAAGGCATTCAAATCCTATTATCAAATTTGTATCTACTGTAAGGTTCGATCTCTCCGTATCGTTTTGTATTTGGTTTAATGCACAATGTCTTCGAATTTTTTATTGTTTAAGTTGAGGGGATGATCTCTTCAAATCGTTAATCAATTCCATAGTCGTTTAGGGCCGAGAAATCCATGGTCTCTGTGGATCGTTAATTCAATTCATGGCCGTTCGAGGCCGATAATCAAATCCACGGTCTTTACAGACCATTAATCAATTCAATGGCCATTTTAGGGTGATAATCAAATCTTTGGTCTCTCTTGACGTTAATCAAATCTATGGCCGGTTGAAAAAAATAATCAAATCCATGGTCTCACCTGACCTTTGCTGAACATGATCCACTCGCTCTTCGGCAAGGGGACTGAACGACAAGCAAGCCCATCTTCGACTCCCTGAGGGGACTTACTTCTTGCACTTTTGTCCCTCTCTTCGGCTGGGACATAAAGCAATCAATATCATACAAATCCATCCACTCGCTCTCCGACGAGGGGATTTCACCTTGCACTCCTATCCTGGCTCTTTGGATAGTATTTAAAGCGATCAATATTGCACTCCAATCCTGTCTCTTTTGTATTTTTGTCATAATCTTTTCATGTCATCTCTGGTTATGTAGATGGAAAGGGAGTTGGCTCCTGAGGATGCCTACTTGTTGATTTCCTCCAACAACGGTCTTCTTAGTTGATTGTCATGTCATTTTGATTCTTTCTAAGTCTCAAGTTATTGAATTTAAGTGTCTTACAATGAAAGCACCAAGATGTTTGAACCAAAAATGGCACAAACACCCAACTGAGTGTTATAGAGAATAAAAAGTGAAGAACAGTAAATTAATAAGAGCAAGAAAAAACATAGCGTTTTATAGTGGTTGGGTTAATTTTGGCCTATATCCACTTAAGTTTGTTGGTGGTTTATAGTGTTGTTTACACTTCTGTTCTTATGGATTGATATAATCCGTTATAGATCAATATAAATCCATGGGTGATTACAAGAAATTAGAGTAAGAGGGCAAGAGAGCTAAAAAGATCCTTAAGAATGAGCCCTGCCCTCTTATTTATAGCAGTAGCAAGCCTAAAATCCCACCCCATGATCTTCACATCGTTCTCCATGCCTAAGACCGATTCTCTAGAGAAAATGGAGGTCATCATCACTATTCGTGGATCCGTACCGATCCATGGTCTTGGATTGACACCAATTCGCAAAATGACCATGTGGTTTGTTTTTAATGCTTTGTCCTTACTCAAATCGTGGTTATCTTCATGATTCCAAACTTGTTTGCATCATTATTAGCTTGTTTATGAATCCATATAATTGATCTGTGGATGAATGGAGTTGTTGATTTCTAAAGTTCAAGGAGATCGATCATTGGTACATGCGAATGATCATAGGAGGTCAAAAATGGTTTGTAGGTAGCATGGCTTGGGAGCGTAAAGAGTTTGGGGTCATTTGGGTGAGGCACTACGGATTGGTAGCAACCCAAGATTTGGATTTTTGTTTTCTGCTTCTTTGAGTGGTTTTGATTTGCCTTGCTATTCTGATTGTGCTTTGTTTTTGAGCTTCACGGTCATCTTTCCAAGATCCTGCCTTGATAACTATCAAGTTTGACTTGTTAAGTTAACTCGTATATTGCCGAGTCAAAAGTGGGATAACAACATATAACTCAAATCTTTCTATAAATATATATTCAAAGACATTATTTATTATATTAAAATCACTTGGTAAGATTCAAGAGTCATTTAATAATCTTTTATAGTTATTGATATTTTCAAATAAATTTATATTAATCCAAATAGATTTTTTCAGAAAGAAAGATATATATATATATATATTAAATTATAACAACTTTTATACATTTACATTTAAATATATTACTGAACTTCATAATTTCCATGATCATAAACTAAGTTCAAATAAATTTATGTTAAGAAATTATATTTCTAAAATGAAAATAAATAAACTATAGTAACATTTTAAATATATAAATGTATTAAATGTCCAACCATTATAAATTATTCATCAGAAAACTCTTAATACAAAATACAATATCAATATCATTTATAACTATACTTCTAAATCCAATGGAAATAAAAATTAGAATTGAAGAAAATAACAAAAATCATCTCAGAAAAACAGAAAATGCACAAGTTCAATCGACTGAGCAACTACTTTAGTTTTCTAAATTTTAGATTTTCCTTCAGCAATGTAATTTACAAGTGTTCAGTCAACAAAGTTCTTCTCCAAGTCGACTGAATTACTACAAATCTAAAAAATAACATATGAAATCCATTCTATTCTAATATATCTCAATGGTATCCAAAAATTAATCAAAACAAATCAACGTGAGTACCATAAGAGGTGAACATTCATGAAATCCTTACACATCAACATATAAGAAATGAAATTCAAATATGTAAACATAATTATGAGTGAAGAAACAATCACCTTAGCCATAGCTAATATAATTTACTTCATACTCATTCATTGCCTCTTCTTTGAAAATTTTCATACTCTAAAACTTGGACAAAATGCAAACTTCCTCCTAGTATATGATGTAGTATGGTGTAGAGAGGCTTATATTTTAGTTTGGGGATTTAAGAGATTTTATTTTTATTTATTTTGATTTTATAAAGAAGAGGGAGGACTTATTTTCATTTTTGTTTCATGAAAACCAAAGTAGAAATGACGATGGAGAAAGAAATGTGAATGAGTTTCATGTGTTAAGGAATTATCTAGGCTCAAATTGTCTAGACATGATAAAGGAAAAGTTAGGTTTAGGCTCCACGTATTTAGGCTTGCACAATTTCTAAACCATTTTATTTTTTCTCTTCTTCTTCTTTTATAAACTATTTTCTATTCAATTCAAAATACCATAAAACTTCAATTAAAAATCAAATTAATATAATCAAAATCTTTGCTTAACTTTATAAAATCTTATAGAATTTATTTTCCTTAAATTCCATTATTCAATTAATTATATCAAATCTTCTATCTTAAGCCCATTTAATAAAAAAATTATTAACTAAAATTAACTCAAATCACCACTTAAAAATTATTTCGTATTCAAATTCATATTATTCACCATTGTATACTTTTTACAAATATTACTTACATATTTTAACTCGTTATTGTTTGATTTATTCCATAATTAAATTTTAAATCCATTTGCTAAATAAATTCCAAAAATATTTATTTAAATAAAAATAAAACTTATTTTCCCTAAATACATTTATAATCCCGATTGCTAATAATATTAGACTTTATAAAATTATTCAATTACTTTTATCATTTTTAAAAATATTTTAAACTCAAAAGTATAATCATATTCAACTAAACATTTAAACTCCTTATTTTTTTAATAATTAAAAATCTTCAAGCTATATAACTTCCTAAAATACTTTACTATAAAAGCTATTCAACAATTCTTCCAAAACAATTTAGATTCCATCAAAATGTTTTTATTATCCAAATTCTAATACTTATAAAATAATTCCAAATTATTTCTATTTAATAGTTAAACATTCATTTCAATTAATTAAATCACCATTATTATTATCAACTAATTACTGCCTAACATCGGGTTGTTACACATAATCAAACATTGACTTACTATCATTAATATTACTCTGAAAGATCGAATCTATATACCCCTTCATTATGACGTCTTTATTCCCGCAAATGAGGAATAAGTCCTGAATATTTCTTAAATACTTCAGTATACATTTTACGGCCATTAATGCTTTTCTTCAGGATTAGATCGATATCGACTCATGCATCCTAATGTGCTTGCCACATCCGAACTAGTACGTAGCATAACATATATTATGGATCCTTTTGCTAAAGCATAGGGAATTATTTTCATACGCTCTTTTTCCTCATAATTATGAAGAGTGCCCTTGTTATAAAAGAGGATTCCAAACTGCGTGGGAAAGTTTCCATGCTTGGAATTTTCCATGATGGACCTTTTCAGTATGGCATCTATGTACAGGGATTGGGACAATCTCAGCAACCTCTTAGATCAATATCTATAGAACTTTATACCTAGTATGTAGGTTGTTAACCTCTAATCCTCTATGGATAAGTTCTTATAAAGATAAGCTTTCAATAATTACAACAGCAAAATATCATTGCCAATTAACAGAAGATTGTCGACATATAGTACTAAGAATACAATAGCGTTTCATGTTCCATTCTGTATATACACGCCTCCTCTGTATTCTAATAAAAACCGAACTATTTGATTACCTTACCCAAACACTTCTTCTAACTTCTTGAAGCGCATTTGAGTCCAGAAATGGACTTTAAAAATTTGCAATCCTTTCCCTCACTCCCACTGACCACAAAACCCTCAACTGCGACATATAGACGGTCTCTTCAAGACACCATTTAGAAATGCCATCTTCACATTTTTTTTTACCGTATTTCATAGTCATGGAATGCATCAATGGTTAGCATAATCCAAATGGGCTTAAGCTTAGCCAAGGGAGAAAAGGACTCGTCATAATCAACATATTGACAAAGTCCTTTTGTAACTAGATTTTCCTTATAGATCTCTACTTCTCCATCTACATTTAATTATTTCTTAAAAATCCATTTACATCCAATGGGTTTTATACCTTTGGGTACGTTTGACAAAGTCTATACTTTGTTTCGTACATGGAATCCGTCTTAGATTTCATTGCCCCAAGCTAGAGTGTAGAGTCTTTACTATATAGTACTTACTGGAAAGAAATGGAGTGTCATCATCTAAGACGTAGTCCTCTTTCTCGTCATCCATCATAAAATTGTAGTATCTCTCTGGTGCACGAGATTCTCTACTAGACCTTCTAATAGGTTGCATGTTTGTGTATAAGGGTGAACTCGGTCCTCCCATTGGTTCGGCTTCAGTGTTGACTTCTTGGATCTCATCCAAGTCTACAACTTTACAGTTAATTTCCTTTCACAAAAATTCCTTTTCTAAAAAGATAGCATGCCAAGAAACAATAATATTTTGTTCATCGATATAACAGAAAATATATCCCATTGACTTTTTGGGCTATCCTATAAATTTACAGAGTGCTGATTTTGTCTCTAGTTTATAGGATTCAATGTCCTTAACGTACACTGGACAACTCTGCACCTTCAAATATTTAAGTTGGGGTTTCTTACCATGACATGTTTTGTACAGAGTTATAGGCATAGATTTACAGGGCAACAAGTTCAATATATGCGTTGTAGTTTATAATGCATATACCCAGTAGGACAGAGGTAACTCAGCTTTACTCATCATAAAATAAACTATAACTAACAGAATTTGGTTCCTTTGCTCCAGCACATTCCAGAGTATAGGGTGGACTAATCTGAGAAATAATCCTTGACTATTGGAATTCCTGTCCAACTTACTCACCTCCTTGATCAAATCTTAGAATCTTATAGTCTGTTTGGTTTTCAATTACATTTTTATATTCAACAAATTTCTCATAGATATCAGATTTGTTCTTCATAAGATACACATATCCTAGTCTCAAGAAATCATCAGTGGAGGTAACAAAGCAAGATTTATTATCTTTAGTTGGTTACACGCATTGGGCCACTTCCTTCCCACCACTAAAGTGGTGGTTACAAAGGCGTAAATGAGAGATGCTAGTGGAATGATCGGCCAGACAGAGGCTAGGGCTACTTCCTTCCCACCACAACCTTCCTTGCATGTCGAAGATACAAAGCGAGTGTAGAAAAAGAAAACAGGGTCGATTCCATAGCGAAGCATCCAAAGCATAACGGCACACTCACATGATTTTTGTCGAGAGATAGGAGCATTCAGTGGAACTGGGTCGTTTTACTTTTGAGACATGACTCATACATGTTGAATGATTCAAAATTAAATGATGGGAGAAAATCTTTGGTTTTCCGTTTGTGTATACATTTCTCAATAATATAACCTAGCCTCCAGTCCATAGTTAATTATCATTTATATTATTAGAAGAACTATTCATAGCACACACGTAATTGGTATTTGATCACATAAATGCCATTTTCAACAGTACTATTCATGACTTTATTTCCATTCAGACTAATGTTCGTAACATTATTTGCATAATGGAATATATGTCCAATCTCAAACAACCTAGAGACATAAATAATCCCAAAATAAAGTCTTTTACAAAATAGCAATTATTTAATATTAATACTACTCTACTAAGTAAACAAAAATGACAATCTCCTGCAATCATTGCTTCTACGATCGATCCATAAGAAACTTAGAGCCTCATCTATCATTTTGCCACATGGTGCCAATTCTGAAGCCCTTGAAACGAAATGCATATATACGAGTTCCAGATCTAATATCTAAATCCTAGCTAATTTTATTGATTACAAAATAATATTTAATCATAAGAGTACCTAATGGAGCTATTCTCCTTTCTTTTTCTAACAATCTTTAAGTAACTAGGAAAGTTCCTTTTCCAATCACCTTTCTTTTGACGGTAGTGACATTCACACTTGTCATCGGTCTTGCTACTTTTTTTCTTCTTACCTACTTTTCTTCGCTTCTTTGAACCTTTCAAAGATGATGCACCACCCTTTACAACAAGCACAACCCCTTGATCCTTAGATGTAGAATCGGCTAACCGCAACATATTGAAGAGCTCCATGATATTCACATTAATTTGGTTCATATTATAATTCAGTATGAACAGTTCATATTGAGGTGTAAGAGAACCAAGGATCAAATCTTATAAATCATTATTTATTTGTAGGTCTAATTGCGAAAGCCTATCAATATATCTCTTCATCATTGGTATGTAATCATCCATCTTCTATCCTTTAGTCATTTTGGTATTGAACAGCTTCGATATAAGGTCGTACCTTGCGGAACATGACTATTCACAAATAGGGCCTTAAGACTATCAAATAACTCATGGACGGACATGTTTTCATGCTACCTCTACAAGCTTGTCTAACGTAGAAAACACGAAAAATTAGGTGATCTCCAGACCGGAAACCCATTTCTCATAAGGAAGTCTAAGTTCGAGGATTGCATAATCAGTGGGTTGTTCTTTAGGTTTGCATGTAATACTGACCAAAACCGCTCATAACTCAACGCTATCTTAATCACCTTTAGAAAATTAGTATAGTTTGGTCTAATAAACCTATCACATTCAAAAAATAGCTTTGGAGTTATCATTTTTCTTTAAGTTTTAATTCATGAATTATTAGGACAATATCATAATAGATGTTCTTATAATATTAGCAATGTTAGACTTTATGTTTCATTTTACTCATAAGTTCACACCAGTCTTTTATGTTTCAGCAAACGCTAGGTCAAAAAATAGAAGTCCTTTGACATCACTAGTAGGTGTTAGGACTCATTCAACTTGGAATTCTAACATTGAGTTTTCTCAACAAGTCATAGCTTCACAAACAATGGATAACTTCTTATCACTTTCATCATATAAAACTCCTAAATTATGGTACCTTGTCCTAATTTCACTTCGACCTTGAGTTTGTTCAACAGATTGTAATGAAATTATTTACTCATACGTACAACATCGTGATGGCCTAAGTATAGTATATGTACCTTGAGTTTTCTTGACAAATACATATAGTTATTTTACCTCGTCTATTCGATATATTAATAACATTGCATACAACGTCGCTAGCCTAAGTTTTCTCATCAACTAACGAGTATGCAAGTAATTTATTAATATATATATATATATATATATATATATATGGTAGAGGACAACATTATATTGAAATTTTGTAATCTTCAATGTATTATATTGAGTGATATCGACTTATGAAATAATGTATTTCTTATGAAATACCTTCATGATTCAAGCGTCGGACACATCGGGAATCATAGAATACATACATTTATGTATGCATTTATTTCTTAAACCTATTTCGTGTTTCTTAATGTTCCACTTACATTCATGTTATATAAGTTTTATTATTATACAACATTTATATCTTAATTATCTTATATAATAATCTCATGTATAACATTATGTTAATTAAATCATATTTTATTAATTTTAATTGACTAACTTTTTGATTATTTATTTATTATTCAATTTTACCATATTATATTTAATATTTATATAATCTAACCTTTACAATAATACACATATATCATATATATGTTTTTTAATTTTATTAATTAAATTTTAATTTATTTATCTAATTAAACACTTTTAATCAAATTTAATTAATTTTGAAAATTAATTTATATACATACATGTATGTTTATATTGACTTAAACATTTTAAGACAACGTAACTTATATCAGTATAAGTTATACGTGCATATGTGTGTGTTACTTAATTAATTAATTTCATTCTTTTATTAATCCTATTAATAAAATTTAATTTTGAAATTAATTTACATTTATTTTCAAACATTTTGAATTTTTTTATTATATTATAACTTTTATAATATATATATATATATATATATAATTACATTTTTTTAAAAGTATAGCTTAAAAAACTATATTTAATTTCCAAACAATTTTGAAAATTTTCTCAAGGCCCAATTTAAATTGGGTATTTTCTATTAAGGGAAACATTTGGGCTTATATTTATGTTCGGGCCAAGCAGTAGGTAGGTAGGGCAGAGTAGTTAATTACCCAAACCTAATCCTTTAACACTATATTTCTATACACCGTACTATTTGGGCTGTGAGCTTAATTAGTTAACCCTAATATGACTAATTTACACCACATAAGTTATTGGGCATTTATACGGTTATTAGAACTAGGCAAGCCTGTAGTGGAAGAAATGAGTGAATTTCAATTATTTTTTTACCATTTTGGATCTTTATTAGGCTTATGAAGTCTAATTAGCTAGAATATTTCTAAATTTATTTTAAATAAAAACATTATTGTAATTGAATTTATAATGTAGTTTTATATTATGTAATTATTATTACATTATATATACATCTATCACATATACATATATGTGTGTGTGCTTGCATGTGTAACATAGTAATTCGTGTACGGTTTGACATGTCTGTGTATAATTGTTAGGATTTACACCGCCTCGGACATGTAAGCCCCTCTAGTATACAAATATGTCGACCAAATGTTTGCTTCTATGTTTTAAATCATTTGTACAAAGTATTACAAAAATAAATATGTATCTGTATTGAATTTTGAATAATTTATATACAAAATAATTTAGAAAATATACACACACTAATATATGTGTGTGTGTATGAATGTAAATAAATGAAAATTTATTTTAAGTGAAAAAATAAAAATTATTTATTTATTTTATTATAGAATCCAAAAACAGAATTTAATTTAATCGTCTTATAAACATACATATAAAATAAAAATATATATGTATTATAAATAGTTTGCGAATAAATATAAATGTGTTAATATATAAATAATATATATATAACATATAAATACATATACACACATCTAATAATGTTCACGGCAAATTTTTTTGAATACGTACTAAATTTAAATTTTATTCAAAAATTAATAAATTATACAAAAATTGTTTCTAAAAATAACATTTAATGTACTGATACTTTATAAAAAATTCCTAACAATACTTCTGACATTTAAATATATCCACGTACATATTGTAATTTAAAATCAATCTTAAGTTTAATTATTATTTTTCGTAAACATAAGTATGTATATATTTAATTTATATAAAAATATAACTTTTATGTTGAAAGCTTATTTGGTATGAAATCAATTTTATAAAATTTAAAATATTTTATATGATACATTTATTGATATTATAGGTTTATGAAATTTATTTGATTTAAATAATATATATAATAGAATTCATAGCAAAAGGCTTTGAGGCATAAAATTATTTATATAAACTTTTAAAACTTATTTTGTATGATATAATATTTAATATTTAAACTTATGAAAATTATATGAATTAAATAATATTAAATTAGTTTTAAATTTAAAAAGTTTTTAATCATTCCATGTGTATTAATATGTATGTATGTTTCAAAAATAATTTAAATTGCATATGTACATAAATATACAACCATCGTAAATGCGACGATGTATCAATACATTGGATTCGTCACCTATCTATATAAACATCATATGATACAAAATATAACATTAATTTATATTTTATAAGTCAGAGAAATACCTTGACCAAGGTCTATTGAACTCACATTGAAACGAAGATACAAGCTACTTTGAATCATATTTCTATCTTGAAGGTGCTAGCTTCAAATTGTTGACCATCGGCTATCGTATAGCTTTTATTTTATTTTATTTGACTTGGAAAAATTGGTGGAGAGGGGAATTATTGTCGTACATTAAGGAGATAGGTGGATGCTCCAAAAATTAATTTTAGAATGAGGGTTGTGATGCTTTTATAAAGGAGAGGCTAGAGAGAAAAAGTAGGACGAAGATTCCCTTTTTCTCTTAATCATACTCAATCTTTTAAAACATCAAAACCACCATTATTGCCATATCATGCTGCCCATTTTATGATCATATCATGATCGAAATTCCCATGCTCCATATGGGCTTCAAACCAATTTCATCAACTTAAATTACTGCCGCAACTCCATCAACAATCCCAATGTTGCATCAAATTTTTGGAACTTGGAGCTCAATTTTTTGAAATTCTTCTCCAAACACAAGATCCTATGGTGGTTGTATGTGCGATCTACCACTCGCATTAAACTTTCCATACCTTCCTTCTTCATTAGCATCCCCACTAAATTTCTTTATGATATTCGTTTAAGGATCCATTTGATCTGTTCTCCAAATAGACATATATCGAATCTAAGTATCTTTAGAGATCTGGCTTAAGATTAGTACTCTAATTAAAAGCACAAAAAAAGTTTAGCTTCAAATTTGGTCTAATACCATCAAAGAGACTACGTAGAACGAAGGATTTGGAATGTGATCGCTGATTTGTATAAAATAGTAGATTTACCTTATGGTTCATGTTGATTATGAGTATGATATGTTAAAAATAAGATTTAGATGTGGCAAACATAAAAAAATGAAAAATATAGAGGTGAATGTGAGGAAAGCAAGTAAAAATCAGACAAGGATTTATAGCGGTTCATCGTTTTCCTACATTCACTTTAATATGAATACAATCACATTTTCACTAATTTCCAGAAGGTATTATAATCGAAATGTCATAATCAAGGCCAAATTTGACATAGAAATAGTAGAACATCCTCTTAGTGAAAAATTATTTATCCCTTTTCTTGGTTGATGTCCATCGTATTTACAGGCCTAGGGGGATAAGTTAGGGCTTTAAAGTTGAGATTGATTATTTGAAAATTGGTACAAAATATCACTTTTCCATATACAGACAAGTTGGAGAAGTAGTAGAGGTATTTTTGACTTTGCACCTTTAATCGGCATCGATCGATATATCGATGAACTTGTTCCTTTTGCTTTCTTTCTTCTTTTAGTGTTATATTTGTCATTGCTCCATCACTACTCCGTACCTTAGCTTTAATCCATGATCCAAAGTCAGAATACATCAAAATTTCATAGAGAACTGAAAAACCTTAGATTGGTACTGATCCACAACATTGGCTGTAAAATTAGTATAATTAGCATTTTGCCCTAAATTTTTTTGTACTGTTTTGCACTTGATAATCCATGTATTTGTATCCATTTCCTTATCGTTATAGAATCCAATATCATCGAATCATCGTGTTTTGGCTAATACATACAGTGGAAGATAAAACTAAGATCTTACTTTATTTCGAACAACTACTTTTAATTACGCTAGGAACCAAACTTCTCATGTAATCTTTGAGGAATTATTTCAAACAAGATTTAATATAGAGTTAATCTATATAATGAAATCACATAATTACTCTAGGAAGCATGCTTAACTCAATCACACTCAACATTATAGTTCTCCCACAAGTGATTTTAATCATAAAATCAACATTTTCAAAGAGATATACTCTTATTTCTCAATCATTTAACATTTCATAATTACGTATAAACAATCTATTGACATTCCATACTGATCCAACTTCGAAGTCAAATTTTAATAATCATATATACAATTAAATTTGGATCATATAACATTTTGATTCAAATTATGTTATATAACACACTGATTCTTGGTGAGAAGTAAAGCTTAATTTTGAAAGCCTTATCCTTCACAAAGTTGCCTTTTTTCTTCTTAAGATGGAAATTTGAGGCTTTAGGGGAAATTTTAGTGAAAAACCATTGAATTAAGCTTTCTTTTTATTGAATGCAAATTGAGATAATGAATGATGACGTAGGATTTATGTATCTTTTTTCTCCGTGGCTTAGTCGAAAATTATCAAGGCTCGATTATTCATTAAATCCCATGCACATGACACTCAATTCGTTCTTATATTTTTCTTACTGCAATAGCTTAGTTACCTTGCATTTAGTCAATTAATTAGCACTACTTCATCCTTTAAGGCATATTAAATGTTTACCAATTCATCTTATTAATTTATCGAATTAATAATTAAGACAACAATATGATGCATAAATAAGGGGTCATTACTAATGCAAAAGGTACGGAGTTTGGTTTTATCCTGACCTGATTTTATGACCGATCCAAGTCCCATCATGCTGAGTTCACATCAGCCAACCTAGGAAGAGCATGGTGAATCAATCTCCTATGAGTGATAATTTACCAAGTCTGATCAAGAAATTGAATAGGAAAGAGTTTTGTACCATTTAGGTTATGAAATCTATGCTAAAAGTATTTGCTATATTTAGACAAGTTAAAAAGATGCTATAAAATAAATACTTGAAAATTTATACTGATTGCCTTCAAAATGATATAATTTGAATGAAAAATTACTTTAGATAGTTGGGTTGAGTTAACAATTTCACACTGACTTTGAATCGTCACAAAGTATGTCCTTATACACGAAAGCATATATTGAGTGGAAATTTATGGGTCGATTTTCACAACATTATCTATCAATCGAAATATAGGAAACTTAAAGCACTCAAAGTAATTAGAGATCTGATAGGAGCTTGGAAAAGTAATTTGGATGATTTGAAATAAAATATTCTTATTATGAAGTTAGGATGAGGTGGAAAACCCAACCAAGGTATTTGAATCACCCTAGTACCTTAGAGATGAGCCAAATACACTACTAACCCATTACTGTGGGTCGATTTCTTCAAGAAATATACCCATGAGCAACTTTTGAGGTTTCTCGAACAAACTTCCAATGCCAACCAAGGAACAAAAACGCCACATATATAGGTTGCCACAAAATTCCACGTTGGTGACTCTAGTCCAAGCGAGCTACTTATGCATGCTGCCCTACCATGAGACTTTGTCAATTTTAATTTATCTTTCTCAAAATAATGTGGATCCAGGTACATTTTAGTTTAAAAGGCTTTAGAGATAATTTTATGATATATATCCCATATGTAAGATCTAGATTGATAGACTTTCTGGGTGATCATTTTTCAATAGCCATATAATGTTATAAAAATAAAGTTTGATAACATTTTAGTTACAACTTCCATCTATTTACTTTGCAATCATTTTATTTATTAAGATGAGCATTACAGTACGTATTTCGTGCGTGATGATGGCATGCGATTTGCATGTGAATTGTCTTTCTATAAATTGTTGGAAATTTTAGGACGATCTTGAAGCTCTGATGTCACTGTTGAGAAATTTCTATAAGAAGAAGAAGGAGATTTAGAGATGAATATTTTGTAAGGAGGGAACGAACTTTATTTATTATTCAACTTTTCTTTTAATGCTTGCATACGATTACATTTACTTGCTTGAATACATCAAATGAGAAAGCACATTTCAATTTGTAATGGAGTATATTCTCTAGACTTATCTTTTTCTAGACTTTTCTTCAATTTCTATTTTTTTAGATTTTTCTTGACAAAGAATTTTGTAGAATTCTCTAAATTAAATATTTGATAAATCAAGATTTTTCTCCTATTTTAATTTTGGCATTTCCATAAATACAAAGATATAATTGTCAACATAATCAGCTTTTCCTAAAAACCAAGTTTATTTCCAACATCCCCTCGTAAACTTAGTTTTTAACTTTAGGTAAATTTTGCAATCTTTATATTTTACGTGCTTTGGTAGGAATGAAGTTATCTAAACTTTCTTCACTGCGTTGATCATCTTGTCCAACGCCAATATCATTGATGTAATTCCATGCATCTTCGTGTTACTCCTTTCATTTCTTCCTCCATCATCACAATAGAATTTTTCAAAAAGAAAGTCCTTTAACATTCATCTTGTTCCAGTATCATAAATTTTAAATGAGCTATATATGCTACCTTTGCATTCTTTTATAATTTCGCTCTTGCAACTTTTGACCCATCCAATTTCTTTCCATGCTTCCCAAATTTCACTTTCGCATGACATTTCAAAAAATATTGATTGAAAAATAAAAAATTTCGAAATAGAAATGCTATAATCTTTGCTCACCACTTTATTCTCACCTTCATGAAATTCATTAATGGGCTCTTTGACTTCCTTTTTGGCCATTTTTATTTTTCTTTTATATTTTCTATTTTCATTTCTTCAAATTTTTGGATATACTTTAATTTTTTTCAGATTCTTGAATTTCTTCTTCTTGATTCACAACTTTTAGTTTTCATCTTCTTTGCTTTAGCACTTTATATCATTTGCATCATCTTTGTTGACTTTATCTTCTTCTTCTTTATCTTCTTTATTGATTTTCATATTTAATTCCTTGAAATTATCCTTTTAAACTTCATTGGTTCTTGTATGCTCTTCACTTGCAATCCATACGACTTTCTCTTTGATTATCTTCGGTGAATCTTCTCTAACATTCTCCTCTATGTCAATATTCGCTTTCTCTTCGTCTTCCATCACAATATTTTCTGTTAGTATGTTGTTTTCTTTTTTGTCCTTCTTATCAGCTAAGATGTCTTCTTCAATATATTCTGATTCATTATCCACCATGAGTTTGATTTAAGGAGCTTGATCTAATGGCATTCTTAGACTTTTTAATTTAACTTTTCTTCATAAACTCGAAGTATTTCCATAGGTTGACCAACATTCACTGTTTTTACATTTTTACAATCTGCAACTACTACAACTATGTTGTCAAATTTGGAACCCAATGATCGTAAAAATTTATTGAATATTACAGAATCATCCATTTTTTCTCCATATCTTTTCAGTTGATTTACAATTGACAAAACCCATGAAAAATAATCATCGATTTTTTTGATGATTACATTAATAATGATTCAAACTTACCTCTCATAGTTTGTAACTGAATTTTCTTCATCAATTTCCATAAATGCATTCTCCAAAATCTTCCATGCTTTCTTACTAATAGACACATTTGCTATCTTTTCAAACATTTCATCATCTAAGCTTTGATGAATGATATCTAGGGCTTGTAAATCATTATTCTTCAAACTCTTCAAATTATCCCTTTTAATTTGGGATAAAATAGTAATATCGATGGATTCTTCAAACTCGTTTTCTAAGATATCCCACACACCTTGTGATTCAAGCACCGCCTTCATGCGAATTCTTCAATTATCTTGATACTCTTTTTATAATATGTGACGACCCAAACTCGATGCCCAACAATCGACATTGAAATCCGTATCGCCGGAGCTTATAACAACGTTAGATGATAAACAACACGGCAGAAACAAAGAATGATTACATTGATATAGAATATAGATACAATGTCAATTACATCGTGATACAACATATCCATAAATATCAAAGACCATAAACAACAGCGGAAAGGATAACAACGAAAGCGATAACACCAATATGATCTTCGATAGAGAGTGAATCCATGATCTGCAACTCCAAACCAAAACTCCAAAGCCAACGCTCTAAAACTTCAAACGCGAACCACCATAAAACTGAACTTATAGCAAACGCGATCCCAAACGCGATTGTCAAACCAAAAACTTCAAAGACCCAAAGACTGAAGAAGATTTCCAAATACTACTAAACCAAAGACTTCGAAAGCTATCAAATCTACACTTATTATTTGATTATTTGAAAACCAAACTATAGATTGCCCATGCAGGAAATTGTGGGCACTCAGAGTTTTGGAAGGAAACAATAACTCCAGGTCAGTCACGGGACTGGTGTGAGCAAACGAAAACAGTTTTAAATAAAAACAAACAACAAAAGAATTTAAGATAATCCGCAATGCTTTTTGGAAAATGAAACTACCATAAGGCCTCTCGGCACACACATCATGCAATCGCACACTTGGGAGAGATTTCTCCTTATGATAGCCAAACATGCTTATTTTGCAAAATCCTTTTTGATATTATTATTAGTGCATAGTGGAAAACATTTCGAAATTATAATATTAATCTTAACTAGCATAGGTACCATTATATTATGCCAGCTGTAGCCACCACCTGAGGTGGTAGGTGTTATCCCACCTTTTGGTCAATGTTGGAATATCAATGAATTGGCGAGAAAGGATGGATATCGGGATTGGAGATCGATTGGGAACAAGGCTATGATCAATATTGTTAACATTTGGCCGAGCTTTGACCAAGGTGGAATCGGTTGGAGGTGACGATCAAGGCTAGGAGAGGCTATGTTTCAAATTTCAGGTTAATCGGAGTTCGTATGAAGGATATATGATTGATACAAGGTAGAAGAAATATGTTGTTCGTATCCATCGATGGGCCGAGGTAATAGTCTATTCGAATCCATCAGATTCATATCCATTGGAATGACATCGCCTCAATCTGTTCGAATCATTCAATTTTCGTATAGTTCGAATCCATTAGGTCCGTATCGATCAGGTTCACACATGCTCGATTGTTCGTATCCATATTTTAGAATCGATCCGGAGTCATCGCATTGGTTCTGTTCGCATCGATACTGTACGCACTCCACTAAGGATTACACTATTGATGTCGATCTGTTTGCATCGATCCAACGCTCGCTGTTCGTATCGATCCACAAAGATCGATCGATACGAATAGTGCACTCCTTCAGTGATCGATACGAAATGGCATGCTCTAATCATCGATGCGAATAGGGTCATCGATACGAAAACCCTCAGTTAGTGATGCGAACGTGTCGATGCAAACAAGGTGAAAGCCTTGGAACGACTCGATCAACTCGGCATAAAAGGTGGAGCGATCCAAGGATCTCACACCATGCCATCCTATGCGTACGTGCTTCTGATCGATACGAAGAGGATGGATACGAACCATGGATTCAAAATCAGCAGCCTTCGAAGAATACAAGGTTGCATCGATCATATCTCATAAATCACAGGTCCAAATGCTACGAAATTTTCACAAGGGATTACGTACAAGCTAAAAAACATTCTTGCCAAGTTTCAGCTCGATTGGATCATTTTTTGGTCGATACGAAATTGGTTCGTATCGATCACGGATCGAGTCAAAACTTGCTAGGATCGATTGCGTGGGCCCACTCACATGCTAGAAGGAGTCTCCCGAAGTTTGAGCATAATATCAGCCTCCTACACCTATAAATAGCCCCCGGAACCTATAGAAAAGGGATCTTTTGGCTATTCAACGTCCAGACTCTGTCGGATTCAATTCTACACCTCACCATCACTGTTGTATTTGAAATCTTTTATTGTAATCCGCTATAATCAATTGTAACTAGAGAAGGACATCAATAAAAGATAATTACTTGAAGTGGTCGTAGGTCGGAGATAGCCGAACCACTATAAATCTCATGTTTATGTTCATTATTTCTGGAATATTGTTTCTTGTTAGCTTAGATCTGTGACTTGTGCTCGAATATTGTTGATTTATATTTGTATATTGGTGCTTTCATGATACTTGGGGTTTGTGACCAATTTTGACGCAAATACTTTGGTGCTTTCAATGAGAAGAACTAGCACCCACTATACTAGATTCGGAGTCTAGATTTGAAGGCTTGTAGGAATTAGATTTGAAAGACCATGACTCGACAGACAAGTAGAAGATGAAGAGCTGAGAGAAGCCAACAAGGGGGAGGTCAAGAGGTACCTTCTAGAGCTGCAGAAAGACAAGCTTCTATCTATATTACTAGAGACGAGATAGAAGCTTTGGCGAATTCATTGCATGAGAGATTGTTAAAGAGTCAACAGGATATGATGCAGACTATCTTTGAACAGATAAGAGCAGAAGGAACACAAAACTTAGGACCGACTACAATGACTGCGAATGTGGAACAAGGAGCTAGGGTTGTGAAACCCAATGGAGGATAGAATACAGAGCCAGAAGGCGATCAACAAAGGTTTAGGGGAAGACCCGCAGGATCTGACACTTGAAGACCTATAAATGGAGCTCAACAGGCTAGAGACGAGCCACACGAAGAGTATGTAGCGAATTCCCTCGGGGACGCAAGGAGCAACCTTTGACAGACAATGCTGGATTAGTTGAGATTATTAAGAGAACTATGCACGGAGGTTTGACCAATGGAGATCTGGAAGGAGTGAACAAGAGTCTGTTTACTTGGGAAATCAGGATAGCTCAAAATCCACCTGATTTCAAGCTACCTAGCATGGAAGTCTAAAATGGCAAGGCTGACCCAACCGATCACCTGATGAGATATACCAGACACATGGAAGTGCTGGGGGCATCGGAGGAAGTTATGGCCCGATGTTTCCCTCTGTACTTGACGGATATAGCTGCGATGTGGTTCAGGCAGCTGGAAGAGGGATCCATTAGGACGTGGACAGAGTTGGTGGATAGGTTTTTGAGGGAATTTCGGGTTCATATCAAGAGGCAAAAGAACGTGATGACACTAATGTCAATCAAGCAAAGGACAGATGAGTCACTCAGAGCTTTCCTGACTCGGTTTAATGCGGCGGTTGCTTCGGTGGATCGGCCAGATCCATCGATGGTTCTAATGGCAGTAGTATCGGGAGTTAGAGAGGATACGGATTTCAAAGTATTTCTAATATGAGACCCACCACTGGATCTCGGGGAATTCTTTCACGAAGCAGAAAGATTCCTTCGGTAAGAGGATGCGTGCATAGATTTAAAGTTAAAGGAGGTGAATGCGACCGAGGGTGGACGACCATCCAGTGGAGGCTTGGACAGAGATAAAGGAATGGGAAAAAGGAAGCTTAATGATGATCCGAAAAAGGCCAGGAAACGATGGAGGGAGCCGAAGTTCTCCACCTACAGTGGATTGAATGAAACATTGGAGCGGATATACATGGAAACCCTGAATCGCCTTCATTACCGAAGTCCGGCTAGGAGAGAACCTTCTGAACATGAAAGGGCATCAGGAAGGCACTCTTCCATGATTTGGATGGACACGATACCAAAAGCTACCGGCACTTAAAGGACATAATTGAGGAGCATGTGAGGAATGGACAACTGAGGCAGTATGTGGGGGCTCGAAATGCGGCGGTGGAGCAGAAGCAACCACGTCTACGTCAAACCATGATGGTGTGAGGCCCAGGGATGATGGTCGATTGGTTATCAATTGACAGGGATGTTATGAAATAGGTAGCAAGCCACTGGCAAACGGAAAAATCATTTAAACATGTACGGGGACCGAGATATCCCCTAGGCATGCTCTGGATGGTGATAGACCACGATGCTATGGTTTGTGAAATCTGTTTTCCATTTGTGGGTTGGATACTCGTTTTTTATGGTATTGGTTTGGGAGTTTGGTTTGAACTCCTGGTTTTGTTTGCTTTCTGGCTTGGATTCTCATTTGGGTGATTGTTTTCTGTTTTGGTTGTTGGTTCAGATTTCTGATTTTCATATTTGATTTGGATTTTGGATTGGATTTTAATTGGCTTTTGTTTGTTTTTTGGTAAACAGTCGTTGGGTATGGATCATACCTAGCAAGGTGTGAGTCCCTTTACCTGAACGTGGTAAATCGGCTTACTCAGGTCCCTTTGCCTGAATGTGGAAAGGTATGGACTATACTCGACATGGTCTAGAGCAAACAGGATTCGGCCTAGGACTTAAGCTCTATACTATTGATTATTATTTCAAGTCGTTGAGTATGGACTATGCTCAAGAAGGGTCCGGAGAGACCAGGATTCGGCCTAGAACTTAGGCCTTGTATTATTCATTATTATTTTAGGTCGTCGGGCATGGACTATACTCGACAAGGGTCCGGAGTGACCAAGATTCGGCTTAGGACTTAAGCCATGGCATAACTCAATGTCCAGGGACACTGGACCATGGTCATCAGATGTGGGTTGCATTTGGCAAGAACCCGGAGAGGTTACGGATTCAGAAATTGACCAGAAGAGGTCATGGATTCGGTTATTGGTTATTGGATAAGGATGGATAAAAACTCGGTTATCGGGTTCAGATGATATGGAATTGGCAATGGACTTTGGATGTCGGAATCGGAGTTATTCAAAACACACCTTCTTATCACAAGGCATGTTTTGGGGGCCAAATGTTATCCTATCTTTTGGTCAAGGCTGGAATGTCAATGAATTGGCGAGAAAGGATGGATATCGGGATTGAAGATCGATTGGGAACAAAGCTACGATTGATATCGTTAAAATTTGGCCGAGCTATGATCAGGGCGGAATCGATTGGAGGTGAGATCAAGGCTAGGAGAGGCTACATTTCAAATTTCAGGTTAATCGGAGTTTGTATGAAGGAGATATGATCGATACAAGGTAGAAGAAATATGCTGTTCGTATCCATCGAAGAGCTGAGGTAATAGTTTATTTGAATCCATCGTATTCGTATGCATCGGAATGACATCGCCTCATTCTATTTGATTCAACCAGGTTTCGTATGGTTCGAATCCATCAGGTCCGTATCGATCAGGTTCACGCATGCTCGATTGTTCGTATCCATATGTTCGAATCGATCCGGAGTCATCGCATTTGTAACAACCCGATATTTTCAGCCATTCGCATCCACACATGCCGGACTTGAATTTCTCAAAATACCGTATTGTAATAAATTTTGGAGCAAATGAAATACAATCACAGAATCACAGACACAGAAATATCAGAATAACTCACAGCAGAAATTAAAATACCATAGTAGTTCATGAAGTTACTATAACAAACTCTCAAAACATAATACATAATATCAGTCTGAAAACATATACAATAGAAATCTCAAATACATAGAAGTTTATAAATATTAGAGCTGAAATAGAACAACTGAAATTGAAAGGGAATAGATAACTAGACAAGCAGAATCTCCAGCGATTCCTACCTCCAGAAAAAGAAACCAAAGCTAAGCTGTAAATATTCAGGCTGACCCAAGCGTAAAGTAAAACATAAAACACTCGAGTTAGGACATATATACTTATATAATGTAAACCAACTCAAGTGAACTGTAGTATTAATGCATTATAACTTAAAGGATGCTTGGGATCGCCCATCCTCTAAGGATCAGTTAAACCATAAATTAAATACGTCCCGTGGTTAAAATTTCAAAATAGTAATTTATACTTCGAAATCAAATATCATTTCAAAATTCAATATCATACAAAAATCCATTTCAAAATAACATATCTTTTCAAAACCACATTCATTTTTATTTAAAATACCATTTCAACACACATTTCAAAATAATTTATATTTCAAAAAAATTACTTCATTTTAAATCATTAAAATGAAGTTATTATATTTAATAATTAAATTATTAAATTTCCAAAATTTAAATCTTTCAAAGTGTAACATTCCTGAAAATTTACAAAGTTAATTTGGCAATTAAATTAATTTTTGAAGATAAATTGCTAATTTATTTATGAATTAATTAGATAATTTCTTGAATAAATAAAAATTTTAGATTATAAAGTAGAATTGGCTTAAAATTTAGGGATAAGTATTTTGTAAACAAATATTGAATTTACAAATAAGATGTATTAAAAGATAAAGTAGAATTTAAAAGCTTTAAAAAGTTAATGGTAGTTTGTTTTCTAAAATATTAAATATATTTGGGAAATGCATTAACTTTCAAAAAATCAATGTACTAAATTTCAAAATATTATTTTTAAGTTAAATTTTGTTATATGAATAAAAGTGATTAATTGTTAATATGTAACCAAAATTTTTAGAATCATTCTTTTCTTTTTAAAAGTTGTAAAAAAATAAATGATAAAAAAATGCATGAATGAAAGATGTATAAAATATATGTATATAAATATGTGAAATTAAAGATTTAAAAACAAAATTTGTAAAAATAATTTAAACTAAGGAGTTAAATATGATTTGTATATTAAACATTAAAAATAGGATTCATAAATCAATAAAAAAAAATAAGATTTGTACAATGGCTTGAATTTAAAATTTAAAACAAGAATGAATGTAAAACATTTACCTGTTGGAATTTAATAAATTTATTGCAAATAAAATTGATTTAATAAATAAAATTATAAAAGCTATATAAACTAAGAAATGTACATGTGTATGATTTATTTGTTGAGTGTACAAGTTATGATAATCCATTTCTCTTTAAAAAGTTGTAAAAGTAAAATAAATATAAATGTATGTAAATAATTTGTAAATAAATTAATAAAAAGGGTTAAAACATAAAGTATGTTTTCATATATTCAAATAAAGCAAGAATTTAAAACAAAGTTACAAATAAATTTAAATCAAGGGTTTAAAACAAAGTTTTGAAAACTAATTTAAACTAAGGGGTTTCAACATAAAAAATACAAGTTTGGACAAATGTTAGACATGCAATAAGAAAGTAGACAAGTGGCAGGCTGTTTTCATTTTCAAAAAAAATTCCAAATCTGAGAAAAACTGTTCAAATATTTTCAGTCCAAGATTTCAAACCCTTCACCTCCCAATTCTTTCAATTCTAAAACCTGGCTACCCATTTCATATCTCTTTCCTTAAAACTCTTCTCATCTTCATTTCAAAAAGAAATCGAAAAAACCTGAAACAAAGTGCTCAAGTCAACATGATCAAGCAAGTTTCAACCTGTTTCAAAAATCAAAATAAAAAAAATCTGGAACCCAGAATGAAAACAGAGAGGAAAGGCAATAGAAGCTGTGGAACAGATCCAAAATAAAAACCTGAAAAGTAATTCAAAAATCTAGGATTCAAACCTGAAAATACAAATTACAAACTAGAAAATGAATTCAACACTTCAAGCTTGAGAGAAGAATCAACGTGATTCAAGTCTGCCATTGTTTTTCAATCATGACAGAGTAAAATTTAAGGAAACCCATAGGTAAAATTTAGATTTACAATTTTAAAGCAATGAAAACATAATTAACTCTAGTATTTTTTTTTGACCTAAGGGGATGATGATCAAAACAAAGCTAAAATTGGCAGAGCAGTTTGAAAAGAATTGCATGTTCCAGGTTCACAACAAATCATCTCCAGGAAAAGGTCTCTGTTTCCTCCCAACCCAATGTGAGCAAATCCCTTAGCCTACTATGTCTTTTAATGCTTGGATTTGTCTTTGAAGTATGTTATGGATTATGGTTGAATAACTGTATGAATTGGTTTGTATGCTTTTATATATATGTGAAAGAGAATATCAAATCTGAAAACATGCCTCTGTTCCAGGTTTCGAATCTTACCTGAAAATTTAAAATTTCCCCAATACAAAACATATTAGGTTTTGATATTTTGAATGAATGATGTTTACAAGGGAATAACATTATTTATAAAAATGTAAATAAGCAAAATTAATAGACAGTTCATTGGGGATTAAGGAATTCACAGTAATGACCTTTTTAATGATAAAAATCAAGTGATTTAATTTCTGTTTTTGATTATACATTCTGATTTGTGCTCGGGAATGTTGAATTTTAAAAATAAAATTTTGATTTTTAGTTTCAAATTGAAGTTGGTTTATGGGTCTGAACGGAAAACACAAATTGATCAAATTCCGGCAATTAGAATCGATTTAAGCACCGTGATCAATGGAGAAGGTGGCTTGCATGTTGATAATCATCAAAAAAATATTCAGAGCAATTGTAATGGGGCGTGGTGGCGGCGCGATGAACTTATAGGGTTCGAGGATTCGTTTTGAATAATGGCAATGACGTGATTGCCGCGACGTCGTCGAGAGGCTTCAGGGGATCGGACCACGGGGAGGAGGACCGTGAGTGAGTGTCGAAGTTTTGGTCAAGTTCGCGTGACTTCCGGTGGCGGGGATCGTTGGCACGAGGCGATTTCGTTGATGAAGTTGTGTTCCAGTTTGGTTCGAGATGCCATATTTCAATTCGTCGTCAAATTGGATGACCTGGGTAGCCGTCATGGTTGTTGGGGTTGTCGTTGACATGTTGGAGGCGACGAAGTTGGTCCGAGCATCGGTGGTGACGCGTACACGTGTACGGTGCAGGTGTGTATGTGTTGGTCGGGGAAGAAGATGAAAAGTGATTTTTTCGAAGTTGTGTTTAGGGAAGCAAGGTTGTGGCCCGAGTTCGTCTCAGGGGAATTTCGTGAAACTGGGTAAACACTTAAACACTTAGGCAAAAAAAATTTGAAGTTTGAACAGAAGGAAGAAAAAAATATACATCTGTAGAATTGGGAAAAGATACGAAGCAAGGCTCGGGTAAAACGTGGAATAGCTCGGATCTATTGATTTTACTATAAAAACAGTTTTAAACTTTTAAAATAAATCAATTTTTACTTAATAATTTTCTTAAACCTACTTCTTTTCAAAATAATAAATTTTTATTTAGTCTTGGAATTAATTAATGGTTTCTTCTTTGCAAAATAATAAATTTTTATTTAATCTTGGAATTAATTATTGGTTTTAAAGAACATTTAGGTGTTTTGCTATATTCATGTAACCCTTATTTTTAAAGTTTATGTCACGAAAAATGTGATTATCGATTTAAATTAAGAAGTGATGTTTTGAAAGTTAATCAACTTAAAGGATTAAGCAGATTGGTTAATGATAATTAACTACAAGGGTTAGTAGTAAAGGTCTACATAATAATTTAAGTAATTAATTTAGATAAATGATTTGTCTTTAATTAACAAAGGATAAATTTATTTATGAAAGTAAGTTAACAATAATTAACTTGTATGATTAAATAGAAGATAATTACCTTGTGTAATTAAATAAAAGCTAATTCCTTAGTGAAATTAATAAAGGATAATTAATTAATTATAATTAATCAAATGGTGATTAGTTTAGGTAATTAATTTAAGGATAATTAATTAATTTAAAGTTTAATTAATTAATGGAGAATGATAATTACTAAAAGTTGATAAATGATAATTAATTAATCAAGGGTTAAATTAATTAATTAAAGATAATTAATTAAATGGTTAATTAAATAACTAAAGGTATATTTGTTAATAACTAAAAGTTGATGAATTGTAATTAAAGGTTAATTAATTCATTACTAAAGGTTAAATGATAAATGACTAAAGGATAGTTAAACCAAAATGATTTGTAATTAATTAACCAGGATTAGTATTCATGGGTAATTAATCTGGTTTGAAGTAATCAGATAATTAACTACTCTTATTTATGTATGTTTGGGTTCTATAGGATGATTGAATTGTTTGATACCCTGATATGTTCTGTTTTGATTTGAGCTGTGTTTGATGTAATTTATTATCTGCGATATATACATGTGATCTGTGAATGAAAGATAAGCGTTACAATTGGTTTGTACCTCTTATCAAATATAAGCGTTATAGTTTATGCTGCTTATCAAAATATATTGTTGTATTTGAATCTGAGTTGATTGATGATGTTGCACATTTGTTGTGTAAAACCCTTGGACCACACTTATGCACACACAAATATGGATTGCATGTGGAAATGGGTTAAGTCACGAATTTTGAAATAGTTTTAAACATTGAATTTTTGAATCCAAAATAGTTTTGGAATTGAAAGCTTTTGGAAATACATTTCAAAAATAAAAGTTATTTTGAATAACTTGATTGAGTTTTGAAATTTCAATAATTTAATTTAAATTTGAATTCAATATTTGAGATCGAATTCTATGATTTGGAAACTGTGGTTTAAAAAGGATATTCAACTTATAAATATGTTTATATGGGTTTTTAAACCATTTTAAAAGTGTTGTTTTGGGAATTTAAATTTAACCCAAAGATTTTAACTCGTATAAATGAAATCGGATCTTTCTAAAACGAAAAGTATTTGTTTTCAAATAATAAAAGCTTTCACATAAGAAGTGAACTTCCAATTTGTGTTAAAAGGAATTCAAGTTTAAAATGAAAATGGTTTTCCAAGTCATGAATAAATCTTTGGAAACGTGTTTGAATGCTATAAATTAAATGTTAAATTTAAAGATTCAATTGAGCTAATCCAAATTGAAATGGAAATTGTTTTGAAAATCTATAAATAGATCTTTGTGAAACTAGGTGAACTTTATGAAATAAATCTTTTTGTTTAAAAGATTTAAAATGGTAATTTGTTTAATCCATTTGAAAAGGAAGTTTGTGGTTTCAAGTTGTGACTTAATCGAAATCCCATTATCCATATGTTTTTAAATATTGCGCTCGTTATTCGGTTTAGCCGGGAGAGGACCTTATGTCATACGATCCATTCCGAATAATGATACGATGATATGGATAGCATTGGAAGACAGGTGGTGAAGACCTGATATTTTCGAAAACGAAAGGACAACTCGTCGAATATCTCTGCATCGACTAGTCCCCGGTATAGAGACTCCATATGTGATGGGAAGTCCGGACGTGATTAGGAATTATCCAAATTTGCAAGGGCTTCTTCAGAAGCGCCTTCGGTTTTTTCGAACCCGGAACAGATTGTATGGATGTGTGTCCGACATTGCACTTTGAGATGTAAACCAGTTTCTATCAAATATATTTCTGCTTGGTGGCGGAGAATTTATTCTCTTAGTTTAACACCCTTCTCTGAGACGTACGACCTCAAAGGTTATGTTGTTGATGGTTACTAGTGATACGTTCCCAATTTGGCAATGTGGCATACGAAGTGCTGATAATCATTTGTTGATCAAAGCATGGCTTTGTGAAAAAGCGTAGCTTTGTGGACGAGACCTCATCGAGCCTCACAAACTGGTAATGGTCGAAACAGGAAAGATGCGGCAAGGTTTCAGGGGTAGCTCCCCTAAGGTATGACCATTCCTTTTGGAAAAGGGTAGTATCATGGTATGGAGCCCAGATACATACTCATGTGGGCACTGTAGTATATTTATTACTGTGTGATGTTATTGGTGTAGAGGATCCTCGGATAAAGGTCGCAAACGACTGGGCGTGGCATATCTTTAGGTATTACTCCCAGGCAGGGAGGAAACCGGCCTTGTGTTGGCAAAGAGCCGGGTAGGTTCTCGGGGCATCCCTCCAGAGGCGTTCCCATGTGGCAATAGGAAGTTCCTTAGCCTGACCATTTGTTGGAAATCCATTCATCCAATACGCGCCTTGGACGGTTTTAGTTGTAATACCTGCCATCTACTTATGGTGGCACCCCACTGTTTGGATGGTAGCTATAGTAGGCATACAATACTAGTTGTATGCTGGCTAGGATTAATATTATACTTTCGAAATGGTTTTTCTACACTATGTACTAGTAATAATATCAAAATTGTTTTTTGCGTATCAAGCATAGTTGACTATCATAAGGAGAAATCCCCTCTAATTCTGCGTTTGCATTGTGTGTGTGGCGGGGGGCCTTATGGTAGTTTCATTTTTCCAAAAGCATTGCGGATTTCAAATTATAAAATCTGTTGTTTGTTTTAAAGATAAAATCTAATTTTGTTTGCTCACCCCAGTCCCATGACTGACCTGGAGTTTATTGTTCCCTTCCTAAACTCTGGGTGCCCACTATTTTCCACACAGGCAGTATAGAGTTGGGTTTTTCAGATAGTCGAATAGTAGGAATTGATTCGTTAGCCTTCGAAGCCTTTTGGATACCTCACTGCTCTGACAATTCGTTAGCCTTCTGTATTTATAAACATATATATATATATATATATATATAAAATAAATAATGAAAATGATACCACACTGCTCTGTCCAGACAATTTGCCACCAAACCCTCCTCAATCTGGCCGCTAATCGATCGGCTCCTCCACATCGACTCCACCTTCAGAAATCTCGTTGCAATTCGTATACGGCCATTCACGTAGTCGCCGCCTCCAATCGTGAGCTTGGCCACTACCCTCTGACGATGCAAGAACCCCTACATCAAAGACTCCTTAACCCGCCATCACATCGCCCATCCACTGCCTCGATGTCGCCCAAGCCCACGTGAAATCGCGATCGATTTCGATTGTGATGCTATATATTATCTTTTCGGCAGTGTTCTATCTGAGTTTCCATTTTTTTGTGATTTAAGGGGAGAGAAATCTCGATTTTTAATCTCGTTCGAACGGGACAGGGAAAGAAGTTATGCAAATGGGTTTCAATTTGCCGATTCGATTGTCAAAGAGGAGGAGCTTGGCTTGGTTTCAAACGGAAAAAGGAAGAGAAGGGGAAAATCGATTTTGAAATGCAGCCATCTTTTTCTTTCCTGACTCTTGATTTTTAAAAGAATGAAAAGGAGATGTAAGGGAGGACGCAACTTGGATTGAAAGCTCGGTTGGGTGATTTTTAAAAAGGAGAGGAGGGACGTAATGGGGAGTGAAGCGTGTACTACACGATAGGGGATAGCGATTTGAAATAAAGGAAAAGCTGATGGAAAGAAAAAGTTTTGACGTGAAAAGGTTTGACTGGTCAGTATAATATATATTCAAATTTAAATTTAAATCACCTCGATTTACGTAGCCTAAAATCACGAACTCCTATCGAGGCGTGCCGCTAGGCGTTTATAATGTTATACCCCTATTACGAACACAATGGAAAATGTTTCGAGTCCTAATTCAATCGTATGGAGAAGATAGCCTTTTGGATCAGTTATTATATTGTATTTTCGATATAAACTTCAGCTCGTTTATATATCATATGCTCACACAACAACTCCAATCACTAGGAAATTTGAAATCCGACAATAGTACAATATTACGGATCCAATGGAACTGGTTTCGTCGAATTCCGAGACTGTGCCTCGGAAGGCTATTTCTAAATATCAATTTAAACGATATAATTCCAAAACTGAACACTCACTGTTAAATTCAATTTTAAAATTTCTATTATCCTCGGCACTATCAATATAAATTTTACAAGCATTCAAATTATTTTAACAGGCTTAAACTCCATATTCAACATTTTACCCAACTTCAAATTATTTAATAATTAAATTACCCAATAAATGGTGATATTTGAATTCAAGTTAAAAATTAACATTTAAATATTTAAAATCAATTAAATATTTCGATTTCAAACATCCAAAAATTCCGGATCGTCACATTCCTCCCCCTTAAAAGAATTTCATCCCCGAAATTGCTGGCTAGGAAGAGTGGTCCAATACCCGTTTACTATTTTCCCAAAACGAAACAGTTTTTAACAACTTCCCAAAACAATCATTTTTATTAAAGACACACTATCACCCTAACTACTTCTCAACCCACCCATAAGTTCCAAACAATATTACTTACTCAACAATTCGAATTATAATTTAAATTCAAATTTTAAATTTTCAAAATTTTCTAACTTTCTAAATTTTCGAAAAATTTCGCCAGCGTCTCCTTTGCGCGGCTAGCTCGGAACAACTACAAAATGCCTCTACGGGCTCCCAAATTCCAAAAGAAAACAAAAGGCCAAGTGGCTAGATCAAAAACCCAATCAAATTTCATACAGAAATTTAAACACATACCTTTTTGTCGAGCAATTCAAATTTATCTTCTGAAATCAAAACAAATATCCTACATAGCAATAATATCCAATCACAACATTCAAAAACATTTAATTGACTTCCGTACATAATTTCAATATCTATTCATTCAAGCCCATACGATGTACCTATAGCATCCGTACGCAATATCAAATTCGATCACTCGCTCGAATACACAATTTCACTTCCGAACTAGTATCGCCCACCCAACTTCCTAATGTGGACTCAGATCTGGTTTCTTGATCAGAAACCGTCATTCTCCTTGCATAGTCATAAATATGATAGAGAATTTCCAGAATCAATCAAAATCCATATCCAGGGCTCGCCGTCGAAAATTGAGTGAAAAATCCTAACTCGGATCGATATAACTATCTCGAAATTCCGTGCTCGAATCTGGATCAAATTGTTATGCGAATAAAATAATATTCGTACATCCTGCGTATTTATCTCAATTGATTATTAACTATATTAATTCTCTTTTTATTCACATTCAATTGATTTCTATTCACTTATCAACGCTTATCATTTCACATATTTTTATTAAATCTTCACTCAAATGCTTATTTAATATATTTTCCCGACACCCATATTACTTAAGAGTTCTACCATTTCTTCTTAAGTTCAATATAAGTATTTTATATGCTTCTTATATTTATTTTCACTTCACCACTTTAGTTTATATCTACTTTTATTCAAATCGGTTCTCCCATTTCCATATGAATTCAATTTATCTTCAACTCTGAATATTGAATTTTATCTTCCATTTAAAACTGATTCATATCAGTATTTAAATTAGTTTCATCCCCTAATTTATCTCAATTTCCAATTAGAAATCGTTTTATCACTAACAAAAATTTTCCTAAAAATTTTTCTAACTCCCAAAATTTTATAAAATTTTTGGCAGCGTCTTCTTTGTATGAAGGAGCATTTGCAATTTGACAAGATATATAAATATATACACATCGACCCACCCGGTCGGAAAAACAAAAAAACAAACAATAGTTCATATTTCCTAACTTTTATTGCGTAAGCGTACCTCTATTTAGCATTTTTAATCAAGCGGCTTATTATTTAGCAATTAGCACGACCAAAATCCTACCAAACGGCCTTCAGGTACCTATACTTATTCAATTTAAACATATAAGCACTATATATAAGAAGTTTATACCATTTCACTTATATTTAATAGCTAAAACATGGATTCTATAATAATGCATGTTATATACTTACGTAAGCACATCTGTAAGGTTACGACACTTATTCCATTGCTATCAATCAACTCTCAACCCATACTACTCAATTTAAGTGATTTACAACTCACTTGCTTGCATACGATTCATTTTTAAACCAAACAATCTTATATTCATTTCAATTGATTCAAAAATCAATTTTATTTACTTTTATTAATTCATAGAATTTTATTTAATCTCATTTTCGTCAAACGACAATTATTTCTATGCAAATTCGACGATGTTTATGTGAATAAACAATTACTCAAGCTTATAATCATTTTAAATTGATTCCAATACAATTTATATTAAATTGTATTCCATTCAAACTTATTTACAAACCGTTCACTTTCATTTCATTCATTCCCGCGTTGGTTTCATTTAAATCCATTCCATTAAGCTTGACAACATTCCATGCTAATATTAATAACCATTTCCCAAATTAATTTAACCCAAACTTTTATTTAATGGGCTTTTACCCCTACTCAAAGCCAAGCTTCTATTATTTTTAAACTTAAGTTAATTTTCTTTCTTCAAACTTTTTTAACTTCATAACTTAAGTTCACTTCTATTTAATTTGAATTTTACCTTCCAAAAATCACTTCACTTAATTTCTTGAGTTCATTTAATTCGACTTACTCTTCTAAGTCATTGACTTTTTACAAGTTAATTCCATTCTAGGAAATTTTCAAACTTTATAAATTTCAAATCTTTTTATAATTTATAAACATTTTAAAATAAATTCTGGAGTCTCTTTTAATCGATTACTCAATATTTCAAAATCATTTTGGAAATCAATTATATCCAAACTAAATATTCCTTCGCATTACAAATCAAAACGTTTTCACCAAACCAAAACTTCAACATTTCAAAAACCATTTTTGAAATCCATAATTCAATTGCATATCCAATTATTCCTTGAATTTTTAAAACTAACCCAGTTTTGCAAGCAATTCCGATTTAGAACAATTTGGCAATAATTTCTCTCTTGGAAACTCGAAAATGAACATCGATGATGATGTAGTCATCATCGAAGTTATTTTCTAGCGACCGAAAGAGTTCAATGCTTTTATCGCTTTAAAATCCCTTCAAATATTTTTAAATTCCAAATCTCTCTAGATTTCAAATCCAATTCAAAAATATTTTTCAAATAGTATTACTATTATTTCTCCAAAACCCTTGAAAACCATTTTCAAATTCAAAGAAATATAAATTTTCGAAAATTTTAAATTCCAAACCCTTTCAATTCATATTTAAACATTACTCTTGAATTTTCATCACAAATTATTTTCAAATATTTCTCTGGAATTCTATTTCAGTTATAAATCACATTTACAAATCCCATTTGTATATGAATTTATTTCTTAGCTTTTGGTTATGATTTCAATATCTTATTCAATTTTACACAACAATGATAATAATTTAATATTATCATTCCTAACAACCAAGCATCCATATATAATTATACTAATTTACGGAAAATTATTTCCTTTATATACAAAAATAATTTGGGTAAAATTATTTCATTTACCCTATTTAAAACAATACCGTGTCGGCTTATCTTGTTTAAGACTTTAGAAACCCCTATCGATGACATGGCGTCCCACACATCGACCAGAATCCATAAACACTCAACCAAAAAGTCAACACAATATAAAACAAATTTTATATTCACTAACAAATACGCGCTCATATCTATTATTACAGTCAAACTCATTGTAGAGTACTACAGACTCTATTCTATGAGTAATTCCCACCAAAGCCAAGGTTATCACCAACCTAAGCTCTGATAGCAAATGTAACGACCCGCAGTTTCGTACCCCTTGAGTCGACACTATTCTCAACATATCAACTCAAAATGAACGGAAATATGAACCATTAGGGATAAAGAAGAAGAGGTAGAGGAAGAAAAAATAGAAAACAACATCAGAATCTAACCATCGCAGCGGAATAAAATATAATAGATAATAAATGATCTTTACCCAAAAACAAATCTGTTTATACATTACATCATCAAAGTATACATAAAACACAACTGGACAGTAATCATAACCTTTCCTCATAAACTGAATACACAGCGGAGTATTTAACACAAATACGGAAGTACGTATTGCCATCCAGCTCGTCTCTTGAGATCCACAGCATCCTTTTCTGTAATCTACAATACTCGGTCTGACCCGAGCATTATAGTTAAATAACACCCGAGTCGGTCTGGAATACCAACGTGAGAAAAAAACACTCAATTGGATTATTTTAAGTTTCAAAATCATTTGAAATCAAAAGCATCTCGGAAGACCACGCCACAAATAAACATGTCGGGTTTTTACCTTACGAAAGCCAAAACACTTTTTATCAAATCCGTCTGATATTATAAAAGTGTCTATAGAAAGTAAAATAAAATCTAGCTGAAATGCTTGCATCTCACGTTTCAACAATAGTTGAGCACAATCAAAACCGTACAGGCGCGTAGCGAGAATGGATTTCTAACTAATGACTAGGCACTGGGGTACCACCTGTCACAGTACCTGGTCTAGATCAGCGTATCAAGGATTACTCCTAATCCCCTTCAACACAAGACCGGGACTACCCATTACTGGATAATCCTGAGTAAAATCACCCCACGGTTGGGATCAGTAACCGCACCACTAAGCCGAAAAAAGAGATATCTAGACAGGGATGACCTCACCCTAATGGGTGCTACCCACTTAGCCTTGCTGCATAACCCCTGATTTTCAGTCATTCCCAGTTGATGAGGCTTGAGGCTAAGCGTTACCTTTTTAGAACATATCACATAGAATGCTCATCGTCCACCTGACGATGTTCTGAAAGCATTCATCCATACAAGTCCGTCCTGGGTTCGAACGAACTGAAGGCACTACTCCTACTACATCTATTTTGGAATCACCTCAGGATTAGTAGCGACTAGCCCTTGCATTTCACTACTCCACCTTCGAATCCAAACTCTTGTTTTCCACACCAAAACATACAAATCAGATCGAAATGGTTTTCAGGAAATAAATCCCGATCCCGGTCTCTTCGAAACGATCAGCGCATTGGCCAATATTGATAATTGGTTATTTAACTATCAAATAACATTCCCGACAGCCATCAAACAATAAATAATTTCCCAAATTATTTACTGATCTCGAAATATGTTTGCAAGATTTATTTCCATTTTCAACCCTTTTGAAAACAGTTTCAAACCACACTCTTCTCATGGAATGAATTCCCCAATATTTATATCCACTGAAAACACCAAGTACAATACTTTAGATTTTTTTAAAATAATTTAGAAATACTTTATTATAAAACATACTTTAGCATTTACATTGAAAATTACTTCAATACTTTATTCAAAGATATATACTTTAGGAATATTTAAAATGAGGTTATTTTATAAAATATAAAACTAGATTTTCTCCCGTAAAAGAAAATACTGAGTCACCTTTAAATAGTTACTACGATAATAGATTTGAAAAATACTTACTTTAGAATTTAAATATTTAGAAATAATAAATTTTCTAAAACATGCTTTTTAAAACAACTTTAAAACTTTTACTTATACGTAAAAATTTGCTTCAAAAGCGTACTTGGTTATCCAGGAAAATGCACTTCTCTTTACATTTTTTTAAAAATAAATCACTATTTATTTTTAAACAAATTTACCCATTCCTTTAATAAATTCCCACCGTGAATTTATCCTTCCAAATATCCACTGATATATTACTTCACTTTTATAAACCAGTTTATAAATTTCTTAGTCTCATCCTCCTTTATAATTCCAGTTTCGAACACATAAACAATTTCCAAACTGAGTTCCAAATTACTCCATTTTGAAATAATTTCCTTTGCTTACTCATTTATTTCAAAACCCATTAACTTTAGATTTTTATTTCTTACTTATGATTTAAAATCTTTTAACTGAAAAATACCAATTTCAGATTTCCAAAATTCCTTCTTTATCCTTTTAAATAAATTTAAACCTTGTATTTTAAAGTAAATTCTTTATTCATTTAAAGAATATCACATAAGTTTTACAGTTCATTATTTTCCTCTTTCTAACTACGTCTCCTTCCCCATACTTAGAATTTATTATTAGAATTTAAATTTTCAACTTTCATCCTTTCTAATTCACATTTTTAGTTAATCCAACTTTCAAAAATTACTTTTACTTAAGAATTATTTATTTTATCATTGAAAATCCAATCTATATATTTTGATAACTCAGTATACCCAAATATAATTAATCAAAAACAACATCCAATCTTCCAATTAATTGTATAATCCATCAAAGAATATCAAATAATCATAACACAGAATTATTCGAAAATCTAAATAATTTTGAGGAATCCAGTTGGAACCCTTCAACCTGTTTCCCTGCATCCACAGACGTTAGCACAATAGCAATTCCACTTTGAGGTGGAATATCGCGGTATATTGGATTAATATAATATCATCCGCTATTATGCGGCGCATGGGGTCTCATCCGCTATATAATGCGGGAAAATCAATCACTCCAATACATACTATATATATACTATCATATATAATATAGCACATCAAATCCATTCAATAATTCAACCAATTTTTTAAATTTATTCATTTAAATTTAAATAGCAATCCAAAAGAGTGAGATTAACTCATCTTTGACTTTTGTTTTGTGATCCGACCTAAACCGGCTATTTCCTTCACAATTTTGGACCTTGTACAAAGATTATACCATTTATTAACATTTGAACTAATCGAATGACCAATTTCCATTTAATAAATTTAATTAACTAATTATTTTATTTAAACTAATTTTTCCTAAATAGATAAATTTTAAGTTACAAAAATAGTAAAATAAGTTAATTTCTCTAATGCATATCTTTAAAGTTAAATAGTAGGTGAAAATATATGTGCGTACTTATTTTTATTTTGAAACTACAAATATATTTTTAAAATTCCTATTTATTTTTCCCCAAAACCTTACATATATTTTTTGTTTATCTATATATATACACACACACATTAAATTATAATAAAAATAAAATTCATTTTAAACCTATATACATATATTAAATTAAAAATAAACTACTTTTTTTACATATATATGTAAACTGAAAAAAATCTGCATATATACTTCACTGTATATTTATTTTTTTATTTTGTGTATATAAACATATATTTTTTTTAAATAAATAATGAAAATGATACCTCACTGCTCTGTCCAGACAATTCGCCACCAAACCCTCCTCAATCTTACCGCTAATCGATCGGCTCCTCCACGTCGTCTCCACCTTCAGAAATCTCTCTGCGTTTCGAATATGGCCATTCAAGTAGTCGCGGTCTCCAATCGCGAGCTCGGCCACTACCCTCTGACGACGCAAGAACCCCACCTCAAAGACTCCTTAACCCGCCCATCTACTGCCTCGACGTTGCCTAAACCCACGTGAAACCGCGATCAATTTCGTTCATGATGCTATATATTATTTTTTGATAGTGTTCTATCTGAGTTTCCTTTTTTTTCATGAATTGAGGGGAGAGAAATCTCGATTTTTAATCTCATTCGAATGGGACAGGGAAAGAAGTTATGCAAATGGGTTTTAATTTGCCGATTCGATTTTGAAAGAGGAGGAGCTTAGCTTGGTTTCGAATGGAAAGAGGAAGAGAAGGGGATCATCGATTTTGAAATGCAGCCATTTTTTTCTTTCCCGACTCTCGATTTTTAAAAGAATGAAAAGGAGATGTGAGGGAGGACGCGATTTGGATTGAAAGCTCGGCTGGGTGAATTTTAAAATGGAGAGGAGGGACGTAAAGGAGAGCGAAGCATGTACTGCACGGTAGGGGACAGTGATTTGAAATAAAGGAAAATCTGATGGAAAGAAAAAGTTTTGACGTGAAACGGTTTGACTGGTCAGTATAATATATATTCAAATCTAAATTTAAATCGTCCCGATTTACATAGCCTAAAATCACGAACTCCTATCGAGGCATACCGCTAGGTGTTTATAACGTTATACCCCTATTACGAACACAATGGAAAAGGTTTCGAGTCCTAATTTAATCGTATGGAGAAGATAGCTTTTCGGATCATTTATTATATTGAATTTTCGATATAAACTTCAACACGTTCATATATTGTATGCTCACACAACAAATCCAATTACTACAAAATTTGAAATCCGATAATAATACAATATTACAGATCCAATGGAACTAGTTTCGTCGAATTCTGAGACCGTGCCTCGGAAGGCTATTTCTAAATATCAATTTAAATGATATAATTTCAAAACTGAACGATTCACTGTTAAATTCAATTTTAAAACTTTTATTATCCTCGGCACTATCAATATAAATTTTACAAGCCTTCAAATTATTTTTAATAGGCTTAAACTTCATATTCAACATTTTACCCAGCTTCAAATTATTTAATTTAATAATTAAATTACCCAGTAAATGGTGATATTTAAATTCAATTTAAACATTAACATTTAAATATTTAAAATCAATTAAATATTCTGATTTCAAACATCTAAAAATTCTGAGTCATCACATATCATCTTTTAGTTAAAAATTAATTAATTCTAAATAACCAATTAATCCATCTCTAATTACTTAATTTATTAAATGCTTAACTGTAATTTAATTAATATTTAATTACTTGATCAATTAATTTCTAACCATTAATTAAAATCTTAACTTGTCTAATTAGTGATCCTAAATTACAAATTAATTAACCCCTAATTAATTAACTTACAACCCTTAATTACTTATTTATTAACCCATAATCGTTAATTAATTAAATTAATTAATTACTCTTTAATTACCTTATTAATTAAATGAATCACAAATCAGTAAATCTTAATTAACTTAAGGTAAAAACATTATCCTTATTAATGACTAAATTGTCATTAATATGTCTATTTAAAACATTACACTTTAAAACTTACTTTTTAAATTTCATTCCAAAATTTAAGATTTAAAAATGATTAACAAATTTAACTTTAAAAAAATTTATATCAATTTAAAAACCTTTTTAAATCAAATGTTAGAGAAATACTTATCTTATAAAATAAATTTATAAGAGTTTAAAAAACAAATTATTTAAATTCAAATCTTGTCTTTATTTTTAAAAAAAATTATTGTTTTTTAAAAATCTGTTTTTCAATGCTGCTTCGGGATCGACCCGAAGCCTACTCAAGTACATACTCGAGAAAACCCATCTTTCTTCATTTCCTAAAATTTTGTTTAAGTATTTAAGTTAAAATTCGAAACAAAGCACGCTCTCGAATTAGCCCGAGACATTACTCGATCACCAACACGAATACGCAAGTCTGCCTTCGAGATGAAACACTAAACCAATCTATAACACACCCCCACCGCCGTGCACACGCACCAGCATTGCCACCACCTCGGACCATCCATAAGACCTTCGCACATCAGCGATCATCCCCGCACCCAAACCCGATCACCAAAACTGCGATTCTCCCTTAAATCCAAACTCGAGACACTCTGCATAAAAATGAAACACAAACCAAACCAGAAACATCCACGAACTCCCTCCTCCGACCACTGGAGTGTCAGAGACTCCAACCACGCCTTCGACAACCTCCATGCTATCATTGCCCAAAGTCTGTGGAACTCGATCCACCAAAGGGGTCGCGGTGGCAACATTTCTGATCTAGCCTAAAAATTAGGGTTACAGACCTAAAACGATCACCGGCGCCACCACATTGCCTTGATCACCATTCTAACAATTTTCCCACATTTTCCGTTTATCCTTCTTCCTCTAGTGAGAACCACGACCTCGCTGAGCACTTCGATCATCAGTAACCACCTAAAACTCAATTTCTGTTCAACCCAGCAATGCATTCTCAAAACTCATCAAAAAATTGTAATTTCTCTTCTAAAAATCAAGATTTTGGTTAAGTATTCAGTTTATAAACCTGAATCAATCAATTAAGAAGTTTGAATTTTAACACAACTTAAAATTTGGACTGTTCTTTTAGTTTCAAGAGACATTTTCAATTTATTTTAACTTAAATAAAATTTTAAACTATAATCTATGATGAAACAAACAAACTTTATTTATATCCTAAATCCTAACAGTGATTAAATCAAGAGATATTGAATTTTGTTTAAAAAATTTAGTTTGAAAACTAAAAACAGAGAAGTTACAGGTGTAACAGGCATACATACATCCATTCATCCATATATACACAGAGAATTCACCAATATATGTACATACAAACATACTTTATTCCAGATATTAACATGCAAATAGATTTCATGTACTTAAGCTTTTAAAAAGTGATGTTACTCGCCTGTTAAAAGTGAACAGAGCCTTATTTTTGAAGAAAACTTTGAACTTTGAAAACTTGAGTGCCTTTGCTTCTTTGATTAATATAATTGAATTAATGGAAGATGTTTTTGTTACTGGAACTGAAAACTTGTTGAAGAAATGAGACTGCTTTAATTTCTTCTTCCTGAGTTTGCTTTTGAATAGATCCCAGTTTTTAAGAACTGCTTGCTGGCTTTTGTTCTATCTTAAGTTTGAATAAAAATGTTCAGGTTTTGTTTTGATTTTTGAAAAATGAATTATAGGCTTTGATCTTGATTAGTTTCTGGTTTGTGGAGGTATTTGATCACTGATTTTGTTTTTGAGAGATTTGTTTTGAGTTTCTTAGTTTTTGAACTGAAGAATAGAAAAAGAATGAAGAGAAGGAAGCATATGTATATATAGGCTAAAATGATTTATTTTAAATAAAAGTAAATCAAAAATTAAAAATGACACTTGCAAAAACACTCAACATTTGTCATATAGTATTATCTATTACTTAACACTTGTTATATTAAGCCTTTATATATATACACTTGTCATTTAAGTGACTAATATTTATTTAAATGTTAATAAAAGCTTTTACTTAATTTACAAACTCTTATCTAAATTTATTTATGAATTTCTTTAAAGAAAGATAAAATAAAACAAATTATATACAAAATAAAATCTTATACATGTCCTTTTAAAAATCCATAATATTTTAAAATATCTATCTTTTGAAATTCAAAATTAAATCCAAATTTAAATTAAATTTATAAAAAAATCCAATTTAAAATCAAGTTATATACACACACATATAATATAACAACACATTTAATTTGGAAATAACAATTCTATTTTTTTAAATCTATTTTATAAAACAAACACATATTCTTATTTAATTTGAAAAGCTCAAATTAATTCACAATCTTAACCTAAAATGTATATTAATTATCAATTCAAATTCGACTCAAAAACCAGGAATGTTACAAAATAAGCGAATTTTTACGAAACTCAATTCATTTTTCATTCTTCCTTGCTATCAACCTAGCTCTAATATCACAGTTAGAAATTTAGGCGATCTTCGGGCTCCGATACCACCGTTGAATTTCTATGATAAGAAGAAGAAGATTGATAGATGAATAGTTTGTAAGGTGGAAATAAACTTTATTTATTATTCAGCTTTTCTTTTTTTGCTCACATGTGATTACATTAACTTGCTTTAATACATCAAATAAGAGAGCACATCTCAGTTACAATGGAGTATATTTGCTAGACTTTTCTTTTTCTAGTTTTTTCTTTAAATTTCTATTACTAGATTTTTCTTGACAAAGCATTTTCTAGTATTCTCAAAATTACATATTTGATAAATTTAGATTTTTCTCCATTCTTAATTTTGGCATTTCCATAAATATAATGATTATAATTGTCAACATAATCAACATTTCCTAAAAATGAAGTTTATTTCCATCACAAAATGTGTATGTTTAACACATTCAAGAGAAAATATTTTGCAAAAATATTTAATCATATTTTAGCATTGAAATTATGTATATTTAGTTTAAATTTTTATATCTAAGTTGTAATACCATTTTTTTGTTGAATTAAATTTTTATTCCTATTATTAATTAATAAAGAATGATTTATAAAAGAATTTTATTTGTTATATCATATCTTTAGATGATATTAAATTTTAGTAATATTTATAGAGAACGTTTGGAATCTATAAAGAAAGTTTATTTGTTAAGTATTATTTTTAAGTAATATTAAGATTATGCAATATTGTAGAATGGTATTTTGAACTACTAAAAGTAGCATATTTGTTAGATCATATTATTAAGTGATATAAGATTTAATAACATTTGTTGATAATGGTTTTAGTAGTTCACGCTGATACAAAAAGTGACATCAAACGTAATAGAACTATTATTAAAAACTATCGGCAAAACATGCAAGTCAACACAGATATTTAAAGATCCAACCACTATAAAACCTCTTGTATTTCTTTTAACCTTTTTTCATCGTAATTTTAGTTGTTCTGTCTGATTTGTTGGTTGAGAAAGATATTTTTGCATTATTGTTTAATTTGATAGATTTAAATTCTTCTTAATCACAAATTAAGTTTATTTTTTTGTACTTAAAAGTGTTTGTCCTGAAACAAAATTTGTAGAAAGTATATAATTTTTGATATTCACCCAAGCACGGGAAATAAGAAAAAATATCTTTTTTCAAAGCGGTCATTTTCCATTATTATTATTTTCATTTATTTTGAAATAGAAACGTTGAAATGCAAAACATAATTTTCAAACAAAACATAACTTTAATTTTTTAATCCTAAAATCGTACTCTAGATGTTGTCTGCATTTATTGCAAATAATAAAAAGCTACGAGATACTGGTTAGTCTTAATTACATAAGAAAATCAGATTATTAGATTGAAACAAGAAAATTAAAAATAAATGTAATATAATTATACTGGTTAGTCTTAATTTTCTTAGAAGGCTCGCACTCTTTAAGGGAATTCTAGAACGTTGGGAGAAGAGAAGATGGAAATAATTAAAAAAACATTTTAGCGCCAATATAATGTGTTCGGGCATATAATATGTTCATAAGTTAGATCGAAAATTAAACTTATAATCTTGTAAAAGTGAAGTAATAAATTAAACTTTAAAAAAGATCTGCTGTGGACGTTAATATTTTAGATTAGACCTTTAGAGTTAAAATTTGAAGCTATGGGACGTGAAGCTTTCAGTTCAATTGCAAGTGTAGTCAGTTTCATTTGTTAACTGAGTTTTTAACCCAACAAAATTCAATAGGAGTTAGAACATCCAGACTATGCCATAATGACGTGAAAATTGAACAAAGCATCCAAAAGAACAAGCCAATAATACTCAAGGAAAATCAGCTAAAAATAAGCTAAGTAGATAGATCGCTAGCGGTCCATCACCTATGGATCACTAGCGATCCGTAAGGGTGGTTCATGAGTCATCGTAACCTCTTGCATATTGATTCATTAATTCTTCTAAATATGTTTGCTAAGTTTCATAGCTTTCCAAGCAACCTAGTTCGAGAAGCAAAGATTCATCTGATTCTAGTCATAGATCAATCTAACTCATGTATGAATCATTGGCAAAACAAGGCAACTTGCTACAAAATCACATAGAGAGCGCCTATATAAGACAAGAAGAGCAACCTACAAGAAATCCAAAAATCCCTTAAGTACATGGTTCACTAGCGATCCATCCCTATGGATCCATAGGATTATATTAGATCGTTATGAAATTTTCAAAGTACATTTGTATCATCGAGTGTAGGCTTCCGGTAAAGCGGACTACCCCAATTGCTTTTCTGTGCCTATAAATAAAACCCTACCTACAACATGAATAAGATCTTCTAGACTGGTGTTGGAACTCTGCAGAAATTTTCCTTCACAGTTATTCTTCACTCTTCTTCTCCCACGCAATAGTCATCAAGGAGCGACTATGATTCTTTAGTCGTCTTTAAGTACTTGTGACTTAATCTAACTTAGGATAATCTATCATATTATAATCCAATTCAACTTGTAACAGCAGTTAGTTAATAAGAAAAGTTACAGGCTTCGTTAATAGCCAAACCATTGTAAAATTATCTTGTCTATTTACTATTTCTGCCCTTTTAATATTTCTTTTCTATTTTATTTACACTGGTAAACAGGGTCGGTGCTTTCACACTTAATCTAGGGCGTTGATCCATTTTTTGGATTAATATTTTGGTGCTTTCACTAAGAAACCTAAATCTCAGCTCAAATCTACCTCTTCACTTTGGATAGGATAGTTCCTGAAGTTAGATCATCAAATTCTACTTGAAAGATTTGTTGGTGAAAACAAATGACAGCAGGGAGGAAGAGAACCACATCTGGAAAATTCATAGGACCTACTATTGTTGGAGACGAAACAAGCCCTTGGCAAGTTGAAGTCAACAACCCCAACAACCTATAACTTGGAGCTAACGTTGGAGATCAAGTGCTAGAATCCTCCACTCTGCATGAAGTCATGACTAAGGGAGAATTAAACTAGATGGTTGATGAAATTTAGCAGAAAATGACAAATAGTCGAAAGGCTCTTATGGAAAAGATAATGCTCTCTTAATGCTCCATTCACTAACTACCCCTCAGAACGGCACCTAAAGTCATGGTTGCTACGAAGCAAGAGATTTCTTCTATTTCTGGTTCAAGTAGAAGAAACAGAAAATAGAAGCAAAATGAAATAGTGGGTGGAGCTCCAGTCGTCACCATAATGGAAAATGCTAATTTTCAATCCACTATAAAAACGCTTACCGCAGACCTGAACTTAGGAGTGAGAACTCCACATGAGGATATACTAGTAGCTGATACTAACTCTAAGGAAGGAGAGCAACTTAAGTAAGGTGGATTGAACTCAAATGATTAAACTCCACTGACAAGACCAACGGCCTGCCAGTGTACCTTTACATGAGCGACTCACCCAAAGATTGGAGAGCTTAGGCTTTGGTAAGTCAATCACGACCTTTTGCAAATTCAAATACTTGGCGGAGCTACTGACAACCGACCTACGGATGAAAGGACGAGTGACGCATACATTGCGGACATAGTCAGACGCTTGATGGAAGACAACAAGGGTAGAAAGGATGATGATTGGTGTTCTACCCCGAACCAACTCCCTTCACAAATAGTTTCCAAAGGGAAGAGTACTTGAAGAAATTCATTATGCCACAAGCTATGCCCTTCAACAATAGAACTACTAACCCTCAATTGCACTTGTACAAGTACATTTGGAATATAGATGCTAAAAGAACAACAGATGCAGTTCATTGTTTGATATTGAAAGGCTAGTCAACTATGAAAGAATTCAATTGAAAGGCTAGTCAATGCTTGATATTGGAAGAGGCAAATACATTAGAAGGTAAAATTACTAATATGCGACCAAATGAATCAATTTAGAGTAATGTGAGGCCAATCAAAACGGCAAGAATTTTGAAGTAATTGCTGGAAAACATTGGAACTACAAAAGAAAGAACCAGGATCAGAACAACTGTAAGGGCGACCTAGGGAGAAAGAAACTCAGGGGTTTGAAACGTGGAGAATACACTCCGCTGAAGGACAACTTAGAGAATATTTACCTGGTAACTCAAGGAACAAAAAAGTACCCAAAGCTCCCTCAAAAAGAAAAGTCTGAGCAACAAAGGAATCCAGGGAAGTTCTATCGCTCCCATGAAACCTATAGTCATAACACAAACGAGTGTCGCCATTTGAAGAACGTGATCGAAGAACTGATTAAAGAAACCAAGCTACAACGGTACGTGAAGAGGTGCCAAATTCCGATCGGCCAACCAGACCTCATGCTCCTAACACCCAAGTAAACTAATCTGGAACTAGCATAGAGGGATCCAAACGAGCTGAATAGAGACTTATGATCAATAACATTTTGGGAGGTCCCCATCTGGAATTGAAAATTTGGTGCGAGATGGAAAGATATGCTAGTTCACTCAAACATGCTCCAAAGGAAACTTGCTTTGTAATCGAAGACGGGACCCCTGCTAAACAGCAGAAGATTCTCAATGATGACATTATGTTTCAAAATTGGGATGGTGAAGGAATAGAAGCTCTAACTTTCGAATGGAGGTGATGATAGGAATCAGACTCGTTGTCGTATGTCGGGTATTGATTGATACCGAAGGATCAGTAAACACTCTGTTTTGACATAAGATTGACTAAATGAATCTTAACATAAAGGATGTCTCTACATGCCGAACCAAAATCCAAGGATTCACCGGTCATCCACTATGGCCATTTGGCATAATCGTTCTGCCTGTTGAACTCAGAATAGTAGATTGGAGAGTGGTTCTAACCCAAACCTTTGTGATAATTGACGAGACGTCGTCCTATAATGCATTCTTAGGATGACGAGCCCTTGCTAATTCCCAAGTTATCCTGGCACAATGGTGTCTCACTATGAATTCCTAATGGAAAACGGAGTCATTATGATAAAGGTAGACCAGAGTGTCGCAAGGGAATGCTACATCGCTGAATTGAATGAAACAAGAAAGAAATGAAAGGGGAGGAGTGTGGAGAAAATTCTCCACGTTCATGAAATATAAACATAAACAACTATAGAATAGCCCCTGGATTGGGTACCACAGCCGATTCGATAAGGCTATGGACGTTAGAAAAAAGAGTTCAAGAGAGGAACAGGCAGCGCTGTCAGAGATTACGGTGCCTGTCCTGGTAGACATGGATGATCCGACATGAGCACTAAAAAAAGGATCACATCTTGAAAACAAGACGCGACAAGAAATAGTCAAGTTTTTTCATGCAAATCTGGACGTTTTTGCTTGGATGCATTCTGATATGTGTGGGTTATCGTTGAAGATAGCATGTTATGGACTTAATATTGATCCCAAGTATAATCTAGTGAGGAAGAAGAGGCGCACCCTGGGATCGGAACAGTCTACTGCACTAGGAGAGGAAGCGTATAAGCTGTTGGGAAATGGCTTCATCCACGATGCAACCTATCCTATATAGGTATCAAATCTGGTTTTAGTAAAAAAAATCCAATGGGAAGTGGCGGGTGCATTAACTACTCAGATTTGAAGAAAGGCTGCCCAAATAGATAGCTTTCCATTGCCCAAGATGGATCAGCTTGTTGACGCTATGATAGCCCATAAGATACTATCATTTATGGATGCTTACTTGGAATATAACCAAATCATGATGCATGAACCCATTCAAGAGAATACTACTTTCACCATCGACCTTGGATTATATTGTTATCGAATCATGCCTTTCGGACAAAAGAACGCATTGGCAAGCTACCAACGACTGGTAAACACAATGTTCAAAGGTCAGATCGGGAAATGATGGAAGTATACGTGGACGGCATGCTTATCAAATCATGCACATCAGGAAATCATTTAGACAATCTCATAGAGACGTTTTAAATATTGCGGAAATATGGAATGAAGCTCAACCCGATGAAATGCTCTTATGGCACTGCTTCTGGAAAATTCCTTGGTTTCATCATGAATGCAAGGGAGCATTGAAGCTAATCCGAAATAGATTACTTCCTTAAGGAATGTCAAAGCCCCCATGACTAAAAGGGAATTGCAAAGTCTAAATGGAAAGATCGCAGCTTTGAGCCGATTCATTTACTGAGCGACTAACAAATGCAAATATTTTTTTGATGCATTGAAGAAAGGAAAGAGGAATTTCGAATGAAACGAAGCCTACTAGTCGGACTTTGAAGAATTACTCCATCATATGGAAATCCCACCATTCTTATCCAAGCCAATGAATGTGGGAGATTTGTTCGTTTTTCCCGCTTTGTCGACCCATGCTCTGAGTGCAGCATTGGTACGCAAAGAGACTAGGGTCCAGTGACCCATCTTCTAGATCGGTATATGGTCCACTAAAGATGAATTAATGAAAGTTGGAAAAACTTGCCTATTGCTTGTTGATCATGTCGAGGAAGCTATAATCGTACTTCCAGGCTTATCCCATCAATGTTTTGATGGATCGGCTTTGGAAGCAAGTGCTTTACTTCCTAGAGACATCATGTCGACTTCTAAAATGGAATATCAAGTTAAACCAATAAGAAATCACTTATCACCCTCTAAGAGCTACCAATGGACATGCACTGGCAGATTTCATCATCAAATTTACCAAGCTGGACGATGAGGAAGAAATCACTTCGGACATGATGCCACAGTGGAAGTTGTTTGTTGATGGTGCATCAAATGAATTTTGTTCAGGTACAAGGGTAGTATTCGAAACCCTCGAAGGATGATTTGTTTGCTATGCTCTAAGACTAGAATTTCTTGCCATCAACAATAAAGCAGAATACGAGGCTTTGGTAGCAGGATTAAAAATCGTTAAAGAATAAGGAATCAAAGTTGTGCATATCTATAGTGATTTTCAGCTAGTCATCTTCCAAGTGAAAAGGTATTACTAGACAAGGGGAAACCTCGCCCTCCACCTGTCAAAAGTGCGAAAATTACTACTGGACATCAAGCACTACACTTTAAGTCACAATCTAAGGAAATGGAATATGCAAAAGGATCACTTAGCCAAACTTTCCAATTTAGGAGATACTTAGTCAATGAACGGCTCTAGTCCAAATGCTTACATCACCCAACATAGATGATATGAATATCGATTGGATTATGAAGACCGTAGAGAAAGAGTAATCATGGATGATGTTGATCAAATATTACCTGATCAAACGTACACTTCCCGAAAGAAGCTACTCTAGAAGGCACCACGGTTCATGTTGTAGGACGGAACTCTTTATAGGAGGGAATTCTATACTCCCCTGCTCAGATGTGTAACCAATAGCAAAGCAGAAAGGATCCTCAGGGAAGTCCATAAAGGCTATTATGGAAACCACATTGCAAGCTAGACTCTAACAAAGAAGATCCTCCGAATGGTTACTTCTGGCCATCCATCAATCGTGATGCAACGAACTACGCCAGCGATATGTGCAACGCCAAAGGTTCACCAAAATACAGAGAACACAATCCATAGAACTTATGCTAATGGTTGGCCCATGATCGTTTGCTTTCTGGGAAATTGACCTGATCGGCGTGCTTCTAATTGCTAAGGAGGAGCCAAATATGCTATCGTTATTGTTGATTACTTTACAGAATGGGATGAAGCAGAATCACTGGTTGCTATTACCACCAAGAAAGTAATTAACTTTTTCACAGAAAATATTATTTGTAGGTTTGGAGTGCCATAGAAAATCATTAGAGTTAACAGAACTCAATTCAAAAGCGTAGAATTCAAGGAGGTTTGCAAGTGTTTCCGCATCAAGCAAGCGGGAAGTGGAGGCGGTGAACAAAATCATCAAGTCCACCATCAAGAAATGGCTGATGAAAGTTGTAACACCTAATATTTTTCATAACATTATTTAGGATATTTAATTAGATAAATTAAATAAAATAATGTGTTGATTAGGGGATTGAGATTTGATTAAAGGGGCAGTCTACCATTTAACAATGGACTAAAGAATAGTTTAAAAGAAATTAAGGAAGGGGTAAAATAGGAAAGAGCCATTCCTATATCCCTTAAACATAGCCCTGTATACTCCTACATGTCCATTTCATTTCATTTTCAATTTTTTTATAAACCAAGCTGGCCACCATTAACAAGAAAAGTAGGGAAAAAAGAAGAAAGCTAGGAAGAAGCTTAAGCAAAAACCAAATCTATTTCATATATCAATCTCTTTAATCACAAAGGCTAAGGTGAATAATGTTTATATCTCTATTTTGAATTATTTTCAGTTTTAATATGAATCCAAATTGATTTGCAATATTTTACCATGTTTTTGAATGATGGAATGTTTATACATACATGTTGATGATTTATACATGTTCATATTGATTTTATGATATGTTCAAGGTAAAACCCTATTAAACTACATCTTTATGCCTTGCGAATTTTAATGAAGATCAAAAATAATATTTTGGAGATAGGTTTCAATTTTTAGAATTTTTGGAATTAATGTGGATTTTATATGAATTTTCTAGCGAAGAAAATGGTATTTTGGGTTATTAGTTATTTACAGGATAATAATTAAAGATTTGGATCTGAAATTTTTACATGTAAGAAAACATATTAAAAGACATTTTTTTGGAATATTTCTAGATTTTTCCAAAGTGTTTTGATAGGTATATAAATTATTTGAGATATGGAATTTGAATGTTTTATATATTTTAAAAGGAGAAAGGGACTTTTTGGAAATAATTTGATTTTGTTAATCTGGAATGGCAACACTTTGAAAAAGTAATATTGCAACCAATCAGGTTTAGACAAACAAGGTAGGCAAGGTACAAAAGAAATAATTTAAAAGTGTAAATAAATATGTTTTTCACTATTTCGTCTCTTTCGGCACTAGGTTCTGCCTCCATACAATCGCCTCCGATATAGTCGAAACTAATGCATATGGTATTAGGCAAGTGGTAAGTAATGAATTGGGTATGGCCGAAAGGTATAGGGTCGAAACCATGGGGTTTTGAAAGGGTTGAAGCTTGGCTTTGATTTTAAAGAAAATGCGCCAACTTGCTTTCGACTAAGATATTTTCGACTTAGTTGGGTTTCGACAAGGTCAAATGGTTTAAAGGAAATTGTTTTGATTGGATTTCACCTTTTTTTTTAGCCGAATGTTTTTGACTAAGTCAGAACATCTAGCTGCCGCTTTTTTACCTTTCCACCCAGTGAGTTTCGAAGGGGTTACCTGTTTTCTAAAATTTTCCCACATCTCCAATGCTTTCGAACGGATGGTTTCGACACCATCACTTTTTTACTTAGGGATCGTTTTCGAAATGTATGCTTTCGACTTAACTGGTTTAATGACCCTTTTATTTAGTTGAAGTATCACCTAAATTGGTTTTGATAGAGATGAAAATGGTTTCGAAGGGTATTTTCCATATGTTTTAAATTGAACTGAAGTGCTTTCGAAACGTTTATATTTAATGCTTTCGAAAGGTTTTAAAAGAGGTTTCAAAGGGGTGGTTCCCCAAAGATTTTGAAGAAGTCGAAAGGTGAAACTTTTTGAAGGTTTCGAAATGAAAGAATTTTCAAGGGTTTCGAAAGGCAATGTTTAAAATGTTTTAAAAGAAAGATGTCTAAGGTTTTAAAGCTTCCAAAAGGAAGGATTTCCAAAGGTTTCGAAATGGCTTTGAGAATGGTTTCAAATGGAAGGTTTTGGCCTTTCGGCCCAGATAAAAGAAAGTTTTACTTGGTTTCGAAAGGGGTATTTTCAATGGTTTCAAAAGTGGTACTTCCAATGGTTTTGGAAGGGGGACGTTCAAAAGTTAAATGTTTTCCTCAACTAAGATTTGAGTAAACTATATATATAACATGGAAAGGTGATTTTAAGTATAACATAGAAATAATATATTTTCCTTGTTTGAGTTTGATTCAGCGGTCTTAAATAATTTTAAAAAGGTTTTTAAGGAAAAATTTGGGAAGATATTCCAAAGTAAAATGACTAGGATATTAGATACCAGATAGGACTAGTATAGGGTCGCACCCTATACATTAGCTATTAGCCCCAGCTAATTTAGTCCAAAATTCCAACGTGTAGGGCTTTGTCACGTTAAGACTAAAATTATGGATACACATAGAAAGGAATATATGTTTGTATACAGATAGGTTATTGGTGAGCCTGCAAAACCAATTGGAGCAGGTGACCTTAGAAGATGATAAGTTAAGGACTGACTGTCCAGAAGAGAAGTAATTAATAGATAGTTAAGGACAGAACATCCAGAAGAAAAAGAGTGTCTAACAGCGATTAGATAAATTTTGATATGTTGTTTGGTAGGCCTGAGTCAGCCAATGGTTAATAGTTAGCCAAACAAAGCTATGGTGCATGAACATATAGTTCATCTATTACCAAATATATATATGTACACATATATGTTTACATAATGATGCTTTATAGATTTTAACCTATTTTGGTTGCAGGAATTGCTAAAGATATGTTTTAAAGGAATGTTGGTGAGGGGAACTCGTTTCGTTGAGCGGCATGGTCTCACTCAACATAAAATAACAGAGATGAATAGTATTATTCGCCCCATGCTTTATGTCAAACTCAAAGTTTTTGTTTCCATTAAACTCTCAGATGCTCTAAATTGATTTGATTAGGTTGAGGGTTGAGGTTTTAAAGTTTTTGAAATTTTGGCAAATAAACTTCTGGAGACGAGCAGATAGCTGACGGATAGCTATTTCGGAGTACAGTGATTCCATTATGTGTTAATTCAGATGTGACTATATTACTTTGATCAACAAAAGGGTACATCGTCATTTGTCGCTCTTGGCGTATTATTGTAAATTATATTTGATCATTGCCTGGAAAACATTTTAGGGATTTTTGTAACTTGGATATGATGTTATTTTGAAATGTAATCAACAAGATGTTGTTTTTATAAATTTATGTTTTTTTTCATATTCAAATGCTTCTGATATTATGGACACTATTAGCATTATATTATTATGTCATTAGAGGTTAATACTATGGATGACTACACCATTTATAGCGCTTAGCTTTTGGCCTCCAGATACGGGATGTTACAACTTGGTATCAGAGCATGGGTTTACGAAAAACTTTAAGTAAAAATGGATTTTGAAAAAAATCCTAAGGAAGTAGAGTAAGATTGGGGTATGAGATAACGCTATATTAACGTACTTGTATTTGCCATATATAAGTATGCGCTCTATCTCTAGTCTCCTATCTTTGTTAGGTTATTCATTTGTATCTCATGAGATTTGAATACAGGTATGGATGGTAGAAGAGAAAGAGTTAACCCAGGGAGGGGAAGCACCGATGGGAATACCGGACATAATTCTAGGAGAACCCAAGATCAGGCACATGCTGGGAATGTGGGGTGCTGGTGTCCCGTGGGTTGGAATAGAAGTTATGTATCAATTCTTCGTGGATATGATGCTAGTGGGTATTGCTGCTGCAGTAGTGGAAGGAGGAGTTCCGAAGATCCCAGTTTTCCATAACGAGGCTATGTTGAGTGGAGGTTACAATAAGCTCAGAGGAAAGCCGTTTATTGGACCAGAAGATGCTATTGAGGTTGAGAACCGGTTGTTGCACTACGAAAGGATGCCATTGTGGCTCAATGATGAGCAGAAGAGGAGGTTGGCATCCGGACAACTTTAGGGAGCTACTTTTTTTTGGTGGAAAAGTATGACTATGGTAATGGATGAAGAGACTATGACATGGGCGGAGTTCAATAGGAGGGTCCAAGAGAGGTTCATGTCAGTTATGGCGCAGTTTGTTTTGATTAGGAAGTTTGCTGAGCTAGAACAGAGGGAAATGACTATTCTGGAGTACACCGATAGGTTTGAGGAGTTAGCCCGATATGGTTAAGCCATTGTTGATATATTAATGAAGAGGAACGACAAGTTTATCAAAGGATTGAAGTCTGAATTGGCCAGAGATACTTTACTGCATATCAAAGATCCTTGTGATGTGGTTGTGGAAATGGCTTTGAGGCACGAGGAGATGCTTACTCGTCAGGAGAAGAATAAGGCTAAGGCGATCCAGGTTGGGCAGGACCAGAAGCAGAAGTTTTTCTACAAAAAGGGTACTTAGAAGGGTAGAGTAAACAAGAGAGGGAAGTCTAAGGTCATTTGTTTAAGTGTGACAATAAGGGGCATTTTTCCAATGAGCGTCGTTTCGAGAAGGCTAAGGAGATGATCGGGAAGTGGAACATCCAATGCTTCAACTGCAATCAGATAAGCCACTATAAGAACTAGTGTAATAATCCCACTAAGGATGGAAAGGATAAAGTGTATGCATTGGAGCTTGATGCTTCTAAGCCGATGGCTCAAGAGAAAGGAAAGGCAGTTTTGAGAGGTCCGCTTCAGATTCATGGTATGACTATTAGTATTCTATTTAATACTAGTGCATCACATTCTTTTATATCTAGATGTTTGATTGATAATCTTAACCTTGAACCCACATATTTAGTTACTTACTTACGGGTTGTGAATCCAACAGGAGGGTAGCAACTCTAGGGTTGAGATGTGACTAGTTAGAGTTTGACCTGTTAGGTCATATCTTTGTTTGCAGTTTGCATGTGTTTGATTTTGTGGGGTTTGAAATTATTCTTGGATGGATTAGTTAAGTGAGTACGATGCTAAGATATTTTTCCAAGATAAGAAGATATGTCCGGTTAGTCGCTCTTGGCGTATTATTGTAAATTATGTTTGATTATTGCTTGGGAAACTTTTTGGGGACTTTGGCAACTTGAATAGGATGTTTTTTGAAATGTAATCAGCGAGAAGTTGTTTTTATAAATCTATTATTTTGTTCATATTCAAGGCCTTCTAATATTATGGATATCATTAGCATTATCGTATTTTGTCACTAGAAGCTAATACTATAGATGACTACAAAATCTGTAGCGCTTAGCTTTGGCCAGGAATTTACAAAAGCCAAAAGAAATCGGGTTGATGAGCTCCCACTTGCACTATGGGCTTACCGGACGACGCACAAGTCAGCAACTACATAATCATCATTCACCCTAGCATACGGATCCAAAGCAATGACCCTGGTCGAATTAGAAGTTCCCTCTCATCCGAAATGGCACATCAATCAAAAGGAGAACAAGCAGCTCCTGCTTGAGTCACTTGATCTAATTGACGAGAAATGGGAGGAAACCGAGCTAAGGACCATGACTCAATGGAGAAGGGTAACACGGTACTTCAACTCCAAGGTCAGCAGCCATACTTTGAAAGTGGGAGGTGTTGTCCTGAAATGGTTTTATCTAGCTATAGGAACATTCGGACCGAACTGGGAAAGGCCTTACTCAATCAGAAAAAAGCTCGAAGATGGAACTTTTAAGCTTATCACAGTCGATGGAATTCAAATTCCTTATGCTTGGAACAATGGCTTGCTCTGGCATTACTTTATTTTGCTTTTATATATGTATTTCCTAATTTTGCAAATAAGCCGCCTGACTACACTAGGGTCATTGTAAATAGAAATTTTTTCTTTACTTCCATTTTATGAATGAAATCTCTTTAGCTTCTTGAACCAATAAAACCGTATTTATATAAATTACTCGCCAAGTCGATGAAAGTCAACTAACTCAAAATCATTGATTAGCTGCTTGGGAAAGTGAAAGCACACCCAAGTACACTTTGCCTACTTGACAAATCGACGAAAGTAAATTGGGATAAAATCAAAAGCCGCGCATTTCGTAAGCCGTACATTCTTAAGAGCCGTGAATTTCATAAGCCGTGCATTCTCAAAAGTTGCACATTTTGTAAGTCATGCACTCTTAAAAGCCATGCATTTCGTAAGCCAAGAACTCTCAAAAGCCATGCATTTTGTATGACGTGCACTTTTACAAGCAGCACATTTCATAAGCCGTGTAAGCACTACTTGATGTTACTCCGGCATCATCAGCAAACCATTAAGATTTTATAAGTTCTAATATTATCCTACAACATCGGGAATCTTGTCTATTGCAGGACTAACAAAGATCAACTTCCATTATAAAAACGAATTGACATGAGTCCAGCAATGTCACAAAAATAGGAATTGGCAAAGAATTCTGACCTTTTGCTGACAAAATCTCTGTGGAGACATTCAAGTCACGAGTTCCCAAAGATAGGAACCGCAAAATAAATTTGGCTATAGACATCCGAGGAATCACTCAGATCAACTAGTCATCTATCAAATGTTCGGAATAAGTAGGGGGTGCATGCACCAACACTTAATTGAAAGGAAAACTACTTCACGGTCTTGTTACACTGAACAAAGAATTTTTGAAATCACAATAGATCAATTATAAAACTGAAAAAATGCATACATAATGCGTGAAATCATGAAAATAAAGGTATCATATACCACAAAACACGGCACGACAATATGGAGTATAGAAATTACCTAACAAGCAATCGTGTCATGTACACACAGAAGTGGTATAAAAACAAACTAGCTAAGTGATAAATAAGAAAGAACACATAAGAGATAGCAGCATAAACATTAATTTTTTCATTTCTCATCACATTTTATGTACAAAGTCAAAATGTAGGGGCCATGTCCATACAATATTGGACAACAAAAAAAGTACAGATGCTAAAACAACAAAAGTAATAAGTGCAGACTCTACATTTGAACAAAATACATATCGGACAAATGAAAATGCTACAAAATCCGGCTCCATTATCACTTGAGTCCATCAGTGCTTCTTGCCACCACTTCCAATCTCGCTTTTGGTCGAAAGTTTCTTCTTCCCCTTAGCATCCCCACCGTGAATCGTATCACTACCAGAGTTATCGATTGTAGGCTCTGTTCCTATGACTTCTTCTTTTTCTTTGGTCCCATCGAAACTTGGTTGGTCTTGCACTTGCGGGACTTGCGGGGGCTCCTCAAAAACTTTTTCTCCTCTACCTTTTCGTTCTTAACTTCCACCATTTGCTGCTCAGTTTTTCCAAGCTAGCTGGTTTAGATTGTCTACTCTCGAGTGTCAGCTACTATTAAATAGCCCTCTAGAGATATAAAGGGTTGTCTAGGCCATGCAACGTAGTAATCTTCTTAGATTCCGATCTTAGTTACGAGCTAAACACGGGTGTGGTGATCAAACTAGCTACAAAAACAAGCATTGAAGTAGTCAAAATAGTAGTAGGCCCCAGGACTAGAGAAAATAGCAGTTCGAGAGGAAAAGAAGATGGGCCTATAAGATCAAAAAGAAAAGCATTCAATTCATCTTAGTCTTGTAGCGTGAGCTAGAAGTCTTCAAACTCAGGAGAAACAAGAAAGTTACCTGCATCAGAAATCTAATTGTGAATCTCAACCTCATACTCCCTACCGTTTTCTTCTTTAGATGGTTGCACAATTTTGGGCGAAGTTTAGGACTTCCCATCGCTTCGGAGATAGCTTCTGAAGAGGCCGAAAACAAAGCAGTATAGGTCGAAGCTGGAATGATTTCTGTCTAGTCATGAGGCTACTTGGATGATTCGTTAGGCCCATAAATGAAAGGCTCTGATAGTGCTTTAGCAGCTGCATCTGCAGTAGCATTGGTAGCTACTTGCTCCCATTCAACCGGAATAATCTCTCGGCCCTCTACCGAAGTCCTCTTTGATTCTTCATTTAGATAGGTTTCCACCATTTCTTGTTGAGTGTACGCATTCCTCTCTTCTAGAAAACGGGCTAGGACTTCTTCCTAAATAAGAGCAAGAGTACGTGGGAATATGGGGCCCATATAACAAATACTGCCCTGATGCAATAGGAAGTTGATGTTGAAGTTCAAGATGTTGTTTTTCGTCTTCTGCATCTTCTTTTCGAAGATATATTGCAGCTTTAAGTAGTCTGCTATCACGACGGCTTTCTCAACTCCGACTTGGTCTTTTCAATGTCAAGTTGAGAAACTTTTTCGCGAAGCAATCACTTGAGCATGGTTGTAGATGGTCTTATCTCGGGATTCCACCATCCTCGCATAATTAGCAATTATTTTCTTATGAGCTTTGATAGTTTCATCATAACCAACAATGGTTCTCTTTTTAGCTTCGATGATCTCATGTCGAGTTTCAAGCTCCATTTTCAACCCGACTTCATCGGTATGGGCTTTCCTGATTTCATCTCTGAACATGATTTCAATTTTTGCTTGAGCCTCCTTTAATTACTTTAGGAAACTAGTGTGGCTCCTACTATCTCAAATATAAGCATCTCTCTTTTGTCAATTTATCAATTCTGGCATCACATTTAGTCAGCATCGTTTCGTAATCATCTTTCTCCGACTCTAAAGAAAGAATCTCTTGATAGTTCTTACAGTTTGTGTCCTCCAGCTGCTTTCATAATTTCTCCCATCCTTTCGCTTGATCCAAGTCGTTCTAAATTGCATGAAGATTAGGTGTATAAGAATCGTTACGAAGTGGATGCATGTCACGATCGAATTTAACTCCCTTTAGTTACCACCAGGGAATGCGACTTCAAGTTTAGGTGGATTAGATGGGAGAATACAAGAAGGCCTCTTACGAGGGTGTGAAAAACCAAAAGCAGGCACAACATGAGTTAACGGAGTCTAGGTTGATGGAGCAACCTGAATATTAGAAGTCGGAACCTCAATTCCTACAGAAACTGGAGTTGGGGCAGATGTAAGGTGCTCAGAAGGATGAGGATCACAGTCTACTTTTGACTTTTTGGATGGCTCTTCCCAATCATTGGGAGTCTTCCTCTTCTTATAGCTACCCCTATGAACTCTGCCTTGGTCCGTATCATCCAAACGACGAGCTTTAGCTTCCCTATCTTTTCTCCTTCTCCATTCTTCTTCTCGGGGATGGTTTCGACTTGAATTACTTTTCGACCCATGTTGTGCATCCGCAAATTGTTCAAGATCTTCATAGAATCCATGACCTCCCATGGTGCCTAATATAAAAAAACGAAGTAACTTTAGTGGCAGAAAATGAGCTCGAATAATGCATATATAAGTATACATGACCCTAGTAGAGAATGTAACGTGTCGTAGGCGTCCTAATAGGACTTCATAGACTGGGTCGGAAAGTGACTGCAGTGGGAGTCAAGCTAATTCTAGAAATAGCATGAAAGGTGTGAGAAGTCAATCCCTTAGACAAAAAATAATCCCCTATGAGTCTGCAATGTCCATATATACGTTGCTATAGTCCCAAAGTCTACATCGGATTCCTTAGGTGGAAAACCATGAAGCCGTTCAGTTGTTGGGGGAGCATCTTTAGCAATAACCTCTTGGGGAGGTAACCTAGGACAATGAGACTCATTCCTGGAGTTTCATTACATGAATCGAGATCTCCTTCGCTGGAGTGTGCATCAAACTCCTCACTGCTAGAGGTGGGGTCACTATCACATCCGTTCTCAATTTCACCTTCCTCTTTTTCTGCAATCACCACAACCTTGCCTTCTTAGTGTCTGAACTCCTCTTTCCCTTCCTTTGAGATTAGGAGCATCCTTTTGGACTAATGCTCTGATAGTAATGTCCTTTTCTTTAGAAATCTTCTTAATTGATCCATAAGATGGACCTTCTTCTCTTTGTAAACTACTATCTTCTAAATCGTGCTATGAAGATATGGAGCGTGCTCCAACCTTGGAATGGGCAGGGGATGGAAACTCAACAACAACGACAGACCTCTTAGGATGCAAAAATCCACACCAATGCAAATTCCAATCCCTTAGTAAAGCTTTAATCGATTTCTCTCTAGCATCTTTGGCATTCAGAGTATAAAAGATAGGGCCAAGCGTAGGATTTTTATTTGGCCTCGGAATAACTGTAAGAAGCATTCAGTTTATTAAAACCCCATACCATCATAATAGAACTCAACGAAAGAATAGAATACTTACCCCCGTCATCGAAAGATGATTAAATCCTTCAGGACATCTAACGAAGAAATATTGGGTCTTGAACTGGGATAAGCTGCTTTGGAGTTGCAACACGATTTTGAGATTTCTCTAAGCCTCAATAATCGTAAGAGACGTACATTCCTTTCTCTTCTTGAATGAAAGGGAGTATCTCAATTCGTCAAATTTTGGGGCATAGTTGAATGTCTGCATAAACAAAATATAAAGACAAGTCAAAATTGCAAAAACGTTGGGATGAATCTGAAATGGGGCTATTCCCAATTTAAGAAGTGTGTCTCACAAGAAATGGTTTAATGAGGGCAATGCACCATTCAAGCACATGTACCATGGTAGGCGGTGTACCAAGGAGGCGGCATGTGTGCAAACTCATTTTTCAGTGAGAGGCATACATCATCCTTTGAAATACCATGTTGTAAACAAATGTCATGCAGAACTTTAGCAGAAATGACAGTAGGAGCTCTCTCCGAAGGGTTAAGTAAAAGCTTAAAAGTTCAAAGGAGTTTGGTTGAAGATTGGGCTCATCAGCACCAACTAACCATATTGAGATTGTGGTGCTGAAGAAGTAGGCGCTGCTGGAATCATTTGCGAATGCATAACCGGTGACAACTCCACTTCTAAAAGTGTCGGACTTCCTCCATTAGATTTAGTTTGAGAGGACGAATTCTTCATTCTATATAATAGAACTTATATCTAATGTGATGACCGCCCATGACTCCCGCACAGAAACAAGGGAATGATGCGCTGAAGGTGTGCCAGGCAGCCATGGGTGACTGTCAAGGTAGAATAAACATCGCAAAATCTATCGTACAACTCACAACGCATGGATAAAATACAATAGAGAAATATAATATAGTGAAGCTCCATAGAACAGGACATCATCATATAAGCATCATAATAGTTTTATACAAACATATGAATCATCCATACATCAAAGCCTCACTACATAACACTCAAACAAATACAGCAGCAGAACACCCAGTACATATAATATGAAATAATATGCAAAAGCCTCCTGCTTGTCCTCGTCATCATCAGCGTAGACCTCCCTGAACAGCACCTGTCACCTGCTACCTAGTCTGCCCATCCCAACATGGATGAACAGCCCAAGGTAATAAGAGGAGACATAAAACCTTGAGTCAGACAAAGTCTTAGTGAGTAGTAAATCAACTATCAAACATACCAAAAGAGCATAAGGGATAAAAGGAATAGGAACCAAACCGTCCCACTCCACCTCTTTCTACAGTGATAGCCCCAAGACACACACTAAGGAGAAGCAAGCATAACATAGCAGACAATTAAGGTAAAGCAATAACCACTCGAGTCAAGGTCGATGTTTTCCAAATACAAACCCCCAAGGCCTAAACCAAGATCAGATAAGCACCCAGAAAACACCGCTCTTGAGACCAAATGATGATACAACCAAACGTCCAAACATCCATGACTCTGGCTATCACTGTTATCATTGCCTTGATTTCACCGTTAGTTGAATGACCACCTGTCAAGGGCTAATGGTAACCCCGGTTCTAGTCATAACTCCGCACTCTACCTGTGCCTAGGACTTATCTACTCTGCCCAGAGTACTCGACTACCTGCCTGTAGTCTTTTGGGTGTCCCGACTACCTACCTGTAGTCGTTTTGGGCGCCCCATGTACTCTTGCTTTTGAGCATGCTAGAAACTTCAACAACGATGAGATCCAAGCCTCCTAGTCATCCTCCTCGACGACTATTCTCATACTAGCCCAAGCTACCTCTCGAGCAGTCCATTATCAACCAACTCGAACCATCCCTTGAGTTATCAACATGCTTGGAATGATCCCTGCCTGGATTACGCCAAGACTCACATCATACTTCGCTTCATCGCATCATAGCAAAGTTCCATCTCAACATCATCCAATCCATACATATGAGCTTCAACATCCGCTACATATGTCTTAAGCAGCTTTCACCATTCAAGAGCCTCTTTCGTAGCTTTTGAATCGTCTTTGACCATACTTGTCCAAATATATCAACTAGATAACTCATTCACAACAATCAAACAAGGCAAACATTAATCCAAACAAATAAGTAGTTAATCAGGATCTAAATAGACATTTATAATTAAAATGGCAATTTCGTAAATAAATGAGAATAGATCTAACATACATGGATCATGGGTTTTTAACATAGATCTAACAAATATAAATCATGGGTTTTGTCTCTACAACTTGATGAATGAACTTGCAAAAGTAAACATCTTTATAAGTAATGGATCTACACTTGAATCTAAGGAAAAATGCATAAAACTACTATCTACAACACTCCAACAAACCACCAAACCAATATACTCCTTTGGGTCCGCGTGAGAGATAACCACCACTCACCGAATCACCCAAACGCTTCAAAAACTATCAACTTCAGATCTGGACAGCGAAAATTCAAGCTTGATTCGTCGAAATCCCGCTTGAAACGATGAAATCTAGCTTCGTTGGATGAAGATCTTCAACTTAGGCTCTTGGATCTTCAATCTCGATCTTCGATCTTGGATGGATGTTAGAACTAGATTGGAGTGGAGAAAAAAAGATGAAAAAATGTTGTAGTCGAGCTCTCAAAATGGCAGCACTTCGTCGCTTCGAAATCCGGTGTCAAAAAGTGAGGAAATGGCCGTGTATTTATAGGCCTAACTCTTAACTCGTTCGCGGCTTAGCGACCTATCCCTTAAGTCGCTCGCGACTCAGCAACCTACGCCTTATAACGACTCACGACTCATCAGGGTAAACGACTTAACAACCTTACGGCTTAGCGACTCAACGACTTAAGCCTAACGACTTACGACTTAGCTATTTACACGGGTTAGCAAATGTCGCGACTTACCGGGCTACGACCTACAACCATCACGACTTAATGAAAACACAGCGACCTACTAAGTCGCTCACCACTAACCCGCTAATTCCACTAACTCGCTAGCTCCACTAACTCGCTAACACGCTAACTCGTGTAACTTGCTAACTTGTTAACTCACTTATCCTGTTGACTCGCTAGCATGCCAACTCGAATAACTTCCATAGGTCGTTACTCGCTAACCCTTAAGTCGTCTACGACTCAAGAACCCTACTAACCCGTATAACTCCTAACTCGTTAACTCGCGGGCTTTCTCACTTGCAACCCATAGCTACCTTAGGTCGTTCTATCCACTAAACCGTTAACTCGTTCTAGCACTATCCCGAGTTAACTTCCCAATCTAACTTCCTTACGACCCAAACAACATACAAGTTATCCTCCCATACAACTTAGGCTAAGGATGACATAAACAACGCTAACGACCTAGAAATTCTACGATTTATCGACACGTAAAATACGGGTCGTTACATTCTCTCCCCCTTAGGTATTTCGCCCCCGAAATTCCAAGCAAACAACATCAATCAAAGCTATTCTGCATGCCTACCATCCATAGCAATCAACAAACCATGCATTCAATTCTAGCCTAGCATGCAGAATTCTAAGACTTAGAACAAGTTACAAATTCATGAGATGTCACGACACCTTAGGGCCATACCTTGAAGAGTCCAGGATGAGCGGCCTTCATCCTCTCTTCCTCCTCCCACGTACAGTCGTTAACATCATCACTCCATTGTATCTTGAGCAACGTAACCGTCTTCCTCCTAAGCTGTTTCGTGTCGGTTCCAACAACATGAAGCGGCTTACGAGGTCTCGTAACCACTGGATCAACCTCTAAATCTTCACAGTTATCTGCAGAAACCACCGTAGTTGGGTCGTGCACATACTTCCGTAGATATGATATATGAAAAACATTGTGCACGCCCACCATCTTTTCCAGTAACTTCAATCTATAGGCGAGCTTTCCAATTCGCTCGATAATCGGGAATGGTCCAACAAATCTCGGAGTTAACTTTCCTTTCTTTCTGAATCTAATAACATTTTTCAATGGAGAAATCTTCACAAAAACCATATCACCCACGTCGAATTCCAAATCCTTACGACGATTATCGGCATATCTTTTCTGACGATCTTGGGCTGCCTTCATTCGTTGCCGAATGATCTTTATACAATCCGAAGTCTGTTGAATCATTTCTGGCCCAAGTATCAGCTTTTCTCCAGTTTCCAACCAACATGTCGGAGAGTTACACGGTCTTCCATACAATGCCTCATATGGTGCCATACCAATACTCGACTGATAACTGTTATTATACGCAAATTCCACCAAATGAAGATGATCTTCCCATGATCCTTCGAAGTCCAAAACACAAGCTCTGAGAAGATCTTCCAAAACCCGGTTGACTCTCTCAGTCTAACCATCTGTTTGAGGGTGATAAGCTGTACTCAAACGCAACTCAGTTCCCAAAACCTCCTGGAAGCTCTTCAAAAATCCACTAGTGAACAAAGGATCTCGGTCGCCCACTATACTCTTCGGAACACCATGGAATCGAACTATCCACTTAACATAAAGCTCAGCCAACTTCGATGCAGTCCTAGTTGATCGAACAGGAATGAACCTTGCACTCTTAGTCAAACGATCTACGATGACCCAAATCCCTTCATTCCCTGTCCTGGTTCTAGGTAGACCATCGATAAAATCCATCGACACTTGCTCCCACTTCCATGTAGGAGCCTCTAATGGCTGAAGTAATCCACTGGGCTTCTTCTGCTCAGCTTTCACCAACTGGCAGTTCATACACTTGGAAATAAAATTTCCAACATCCTTCTTCATGCCTTCCCAATAATAGGTTCTCTTCATATCCCGATACATCTTATTTCCACCTGGATGAATTGTCAACTTCGAGTGATGACTTTCCCTAAGAACTTCATCTCTCAATCCATCTACATCGGGAACAACTAGTCGTCCTTGCTTTCGAAGCCAACCCTCTCGATCGACTTCAAATCCTTTATCCTTTTCTGGATTCAATCCAGATTCCAAATCTCGGATAATCTTGACAAGCTTATCGTCTCGCTTTTGGCTCTCGCCAATTCTCTCCACAAGAGTAGGCCTTATCGATAAGTTTGCCAACATCTCAGGTTCCAACTCACATCTAGGCCTGAAATCAAATCCAGCCAAATACTCAAGATTCATCCACTCCGAAAACATGGCTCCTAGTCCTGCATGTCTTCGACTCAACGCGTCAGCCACTGCGTTACCTTTTCCCGGAGTATAGGCTATACCAAAATCATACGATGCTAAGAACTCTAGCCACCGTTGCTGCCGAAGATTCAAATCCTTTTGGGAAAACAGATACTTCAACGACTTATGATCCGTAAACAACTCGAATCGAACTCCCAAAAGATAATGTCTCCACATCTTCAAAGCAAATACAATCGCCGCTAACTCCAAATCATGTGTCGGATAATTCCTTTCATGCGGCTTCAGTTGTCGACTAGCATACGCAACAACTTTACCTTTCTGCATTAGCACTGCTCCAAGTCCAGTACCACATGCATCGGTGTAAACCACCATCTCATCATTCCCACTAGGAATAGTCAAAACAGGAGCACTTGTCAGTCGCTCTTTCAGGATTACGAAAGCTTGCTCACACTTATCATCCCATCTAAACACTTGATTCTTTTTCGTCAATCCTGTCAATGGTGCAGCTATCTTGGAAAAGTCTTTGATAAACCGACGATAATATCCTGCTAATCCAAGAAAACTTCTCACATCGGATGCATTCTTAGGTCTAACCCAATCCAGGATCGCTGTCACCTTAGCGGGATCAACTGCTATCCCATTTCCAGAGATAACATGGCCTAAGAATCTCACTTCACTCCTCCAGAAGTGACATTTCCAAAACTTAGCCTTCAGCTGATGTTTCCACAAGATTTCCAAAACAATCCTCAAGTGTGTCTTGTGTTCCTCCTCAGTTCTGGAATAAATCAGAATATCATCTACGAACACAAGCACGAACTTATTCAACTGATCTCTGAACACTCTATTCATAAGATCCACAAAATATGCTTGTGCGTTAGTCAACCCAAACGGCATTACCAGCCACTCATAAAAACCGGATGGTGTCCTAAAAGCAGTCTTCGGCACACTATCCTTAGCCACTCTCAACTGGTGAAATCCCGTTGCCAAATCCATCTGAGAGAACACCTTAGCCTCGTGAAGCTGATCAAACAAGTCATCTATTCTCGGCAATGGATACTTGTTCTTCTTAGTCACCTTATTCAGCTCACGATAATCCACACACAACCTCAACGATCCATCCGCTTTGGTTGCGAACACAACTGGTGCACCCCATTCGGACACACTACGCCGAATGAATCCTTTCTGCAAAAGGTCATCAACTTGCACCCTCAACTCTTGCTGCTCCCTAGGCGCCATCCTCCTAAGAGGCATCACCATAGGTCTGGCTCCTTCAACTAGATCGATACGAAACTCAATCTCCCTATGCGGCGGTAATCCTTTGACTTCGTCAAAGACATCCTCAAATTCATTCACAATAGGCACCGATGACAGTACATCCCGTGGAACAACCAGCGAATACATGAAGACGCCTTCTTCATGCTTACATCGTATCACAACCTTTCGCCCTTCCACATTCCCGACTGTCACCTCAAGCCTCTCACAATCAATCCTTGCCGCATACTTCCTAAGCCAGTCCATACCCAAAATAATTCCGAACCCCGCAAAGTTCAGAACAAAGCAATCACAAACAAACGAGCAATCATAACTCGATACGACTAGACCACGGCATACCATACACAAACAAGACGAACCCCCAACTGGATTTGTCACAACCAATGGCCTATCAACAATATCCGGTTTCAAACCTAACCGACCTACCAAATCATCACAAACAAAAGAATGCGACGCTCCAGTATCAAACAACACTCTAACTGGAACACCACAAATCGAAAGAGTACCTTGAACCACCACACTCTTCCCCTTCTCTTCAGCAGTAGGAGCTTTAGAAGATGATGGAACAGCCCCCAAAGCGTAAGCTTGCACAATCTGCTTATCTTTCCTCGGTTCTGGACAGTCCTTCTTGATATGTCCCAGCTTATCACAGTTGTAACACTTTCCCGGCACCTTGGGATTCCTACAATCTTTGGAGAGATGGCCCTTCTGCTGACAGTTGTAGCATGTCACTTCGCCCTTCGGCTTCTTCTGGCCATCCTTACCCTTCTGTTGCTGTTGCTTCCTCTTCTTGTTTCCACCCTGCTGTGGCCTAGACCCTTCCTTGGTTACAGCAACAACAGATCCTTCCTTAGGAAACAAACTCTCATGCCTTAGAGCTTTCTCCACAAGCTTCTCAAATGGATCGTCCAAATGATCCACCAACTGTCTCCCAAGATAATAGTCCAAGCCTGTCACAAACTTCTCATTCTTCTGATAGGGAGATTCAATATACGATCGAGCATACTTAGACAAAGCTTCAAACTCAGAAACGTACTCAAGAACTGGTCTCCCACCTTGCTTGAGCTCCACAAACTTATTAAACAGAACAGATTTCTGAGCCGTAGAGATGAACTTAGCTTCAAATCTAACTTGGAATTGCTCCCAAATAATCTCTTCCTCTGGAGTATCAATAGTGATAGAACCCCACCAATCAGCAGCTCTTCCCTGAAGCTGTCTCGATGCAAGCTTCCTCTTCGTTGCATCCTCGATTCCCAAGTCACCAAAAATCCTTCTACAGGCATCAATCCATCTCTGAACTTCTATGGTTGATTCTGTTCCCAAGAAAACCTTTCCTCCAAGAGCAGTATAGTCCTTACACAACTTAGCAAAATCCACTGGTCTTGGAGCTTGAACTTGAACTCCAACATCTACTGACGGTCCTGAAGTTGGTATCCTTCTCGTGATCGAAGTCATCATAGCTTCGAACATTGCAGCATAGTCAGTAGCTCCCCTAGCAGCACGGCTTTCCCTAGCAGCTTGTCTCTCACTTCGACTCATCCTTAATATCTACAGAAAGGAATGATTTAGAACACCTTGAGAAACAACTACATAAGGAGTTCAAATCCTTCTAAACTACTATATTATATATATAGTAATCATCCATCAAACTACAATTACGTCTCTCATACGTAGTTACGTCAGCGAGCGTTGGCTAAAATCGATTAACCAAAGCTCTGATACCAAATGTGACGACCGCCCATGACTCCCGCACAGAAACAAGGGAATGATGCGCTGAAGGTGTGCCAGGCAGCCATGGGTGACCGTCAAGATAGAATAAACATCGCAAAATCTATCGTACAACTCACAGCGCATGGATAAAATACAATAGAGAAATATAATATAGTGAAGCTCCATAAAACAGGACATCATCATATAAGCATCGTAATAGTTTTATACAAACATATGAATCATCCATACATCAAAGCCTCACTACATAACACTCAAACAAATACAGCAGCGGAACACCCAGTACATATAATATGAAATAATATGCAAAAGCCTCCTGC